>JAWNNM010001093.1:600000-1089503 GCA_035044965.1 Lordiphosa andalusiaca | reverse complement strand
GATGAAACAGTGGCTTCTATTTATACCAAAAACGACGAAAACAGAAGGGAGTCAGCGATATCTTCCCTCTCGTTTGGCTGCCTCGCCATCAAAATTTGCCTCTCGCTCTCTCTCTTTCCCACCCTCGGCCGTTTTCCTATATAAGTGAGGCACAAATTCGGTCGATCGCTCATTGTGTTTTGAATTGTGAACGATTTTGTTTAAGTATACGCACTGCTTAAGTGCTTTATCTCAAAAACTCATATCACCAATGGGTAGGATAAAGTAAGAAGTGAGTCTTATAGGAACATTGATATACCCCGTTTCGTTAGAACTGAAAATGCAAGTCGGCCGGCAAGTCAATCGCTAATTGAAACAACTTTATTACTACCAAAAACCAAATCTCAATCGTTTATAAATGTTTCCGTTTGGCACTGCCCTAAGGATATTTACAACAGCGCCAGCGCGAAGGCGTCAATCCAGAAATCTTTATGTGCAAACGGATCTTTTAACATTGCTTTCGAATTGCATCCAAAAGACTGGCGCTTGTTTTTTGTTTTGTTTTTTATTTTTGGTTTTACAACTTTCGCAGGAAATGCGGGAAAAAAGATGGGGGAAACACAATGCTAAATAATTTACGAGCTCATAACTGGTAAGAAAACGAAACCAGGCTAAGCAGCCTGGCAGTGAAGGCGTCCGCCAGGCGTCTGGCCGCTGGCATCGAAAAGTTCAGAGGGCAACTCGACAAGTGTCAACTGTCGCTTGGGAATCGAAGTTTTAGGTTTCCGCGACAACGAAAAGCGGAAAATCAAGTGAAATTGATATTTTATTTTTTACTCAGCCACAAAGGAACATTTCTATTGAATTTGATGGGTCTCTCGCGCTTCCCCGCCCCTCTTATGACGGCAACAACAGGTTGCCACATTCTCAATGCCAGACATTTGTTTTTAACTACCTACCTTGAACCTACCTAGAGAATGTTTCGACATTTTTATGGATTACTAGTTGCATTTTTGTCATATTTCTTTAGGGGTATTTGAAACTGAGTCATTTGAGCTTTTGGACTTGTTTGCTCTGTGTTTTGTAGTGACGCAGACGTTAAACAGGCGGCTCTTTTTTTTTTTTTTGTGTTATTTTTTGGTCATGGCCAATAAAAGTCCCCACAAGTGCTAAATTCAAACGAGTATATGCAAATACGCTTTTTGGACTTTTGCATGGATTACGTGCTGGGGGAAAATTGCGTCAAGAGAGCAAAACATTTACGTTGAAAGGATTTTTAATTAGTTTTTGGGGGAAAAAATATTGCGTGAATTTAGGCACGTAGCGCGCCTAGGTGAGAACTATCGGGGTGAGTCAAAGAAATGTGTTTGCATTTAATAAACAGGGGGAAATACGTTTGATATGGAGTTCCAGAAAGGCTACTGAAAAGCAATATTCAATATTGTTAGCAACAACAAAGCTGAGAAGTTTTGGACTTATGAATCAAGTGTTTGTCGCTTAGACAAGTTTGACTTGGACCGATTCATGTCAAGTTCCATTGAACGGATTGACTTGAAATTTTGTGTGGGCCTTTCGTATTCAGCGTACTAAGAAAAGGTAAAAAAAAGGTAACATTTTTAGTAGTTTTAATAATATTTAAGACTTTAAAAAAATGGCAAAAAAAATATCCAACTTCTTAAGAAACTTTTATTTGTATACCCTTGCAGAAAGTATATTAAAATTGTCCTGATGTTTGTAACGCATAGAAGGAAGCATTTTCGACCACATAAAGTCTATATATTCTTGATCAGTATGACGAGCTGAGTTGATTTAGCCTTGTCCGTCTGTACTATGCTCTGTTTCTATGCTATCTCCTCCGTCAGTTTTAATGCTATCGCGACCAAACTTTGCACTAAATCTTTTGGTACAAATACGCTGCAAATTTGTCGGAATCGGCTGGATCGGATGGCTATAACATATAGCTGTCATAGGAACGATCCGTCGGAATACTACTTATAGTGAGAAAAACTTTTTTGTTTTCATTGCAAACGTCTTCAAACTCCTTAGTTACTAGTTTTCTATGCTTATCCATTATTGTGCCAAGTTTGGTAAACATCGGACATCTTTATAGTATATCTGCCACAGAAAAGTAAGGTTAGAACAAGAAAGAAAGTCGGTCAAGCCCGACTATAGCATACTCTGTACCAACGAAATTATACGCTCAGCATAAATTTTGATGCTGCATTAGTAGCTGAAAGCAGCGCTGCTTCTGCGCTGCTGCAGCGAACAGTCTTTTGATCATAACTCGAAAACCGTTCATCCAATCTTCACCATTCTGATCGGTAAGTTATCCTTATTACTAAATATATCTAAAAGGAACAACCCACCTATCTTTAAAACTGTAGGAGATATGCCGTTTTTTCTAAATTGCGGGGGCGGCAGGGGGCGTGGCCAAAATTGAAAATAAACTTGATCTGTCTGCAGACATAAGAAGCATATGTCCCATACATGTCAAACCTCTATCTCTTACCATCTCTGAGATCTGTGCGTTCATACGGACAGACAGACGGACGGACGGACAGACGGACATGGCTATATCGACTCGGCTGGTGATGCTGATCAAGAATATATATACTTTATGGTGTCGGAGATGCTTTCTTCTGGATGTTACATACTTTTGCACAAACTTATTATACTCTATGTACCTTTGGTGCAGAGTATAAAAATAGCCTTACTGAGAAAAACTATTTGTTTTCAATGTAAGCCTATTTAAAATTGGCATATATATTTATTTTTAAAGCTTTCGCACAATTCTTTAAAATTTTGTCAATATCGGATGACCGTAGGTTATAGCTGTCATAGGAATGATCGGTGAAGAAACTAGTTTTAGTATGAAATACTTTTTTCTGTTGAATGAAAACGGCTCCAAACTATGTATTTCTTTCTTTGTTATGCCTTCACATGATTCCACTAAGTTTGGTCGAAATCGGACATCTATATAGTAGAGCTGTCATAGAAAAGTAGAGTCAGAGTAGTCTTAGTAAGAAAAACTAGTTTGTTTTAAGTGGAAATGTCCTTCAAATTAGTTAGAAAAGCGTGATGCAAGGGTAAACAAACTACGTTCCAGTCGAAGCTAACTTTCCTCCATACAGAATTTTAAGTACCAGCATTTCCCTCCTAATCATTGAGCTCAAGGTGGGTCTCTCCCTCTTCTAAATTTCAAGGTGCCCTTCGATTGCCTGCTTCCTATCAATTGCTCAACACTTTCCGCGAGCCGAACCCAATTAAAATCAAGCCACCAAATTTATTAAACAGCCATCGATGGCTGCCAAATTAAAATGTCAACGGCGTGGCCCACAGACAGCTAAAGTACAAACACACCAGCAAAAAAGAAAAAAGTGTCATAAACTTGTTTGACAGATTTCTTTTGATTCATTGCCGCCCATAAATTAAAGCCCCGCGAATTTGGGGCGTGGCTTGTTATCTTAATTTTTTTTATTTTTTTGCTCAAAGGAAACGAAATCAAAGTCAATGTTCGAAATGCATAAATATTTTGGCAAACACCAAATGAGCACCATTTAGCTGTCGTCTCATCGTGGAATGCACAGCAATGGCATCTTGTTGCATGTGTCGAACTCATAAGTTTTTGCACTGGCGACCACTTGATGATGATGACATTCAAACGAGCAGAGAGAAGGCGCCAGCCAAAAAAGAGTCATGAATCATGGAGGCTGCTTAACGAAATGGGTCACTCAGTGTAAGGTATGTGTACATAGTGTATGAGGGGCACCTGTTTCGATCGTAGAATCTAGTTGTAATGCTTGACCATAAGCCAGATCATAAATTGTCAGTCAACGATGTGGTAAATGCTCTGGCCAATTTGTATGAGATAGAGGTGGCAGCGTGATGGTTTCAAAAAACCATTCTCATGAACATGAACATGAACCAAACTGGCTAAAGAAGAGGGCAGGATAGCTTGATTCCCGGTCTGATCGCATAGTTTTAGTTCAATCCCGGAGGATTTCCACATAGCAAATTCGAATAATGATGATTTAAAGTTAATATCAGCATGTTATTTTTAAATTTTCTTCTTTTGCATTAAATTTAAACAAATGTTTTTGTATCAGAACATTAGCGCCAAATTCAAGAGCTTTATAAGAGTGCTTACTAAGATGACACCAATTTCTTTCCCTTGAAATCATTCTTTCCATTATATCCGGCTCGTAGGACCTTTAAGGGTAAGTACAAATTTATAATTGAAATTTTAATTGTGTTGAGGGGTTCGAAAAAAAATGTTAAACCTCTCTCTGAATTGAATTTTAAACAAAAAGGATAAATTTAAAGGCTTCACCAAAATGTTGGAAGGAAATTCTTTTATGGGAGACTTTGCCCTCATAGAAATCAGATGTCATAAAGAAATATAATATTTTGCATAAAAAAATAAGAGATAAATTATTATTTTCTTAAGAATTAAAAAAAAAAAATGTTGCTATTTTTAACACTTTTTTAAAAAATAGTATGTTTGGCTCTCTTCTGTATAAAATATGTAGCTTATTTCGCTTTGATTTTTCTTCATCCCATAACCCTTATTTGCGATCCCTGGCTTAAATCGAGAGTATGCTAAGAAACTGACTGTTTTATCCACATAGTCCTTTCCTCATCCATAATTTCCCTCATATAAAGCATAACAATGGGACAAAAGCACAAATTTTTGGTTGCTTCCATACATGGGTGTGCGCCTGTCAGAGTAAGTCTCAGTTGCCTGACACGATTTGATGAATCTTTTATGTTTTCATTTGTGTTTGCAAAATAAGTATCAGGGTTACACCAGGAGTTTTTTTTTATGGTTTTGCTGGATATTAATCAAGGAAACAAATTTTATATGATGCAATTTAAATATTCAAATTGAATTCATACTATTCTCTATCTAAAGTACCCAAAAGCTCTTAGCATGCAAAATACAAAATGTAACTGTAAATGCTTTGGTCATTATGTAAGTGCTTCATCATATCTTTATGAGAATCGCAATTATCACGCTCACAACCACCTGGTCCATCTCCAATGCTCTAACCCAACTGGTTCTTTCAGGTGATTCCATTCATCAACGATTCTACACTCCCATCTGTGGGCTGATTTTTTTTTTTGCACACTTTATGGCCACTAAAACTACATGGGGCGTGGAAAATCCACTAAATTTCAAATTAGAATTAAAGATATTACAAAGTGAAGTTGACTTGGTTTTGGTTTATGGTGTCTGTCGTTTTATAAAAGAAAAAGAAGTTGGTTAAGTTTTCCTTAAGGTGATGGGAACGTCCGAGTGCCATTGGACATTGGGGGTGCATTCAAATTTTCATCACTGAGCAGGTAATCGACAAGTACATTATTTAATTGTTGCATTATGCCCCCAACATCGATAATCTCCATGGCTGGTGAGGTGCTGACATACTGCGGGCCAGGTCCGGCATTGGATAAAGCTGATTCGGTTAAGTTTGATATCTGTTTAAAGAGATGATACAAATCAAGGCGATTATGTAGTGTCAGTGTGCAATAAAGTGCATTAATTAATTTCAAATAACTTTAAGAAAAGCCTAAGGAAGTCTGAAAAAGTAGAAAACGAAGTTCAAAATCATTTTTAGCTAGGTGGCTTTACAGATAAACCAAGAACACACTTTAAATTTTGAGCATAAGTGGCTAAGCTTTTGGATTTAAAGATGAAAAACTCTATATTCCCCAAGTTCCTAAAAATTGTCTTCTAGTTAAAAACTATTTCATGATATTTACCTTATTAAACAGAGATAAAAAAACGATATTACAAAATATCCATTGGATAATTTCGGCATCCATTTGGAATGAATATTTTTTTGATGTTAAATGGATCTTAAATATTCATACAATGCGTCTGAAAATCATCAAAAGGATATGAAAAACTATTCATTCCAATTGAATCTTCGTTCTTTGGTCACTTACCTTACCTACCTATACTATTTACTGAAGAATCTGGTTACCTGGGCAAATTTATGGCACGGATTTAAAGTCCTTAAAACAAGTGTAAACAATCTCTGAATCGGAATCTGCTCTATTTTTGGTGCAAAGTTCAGTACCCGTATTAAAATAGTTTCGATTTTTCTTTGTCCAAAAAGGAGTTTCCTTACCGTTTGAAATCGAATCATAAGGTGTGAAAATCCCTGCGGCGTGGTGTTGCAACTGCACCTAGAAGGTAGAAGTCTCAGTCTCCAACTTGTCCAATGAAGTCGCACAGCCTGACGCATATTCTCCAGTATAGAACGCTGTTGGAAAAATTTTCGTCTTTCTTCAACGGTAATTGAACTGGGCTCAGCTGCAAGAGCAGTAGCAGAGGTCACTTCCACCGGTGGGTTAGCTGAACTGTTTAACGCATAGTTGGTAATGGCCTGAAACTCCGAAAGGGATTGTAAAGAGGTATCAACGGGTATACTTGATTCGCTTTGATAGCGACGAAAATGTGCTTGTTGTGGTCGTGCATCCCGACCGGCAGGGAAACGATAACTTAGACTATATCTTGCATGTCTACGGTTGGAACTAGGATGATTAACGCTTAGAATTTGGATGGGTGGTGGCTGCTGTTCCGGCTGGCTATAAGTAAAGGTGCATTATTATTATTATATAAGAATATGGAACCCGAATTTTATGATTACTTTTTAGAGCAAAAGAGTCCTCTGAGAGTTTGATAAAAGTGATCAATGGCTAAAGCCATTTCTAACACAGGCATCCTAAAAATTGCAGTACTTTAAGAATTTTGTAGGTTAATTTTCGGTGTGAAGAAAACGAAGGGCCAATTTTTTTTTTTAATTTGTCAAGCATTTTGTGATTCTTTCAAATACGCCTGCCTCGTCTTCTTTGGCATTTGCTGCACTGGCATTCAATGGCCTCTGGCTGTGGAGGGACAAGCGTTTTCCGAAATTCACTTAGCGCTCCCCAAATTGGCAAACATATTTTATACCATATGAACACTACAATTGGAAAGATTATGATCAAAAATAGACACAAAATGCTAAACATTTTTAGAAGATAAAACCAAAATAAAATGAAAGAAATTTGAATAATTTCGAATTTTTTTCCTTTAAAGAAAACTCAAGGCTGGCCCTGATATCATTTTCTCTCTCTATCCCTCTCCATGGGTGGTTACTAATTTATGCATCCGCATTTTTTTAGAAAAAAAAATCTCCTAAGCAATTTGCAAATGTAATCAAAATATTTACAAATCAATTATTATGATTAGCGAGCGAACTGATTTTACTTCCAGCATAATCGATCACCCAGCTGGCGACAACAGCAGAGTAAAAATTTGCATTTGTTTTAACCCGTTCGGGCGCTCTTATTTTCGTAGTGAGTCATAGACACTGCAAAATTTATGATACTCTGGCAAATATTTAGTCTAACCATTTCCACAGAAAATTTCAACAAAAAAAGTGGTTATTATGCCTCATTGTTTTGTCAGAATATGACCAATTAATGTTTAAACTAAGCAGATAAACACTTTAAATGGAATTCGTTATCATATAAATTTCACCCATACACTGGAAAAAGTAAGATCCATACCAATTCGATGTGGGCTGGTTAATTTGATATTATGTCGGTATTATTTTCAAATCAGTTTGATACTTTGACATTTCATGGAAAATTTGAGTTAGTGTTACATTTTTACACTTTAAGCAATGTAAAGAAGCTTGTCCGATGTTGGAGTACGATATGTCGCCACTCCATTCGTGTTATGTAGAAAATACGTCCTAAGTTCGATTCCCAGTTAGGCAGAGGTAAAGTAAAAATATTATAAAAATAGAGGTAACTTAAGTTAAGTTTGTATACCCTTGCAGCACGTTTTTCTAACTAATTCGAATGACATTTAAACTGAAAACAAACAAGTTTTTCACACTAAGAATACTTTTCTGACTCTACTTTTCTATAGCAGCTTTACTATATAGATGCCCGATTTCGACCAAACTTAGTGAATTTATGGGAAAGCATAGCAAGCTAAGAAATACAAAGTTTGGAGGCGTTTTCTTTCAAACCAAAAAATTTTTTCTCACTAAAACTAGTTTCTCGAACGATCATTCCTATGGCAGCCATGACCTATGGTCATCCGATTTTGACAAAACTTTGAAGAATTGTGTGAAAGCTTATAAAATAAGTTTATGCCGACTTGAAAGAGGTTTACATTGAAAACAAAAAAGTTTTTCTTGCTAATATTATTTTTGTAACCTTACTTCTCTATGGCAGCTATACTACATAGATGTCCAATGACAATCAAATTGGCCACAATAATGGAGAAGCATAGAAAACTAGTAAATACGGAGATTGGAGACGTTTGCGCTGAAAACAAAAAAATTTTTCTCACTATAAGTAGTATTTCGACCGATCGTTCCTATGGTAGCTATATGTTAAAGCCATGCGATCGGGCCGGTTCCGACAAACGTGCAGCGTATTTGTACTAGAAGCCTTCGTGTACAGTTTGGCAGCGATAGCCTTAAAACTGAAGGAGGAGATAGCTTAGAAACAGACGTACAGACGGACAAGGCTAAATCAACTTAGCTCGTCATGCTGATGAAGAATATATATACTTTATCTGGTCGGCAATGCTGCCCTCTATGCGTTACAAACATCTGGACAATTTCAGTATGCCCTCTGTAAGGGTATAATAAGAAAATATAATATTATATTGAGCCCAGGATCATTTAATTTTCCGTGTATGTGTTGAAATTTTTTTCGAAAATCTATATAAATTTTTCAGTATATTTCATGTTCAATATTTTCTGAAAAATATTAGAAAAACTAACTACATTCGTTGGCTCTAAGGCGTGTGAACGTTTGTCCAGTAAGATAAGACAAAAATTCTTTCCTCTTAAGTGCTAAAGAACTTAAGTTCGATTCTTCCAGATCCATGTCTGGTGAGCAAAGGATATAATGTGAGAATATATAATATTCTGTGTATGACTAGTCCTATCTTGTTTGCTATTTTAATGATTCGACAGTCACGTTGGTTAGAAATAACTAACCTACCGCAGAGTCCAAGTGCAGCTACTGAAATCAAAGTTTTTACCGTTTTTCGATTTATTTTCTCGAAAAATTTCCAACTGCCTAGGGATATTCTTAATTCAAATTCACTGACACAAGGGTTAATAAGCTGTTGTTGTTGTTGTTGTTGGTCTTTGTTACTTTTCTGGGCTAATGACAATCGCCTGCAATTGCCATGGGGCAATTCCCATTTCCAGGCGACGAAACATTTCAGTTTAAGATTTCATTTATTAATTGATTCGATCCGATTCGATTGGCTTGTATGTTCGTCGCCATTTGCTGACAGCTCCGACCATTACAATTTTATTAACATAAATTATTTTTTATCTGAATGTCAAACTAATGGATGTTAATGCTTGCGGACGGAATTCCTTAGCTAAATTAGTTTTGATTGGAGCCAAGCGAAACTTATCGCAACAGGAAATCAGATACAATATGGTAGATATATTTAGTGTTGACAATGAACATGACAATATATTTTGTAATTTAATATATAGAACAAGACTGGAAGACATGGCCTTGTGAATGCACAAGGTGTAAAATAGGCAGTCACGTTTGTCAGGATCAGACCAGCGGAGCGTTTAATAAAGTGACAGAAATTTAAAAGGGGGGGCTAGGGGTAAGGGGCAGCTGCTGTTAAGGGACACCTTCGAGGCATGCCCAATTGCCACTTGCCACAGCTTGTCGGGCTACGCTTTAATTAATCTAACATCTTTGGCCCTGAACAGTTTTCTTTGGAAAAAGGGTCAAAAGTTGATCCCTCTATTTCTTTCCGGACTGTTGAGGCGAGCACATTAAGATGAAACACTCCACTCGGTGGGTTAATTAAGTCATTAGCTTGAAAATGTCCTGCTGTTGCTCCTGCGCCTTAATTAATCATTTTAATTGTTGTGGAGTAAAAGGGAGAGAAGGAGAGATAGAGAGAGAGAGAGAGATAGAGGGAGCAGAACAAAACTGCAGGGGGGGTAGTAGCTACGTTTTTGTGTCTTAGTTTATTTATAGGGCAAGGGCAAGGACAGCCTGACATTGGCATGTGCTGCTACTATGCGGGTTAAATTGTAGGCCACAAATGTTTTCTCATTTCTTTTTGGGAGGGTGAAAAGTGTGGAATTTCACTTAGGTCTGCATAATTGGAATGCTGGGAATGGCCTTGCGGAGAGGTTGTCAAGTTAATGCATCAATTAGAAGCTGATGCATGTTATGCTATTTGTAGACCAGGGCTGTACGCCGTTTTTGAATCGAACCCGGAACACGCACCGAATCAATTTTATCTGTTAAGATTTCGTTAATAAATTTTTTTCCATTGTGGTTTGTTGGTGTACCTTAAACTTGAAAATGACTGCACCTCATTGAATAGTTCCTTCTGCGGGTTTGTTTTTTATATTCTAGGAGAAAATTTGGGGAAAAAAACATTGGAAAACTCTCAAATATTTGTTTTCACCTTAATTCTATTATACTTAAAAACGGGGCGCAGTAGGCGGTTATTATATTTAACTGCTCTGTTTTGTTATGTTTTGTCTTTGCAGTTAATTTGCAATAGGGATGCTGGAAATAATATCGATGTATCGAGATCTCGATCAATATCGTTATGGAATAGTTTTACGAGGCAATTAGTCGGATATTGAAAATTTTTTGTGTTATTGTTTGGTCATATTTTTGATTCAGAATTTAAAAAGTGAACACATCTTTGTGTTCAAAAAGTTGAGCCACAAATGATAATATTGTGTTACTTCTAAATATGACGACTATTACAAATACAAATTTTCCTAAAATACATTCATAATTTGAACTTAACAAAGTTTTTCTTGAATTTATATTGAAGCTCGAACTGCTTTTATTAGAAATAAAATAAAATCTATATCTTATAAGCTATATTTTGAAAGGCTGCAATCCGGTCCTGAGAACCGTTTCGATTTTGGGATCCACCAAACCGTTAACATCCCGAAACAGAACTTCTCTGTCCGGTTCGGTTCGAAGATTCACTTTAGTATTTTTTTTTAAGAATTTGTAACACGAGCATATCTTTTCAAAACCATACTCAAGCTTGACATTTTCCAATTTTGAAACAGAATAAGTTAAGTTGTGGCAAAAGCAAATCCCACGTATTAAAGACTAGACTATGTTTTTTTTAGTATACCCATAATAAATGAGGTCCATTCGGGTATTAGATAATGTTTTATCCATCAAATATATGTCATACTTTTATCTTAGATTTCGTGAATCAAGCTATGAACCAAATCCTTATGTTTTACCGTTAAAGGTTCCGGTCTGAGAACTGAACCTTAGACTTTCCAACGTATTCGAACCACCCCACTGAACCTTCTCTAGAATTTTAGGGCTTTTCAGGCCAAGATATTTTGATTTATCTTTTACTTTTGAAATCCGTTGGTTTTGTAAATGTGAGACATATGACATCATAATCATCTTAAAAGCCCATTTATCCCCAAGAAATGGCTACTCTTGGAAAGTATCGTAGATTTCGATATTTTTTTTATTTTTTACTTTTTCAATGTGCAAGAAAATTCAGTTTTTACATTATACAAACTTTTCCGGGCAGTTTCCCTCTGACCCTTTCATTGCTTTCCCACACTCTATGCAACATTTCGTAGATTTTGATTATAAAACATTTAACAATAAGTTGAAATAGCTATCGCTGCTATTACAAAAAGTACCCGCACAACACACCAAGCGCGTTTCGCTGCGATTTTCGCGCGCGATTCACTCGCGTTTTTCCCGCGTTTGGTGTTTGTGCTTTTTGGCGCGTAGACCGCTGCCATTTCGCAAGCGGACGCTGATTTTGCACGAATGCCAATTAACATTTGCCTAAAGTGCAGCTGACAAAATACTACGCAAACTTCAAAACAAATGCTAAACAAAAAGCGTTATTGAGTCAGCATGAGAGAGTCTTTCGCTTAATTGGTTATTGCACTGGGCCACTATCTGGCTCGGTTTGATTATACCCAATAATCTGCATGCGATAAGCTGATATGGCCACCACCCACTCGCGACATTCGGCCACCCACCGACAAACTTCGACCCACGTACATTTTGCGTAATTTTTTTTTGTAGTTTGAACGATTAATCATACAATTTATTTTCGGGCCTCTAATTATAAATTTTGACCAGTTGATCAAGTATTTAAACAAAATCCTTCTATGTCAGCTGCCAAATGCAATTTAAAGCGAATGAAAATATATTTTTACTTAAGTTTTTATGTCTAGCTGCTAAATTATCTTATCTTGTTTGGACGATCACATGGCCCACATTGGCGTAGTATTGTATAAGTGTACATTGAACTTGACAGTGTTTGGGGGGGGGGGACTGGCAATTATTTTAAAATATTAATTTGCCTTTTTTTTTGCGAAAACGTCAGAGCTTGTTGACTTCGTCACTGGGGGATAACTGATTAGATATTATCTGCGAATTTAGAAGAAAACAAAAAAGTCACTTTCCTTTTGTGGAGAAAACAGCGGCAGGTGCTAATCTGCATTGCAGAAGCACGAGGTGCATCGAAACAAATTAAGGTTCCGGTACGCAATGAGATATGTGTGTCGGTTAGCCCAATAGATCATTTCTCTGATATCAAAAATTCTATATATTTTTGATCAGCATCAAGAGCTGAGCCAGTCTAGCCCTGACCATCTGGACTTCCGTATGAACAGCTAGATCTCAGAGACAAGAAGACCTAGAACAACCAAATTTGAAATGTTGAATAACTCATCCAGACATTTTTACACTTTATTGTATGTGCCCAATGAAAATTGCATGCAAATGCCAGAGTAATAATGGTTACAAAAAACGCTGTATACTTTTCCGCGTATTGCTAACATTGTGCTTAACATTAATGTTAATGCTCTGTTAATAAACATAGGGAAAGGCTTTTTTTATTATATGTTGAGCAGAATGGCTGTTTTAGTCACAAAGAGAACTCGAAAAAGACTCGAATTTGATGACAATTTTCATAAAATGCTGAATAGGAAGGTTCTATATCGGCTTTCGACACAGTACCAGTCTTGTCATTTGGGTACACTTAGAAAAAACGACTGGTATGGATCTTATACTGCTTTGTACTTCAATTTTCAAGCATGTTTTGTTTTTGGAAGTTCTAAAATGTAGTAGGAATCGTTCTACAATCGAAATTTTATTGATTTTGAATATCATTATTTCTCTCTGTGTAGGTATTATGTCGATTTTGATCAAGTTTGGATTAATTTTAAAGATGTTGTTAGAGAAATTATTGTAAATAATAGGAAAAGTCCGTTTTCGGCCAATCTTTTCCATTTTAATATGGATTATTCAAGTGTTGTAACTACACAGAGAAAAAGCATGACAATATCAGTTTGATCTGGGCTGGTTAATAAAATATAATAAAATTTTTGATGATTTTAGGAGGAGGGGGAGGAGAAGGATTTGGTGGAGAAGGTCTAGGAGAAGAAGGAATAGGAGGAGGAGCATGTTTAATTTTGGTACGGAGGTTTTTAGTAGGGTTAAAATTTGATTTCAGAGTTAGAGTACGAAAAGACGCCAATTAATTCGTTTTAAGTGCAAAAGAAACTGAGATCGATCTTCAGTCAAACAGGTACAGTAACTAAAACTATAAAATTTGTTAGTTTGTGGTTCCTTATTCTCCAAAATTATTAAAAAAACTTAGTCAAAAAAGAAGAGTGAAATGCAGGCTGTTAAGGATAACTAGCCTGTCAATTCCAATGTTTTTTATATTTTTTGTGACAAAAAGACATTATTTAATTTCATTTTGATCTCAAAATATTGATTTTGCATGCTCAAAAGTATCAGTTTGATATTTTCGAACAGCTAAAATACAAGTGTTAAAGATGGGCTTATTGGAAATGAGAAAATAGTTATATTTCTGAGCTACAGATCATACAGGAGGATTAAAAACAGGGTTCGGGATCACCCTGTTTTCAATCCCGTTTCGGATTATATCATTAAGTTTTTCCTTTTAGGTACTATCTCGATTTGATTAACTTTGCCTTAATTATAAAAATGTGGTTAGAGAAAGGTTTTTTTAATAATAGTACAACTCTGTTTTCGACAAGTTGTGCAACTATTGAAGAACGGTTTTTTGGCCAACATAACTTAAAAATTGCTGTAATTTGAAACTTCCCACGTATTTATAAAAGCCAGCTCGGCCACCTTGCTCTTAGTGTGTTTGTACTTAATTCAGGTACATTAAACACGTTGCCCCTTGGGTACAGAGTATTTAAAACCAAGGCTGCAAACCGGTCCGGAACCGAACCCCTGAGAACGGGTTCGGTTTGGCATTTTTGGGGTTCGCGAACCGGACCATGAACCAGGTGCCTTACATTTTTGACTCCTCGAACCTGAACCCGAACCGGACCACTTTTTCGAAAAATGAGGTTCGGTTCACCAATTTAATATGCTTAATCAGAGTTGTCAAAATTCGTCTGATTGCCAAGACGAGAAGTTTATGAAAGCAATAAACAAATATCAAATATAAAATCTGTGAATGATGTTATAGATTCTTTTGAAAATTGTCCAAGATTACATCCGTGTTTTACAATTTTGGAAAGGCGTAATAACGAAGATTTTAATATACCAGCTGTACCAGCAACTCATGTATCATTTGAACGAGCATTTTCAATACTTAAGTTTGTTCTTTCTGATTTAAGAGCTGGTATAGATGGACAGCTACTGGAAGATATAATGCTAAAAGCTGATAATAGAAATAACTTAAGAAATCATACATATGATAAAGCAAATGGATAGATGGTTTCAATTCAACGTATTAATAAATCAAAAGTCAAATTAGCGAACCAAGGTTCGAACCAGAACCTTGGGTTCAGGGGTTCCAAGAACCGGTCCGCGAACCGCACCTTGGATTTGAAAATGGGTTCGAACCCCCGGACCGAACCCCATGGATAATTTGAAAGGTTTGCAGCCTTGTTTAAAACAGCCCTCGTATGTAAACGACAACCCGACGGGACTAGAATTCTGATAGTTAAGGATACGAAGATGTTTCACCTCTCCCAAAACACACATATAAAGGTGTACATAATTGCTGATTCGCTCTAGACATTTGACTGCAATGCAACAACCACCAAATATCCAACCAACCAGTCAAGTAGTTCACCACCATTCATTCACATTCACATCCACCCACCCAAAACCCATACCCATCCACACTCTCACATCGACAGCACGAAGCACGCACGAAGCAGCTGTGTAACGGACGAAGCAGTCGAAGAGGCCAGAGCACCGGCAACGGCTGGGAAATGAAATTAATTTTTTTAGTCACTCGCTGGCACACGCTTTGACAACACACAGTGAGCAGCGGAGGGTCCGCAGTCGCAGTTCGCCGTTTCGTAGCAGTTTTCGAAAAAAAAAACCGGGTATCGGGTACGCGCGATCGCATTGCATCGAAACGCCAAAACCTCCCACCGAAAGTTGTGCAAAAATTTTCCAATTTTAAAAAAAAGTCGTTACAATTTAAATGAGAAATAAAAAAATTACGACCCCCAAAAAAAAGAGAAGAAAATAACAAGTGCTGTGTGTAAAGTTGAATTGTTGCTGCCAATAATATCTGGCAAATTGTTACAAAAGTAAAAAAAAAAGTGCTCAAAGTGCAACTTTACAACAAAAAGAATCGTTAAATTCAACAACTAAAATACAAACCAACAAGAAAAGGTGCGTAAATTTTTGTGCCATTTGTGGTTACATAAGTTTTTTGTAGTTAATTTTTTTTTTTTCGAAATATATTTCAAATATTGAAATTCAACAACAAATGGCCCAGGCCGGCGCATAAACAAACTGTGTCTATTAGCTAGTTGCTAATTGCATATAAATTAATCTCTATTGTTTTCAAGTAATTTTCCTATTTTTTTTTTATCTATTTATAAAATAAACAAAAATCACAAAATGTTTTCGCAAACTTTGCAAAAGCAACGACCTTACCAGAAGAGGGCAACAATAAGACGAAATTTATTTGATAAACTTAAATTTTGTTTATTTATAGTTTTTTTTTCGGATTTCGCAAAATAGCATCTGCAAAATCTGCGTAAGCGTACGCACGCGCTCCTAATCTCTCATTGTGCCTCATGTGTGTCCTACAAATTGACGTCGGGTGTTATCTAATGGGCTTTCGCTTACTTGACGTTTTATCTAAACTGTGTGTGTGTGTGTGTGTGTGTGCCTCGGGTTCATTAACTGCTAATCACTAGGCAGATCTCACTTGGTCGAAATTTGCCTTTTTTTTTTGTTATTGTTTGGCATAAAGTCCAAAAAAAAAAGTAAGACAAAGTTAGGGTTTTGGAATTTAGCATATGTAATCGTTAGGATGAATATTAATTTGCTTGATTGGACCACGCCCACCTTTTATACAAAAGACGCCCCTTTCTTTATAAATATATAAATATAAATAAAATATTATTGATTAACATTAATCAAGCTAATCTTATTTTGAAGAAAAAGAATCATCATCGATTTTTAGCGTTCAGTGAAATTTGAAACCTTTTGAGATTAACCCCCATGGACAGGTCTTAATTGGGATAGTTTTGTGTGTGTTTTACCATTTACTTAATCGGCGACGAAATCTTGTCCCCGCAGAGTGGAATAGGCTGAGAGGGTTGAACGCTTTATCAATTATTTTTCGGCCATTCCGAACATTTAGAAGTATATTCCAAAGGTTCCGATTTAAGTACAAACGGTGTAAAAAGTACGCTAAATACAAAAAGATTTGATTCGAAAGTACGAATTTTTAGTCCCGAAATATTAGTTTTGAAAAGTGTTAGAGCCGGTTGAGAATTTCAAGAACAGACTCGCCTAAAGATAACTCGCTTTTTGCTTTTTGCAGCTGACATTAAAAATCTTGTACTCATAACTCGCTTATCTTGGATTTTTCATCTTACTTTAAGTACAAAATGTTCTGGATGCAGAAACATTTCTTCTCATTTCAGTTTCGTACTGAGTTTAAGAACATCCAAGAACAAATCACACTTGATATTTCAAGTACAAAACGGTAAAAATTCAATCCTTTTGGTCTAGAAAACCGGCAGCCGATTTTGTTTTCTGAGTGTAGACATTCATACTTATTTTTTATATGAAATTGTTAAGCTTATATTAGAAAAACCAACGTTTTTACAGAACTTATTATACACTTCACTACAAATTAATACTAACGCTACTTCTGACTAATTCTAATGCAGTGAAAAGACCAAGAGAAAGTGATATTATACTCTCCAAATTTGTAGAATGCAATGTCACTGTCACAGACTATCAACTTATCGATTTATAGGAAAGAATCATCAATTAGTGGACTCAACTATTGCCTCAGCTTGTTGTAGGAATGCTATTCAAAAGAGATAAGTATATTATTAGCTCCGTTTTGTACCTTGAATTCCAATTATGTTTTATTCCTGGGTGAACTCAAATTGAAGTCGAACCATTCTTAAGAACTATGAGCGTTTGATATTCTCAACTGTGTCTTTATCAAGGGTTATTTTTTAATTACAGTTTTATATTCTTGGTTCGTGAATCCATGTAGCCTTGTTAATATCGATTCAGACCACTTATTTTCTGATTTCAAGAACAAATTCTGTAAGAAGAATTCAAGTACTCAATCCTACCAGCTTTTACTTATTTTGTTTCCACTTGAAAGTTGATTAGCCTTTAATAAAGAATACTTTGCACTTATTTGTAGTAAGTATATTCTTGTTCTTACAAGCATAATTATCCTAAGATTAACAATAATCTAAGATTAAGTAACTTGAGTTATAAATATTAGTATTTTAAATGAGAATTTAGTATGAGAAGGGGCCAACCCTTTGTCTATTATTTTCAAGCAAGAAATTCAAGTGTTATTTTTTAAAAAATTATTTCTTAGAGATATCAAAATCAGTATTTTGTGTTGCCATTGAAATGTCATTTTCAAAAATCCTCTAAAATACTAAATATAACCGGAAACAGTGGAAACCATTGGTCAAATTTTAGTTAGAATATGCGTAGATCAGTCAGTTTTGTCTTCAGCTTCAGTATATTTATCTTGCACATATATAATAATCCATAATTCACTCTTCTAAGCAGTTTCGCTTTCAATTAATCAAATTAATTCCCTCTCCATAACCTCGACACGCTTCCCCAGAGACAAAAAGTCGAAAAAAAGATAAAATATTGTGTTTTTACCGCCCACTTCACAAATTCGCTTTGACGCTAGTTCCTCTAAGTAAAAAAATCCAATAAATACAAAAATATCACAAATAAGTTTTCTGTTTTTGCTTAATAAACTGTATTTTCTAGCGATTTTTAATAGCTGCCTGCTAAGTAATTGAAATTGAATAAAGGTCATAAAACATATTTTTTTTTAACAATGTTCTTTTGCACTTTGAGGCGTTTCGTGGTTGATTGCTGGATTCAGCGGCAAAAACATCAAAAAATCCTACAAAATTGGCAAAGATAAAGCTTATCGCATGCGAAAATGGAAAAAAAAAACTAATTGAATGGTAAATGCGTAAATAGTTTGGTTTCGGCATATATTTTTGTTTGTTTGGCGCATATCAAAAGTAACATGGTGAGAAGAATGTTGCAGTTTCTTTTAATGAAGCGTGAACACTAGACCACATAATGTGCGGCACACATTTACACAATTTTAGGTACACCCCTCAGTTGGTAAGGAAAAACAAACGAAATGAAAATGAGAAAATTTGTCGCATTTTCGTCGCGTTTTTTATCTGTCTGACTGTTGGTTTCTTTTGGGTGTTTGACGCATTTTAAAAATATCCCAGACATATGTGTTGCTGTTGTTGTTGCTTTTGTATTTGGCGTGTCTGTCTCCCATACACATTACTAATACGTCGCGTTGTCTTTGATTTTTATCTTTATTTTAATTTTCTCACTTAAAGTGCGTGACTTTTAATTAGACTACAATAAATGTGCGAAAATTTGTGGGTGTGGGTGAATGGTTGGTGTAAGTTGAGAAGAAATGGTTTTTAGAGCAAGTTTACTTGAAGTTTTAAGTATGTTGTTGAATTAAGTACAAAACATGCTGAAATTGCAAAACGAACGTTGATGTTATTAAAATGACAACCAAAGTTTATGAATTTGAAACTTTTCGTTCTAACAGTTAACACAAATATGTTAGATAATCGAGTTTCTAATTTAAGTATAATTAAGTCTTGATTAAGTACAAAATAGACTTACCATGCCAGCACCAAATATGTAAGATATTCGCAATATTAATTCAATTACAAAAATATTGGATTGGGTAAAAAATGTATTTATAATGCCACCACCAAATATGTTATATAATAAAATATATTTATATAAGAAATTCGCTTTCTTGGTTCAAGTACAAATAATCTTGGAGTGAGTACAAAATAGATTCAGAATTCCAGCACCAAAAAGTAAAGAACGAATCATGCAAATCTGTTCTTAAAAATTCCAACTAATTCCAACACTTTTTTCTTTAATCATGGTAGATTGCGGACCTAATTCTACCTTGATATTTGACTCTGTACAGCCTTCTTCGTTTTTAAATCTAGAACGAATTTGGAATACCTTTAGTATTGAACGTTAGTCCATGAACACTTTGTTCTTGTTTGATATGCTCATATATTGTTTCAAGAATGTTTTCAGGTTGACTCTAGACTTTTATACGGAACCAACCATATTTTGTACTTAATGTAAGAGTTTAAGGCTTGACTTAAGAATATTTCAAAAAGACTTTAAATAAGTTCGGAATGTAGTTATACAGTTTTAAATCATATATTTCGGGATTGAACAAATCGTACTTGAAATAAGAATTTTGTACCTTAGTTGTGGTAGCGTTTTCACATAACTCAAGGACAATGTACTTGTTTTGTTTTTCGACAGTGTTGAATAGTTTAAGATTCGGACCGATTTTGAACAGCGGCTTGGATTTGGTGTGATACAACCAAATATATCAGCACAGTTTACGCACTTTGAATATATCCTTACCATAGCAGAATCTACCTTTGCAAACTGGTTCGGAGCAGGGATACTATTTAACTCCATATTAACAAAGAACACAAAAAATACATAACAAATTTATATTAAAGACGCGGAACCACCAATGAACTGGTTCAGACTGGCCGTTTGTAGTTTGCATAATACATATAGCTCGGCTCAAAACCACCCTTGCACCGGTACAAACTGGTTCGCAGGCTTAATTATTAGTTATTTGGGTTTTCTGGTCTTCCAAATGATTTAAAGTCGCTGATATTCAACACTATAATTATTTGATAGGCAAAAACAATTGATCATTTTGCTACAAATCTTTTGAGATACATCTTTGTAGTTAATGCAGCCGCAGCGGCATGTGATTGAATTGCTTTGCGGCTTTCTGCCCATTGCCCTCGCCTGTCTCGTGCTCTCGTGCACTAAATATTTAAAATAGCTGCATCTTGAGAGGATTCTTCTGACTGCCTGCCTGCCGGCAACCCAATTGCTTCCGGTTCAAATCGATTACACAAAAGCGCTTCTCTATTTTCTCTTTCCCAGTGCTTTCCCTGCTTGAAAAATAAATATATTTTTTTTTGTAGTTATTTTCCCTCTTCTGCTCTATACAAATGAAGTGCACATCGATTAGTGCATTGTTTGAGTTATGTTTCGGTATCTTTTTCATTTCCATTTCCATTTTTCTGGTTGTTGTTTTCCACAGAAAATTAATTGTTTTGTAAACACGTGAGTTTTTGGAGCAATGACAACTCGGCATTGAAATGCCACGGAACAGAAAAACAGAGCAAAGACGAAAATTCTGTAAATGCATTTTCAATATATCCCTGTGTTTGCATTCAAGGCAGCTGAGTTGCCAACGCACATCAATCTTAAATATATATCTAAGCATATATTTATTTATTCTCATTCAATCTGGTGACAAGTGTCAACAAGTGAGACAAAGCATGTCTGACACAAAAAACAATAGGAGAAAAAAAATTAAATAAGATCTCAACTTTTAAATATAAATTCGTTTGAACTAGAACTTTTGTGACTTTAAGAACAATTTCCATTTTATGTTTAGCCTTGAGACAGTTGCAAAATTGTTTGGTGGTTGCGGAAAAAAACAACAAATTTAACCACAAAATATTGGGCAATTTATGCATACAAAAATGTAACCACCAAAATTGTATAATATTCACATAAAAAACATTTGTATGTAAAGTTCTTGTGAGTTTGTTTTAAGAAAATTAAATGAAAACCATAAATAAATACAGTCAACAAATCTTACAAATTTTAAAGCCAACTCTTTCTCACCCCTGACTTTTAAGCCTTTCACCCAAAAGAACCAAAAGAAAATAAAAAAACAAACATCTGCAAAATGTGTGCCAAGAGTCAGGCGCAGTTTGGAATTCGGCTTTTTTTTTATGCTGCCTGCTGGTAAAGGGCATCAAAAGCTCTGACCGCAACACATAAAATCGAACCACCAAAAACACCTAAAACTTCCCAAAAAAAAAAAGACAATGGGACTTCCCACAGCCGCGACAGATGTGCCAAGTTTTCAACATAAAAGCAACAACAAAACATAATAAATAAATATGCAGATTGTCTTTAGCATAACACCTTAGGAGATGGCAATAAAAATTTTTTAATATATTTATGTGATTTTATGAATAAAATGCTTGGACAGTTGGACACATTACGATGAGCATTAAAACAAAAGTTTTATGATCAAGTGATCAGCATAAGTAAATTAGGGTGATTGCTGAAAAATATTCTAATGGCCGCTAGTTCCGTTATGAGTTCATTGGAATTCGCTTAACCCAAATTTAAGTGGCGAACTTTGATCAAAATTTATTCAAACTTAAAAGAACAGCAAAAAGCGGAATTTCAAGAAATGAAATAAAGGTAACTCAAGCTTTGTAAATAGATATGATGAGGCAGCAAACTTTTTTTTTTTTAGGCACATTGTTGCTGACACAATGTTGAATAACGCTCTAGGCGCCGAAAAGGAAATAAACTGAAAATCATCTAAAATGATCAAAAGATATAGTTTTTTTTTTGGATCTTAAAAAGTTAAAAAAAAAATCAATTGAATGGCTTTTGTTTTCTTTAGACAATTAAGTTCTGGCTACTACCGCTTACTGGAGGAGCATATTGGTGTGGTCAGGGACTAGTCCCATAACGACACAGGTTCTTAAGCTTAGACATTAAGCTTTAAGTATGCCCGATAAGAACTTGTCAAGCCACTCTTTAATATAAATTAGGAGTGCCCAGGGCCTGGCTTTAAATTACAGTTGAATTTTTTAACAAAAGAATTAAAACATACGAATTGATTGCAAAGGCCTTGAGTTAAAGTAGCCAGTCGATCGATTTCGATATTGAAAAAGTAACTATTTGTTCTGAATTTTCAAATAAAACGATTTTTTTTTAAAATAGTACACCTTATTAAGGTAATTCAGATGTTAGGATTAATATTAAGATGTTGATGCCCTATGTCCCACCTAGGGATTGGAATAGAAGAAGAAGAAGATGTCATGACATATATTCAAAATTACATTCTCTCTAAGTTCAAAATCTAGAGATCAAAGAACCTTGAAAGAAGCTTCTTTCCGGGGGTTCGAAGCCGTTGTAATGTCTTAGGATTAGGATACTCTCTCAAACCGTATTATAATTTCGCCCAGAAGTTTGTAACGCATAGAAATATTCATTTCCGACCCAATAAACTATATATATTCTGGATCAGGGTGACGAGCTGAGCCCGTCTGTTTCTACGCAAACCAGTCTCTTAGTTTCGAAACTTTGCACAGAGTCTTCAATTTGCTGTACGCTACTAATATGTTGGAACCGACCGGATCGGATGACTATATATTAGCTCATAGCTTCTATAGAAACAATCGGTCGGACAACTTGTTTAAATGAGAAAAATTGTTTTCTTTTAAATGGAATTTGGTTTTTATAAACATAGTAATAGTCTTTTTCAACCAAAATGTCGATCTATAAATATTATTTCCTGCATTCTAACGTGAGCACCCCTGATATAAATCATTTTATCAGCAGTACGAAACACTTGAAATATTCGTTACAATTTGGTACCTTTAGAACTCCATACAAAATTTTCTCTTTCTAACATGTAAGTATGCAATAGACTTTGTTGAGGAAAATTCATTAAATTTTCTACAAAAAATATTAAGAAATTTATAGAAGTTCTACAAAAATGTGTTCAAAAATCAACGAGTAGAATATATATAAATAAAGAAAATATTAAGAAATTTAAAGTTCTTCAAAAATGTATTCAAAATGCAGTGAAAAGAAAACCTGTATAAAAATGATTCAAGTAGAGAAAAATTCAATCCAATTGTCTACTTAAAATATTCAGAAATTCATAAAACAAAAATTGTGTGCATACAGCAATGTAAAGAATAACTGAATAAAGATTCAGTATTTCCCAAAAAATACCAAACAATTTATAGAAATTTATCAATATATCAAAAATATGTTCAAAGAGCAATGAGTATAGTATCTGGATAAAGATGATTTATGTACAGAAAATGCATCCACTTGTCTTCAAAAAATATTAAGAAATTATTAGAAGTACTTTGAAAATGTACCCAAAATTCATCCCATTTTCTACATAAAATATGATGATATGTATAGAACTTCTTCAAAAATGTGTTCAAAAAGCAATGAGAAGCATAACTGATTAAAGATTCAGTACTTCCAAACGTTCACAAACCAAAAAGTTAAAAATTTGCCTAACAAATTTGAGCAACAAATTCATTAAATTTTGTTGTCTTTTTGTTCACTCCACTAAGTGAATTTCTTGTCAACTCTGGCCGGCATATCGTTTGATGAATTAAACACAATCATCTTGTTGTAGTCTCTCACTCTTCCTCCCTGTCTGGCCCCTGGCCTCTAGGTTGACAACAAGTCACCGCCAAGTCAAATGCAAATTTTGAGTGAGTGCTGAAATCGAGACCTGCCTTTCTGCCTATGCCTAGTCATTGAACTTATTTGTATGTTTCTGTTAATGCTATGCATCGCGCCAAACAAAACTGATTAGCGAGCGTTTTTAACAGCGCCAAATTTATGCGTTTCAAATGCGTTTGACATTTGGATTGGTTGTTGTTGTTGTTCAAATGCCTGCGCTGACAGATGAGGTTTTTGTTTGCTGTTTGTTTTGGGAAAGTATCTGCTTCCCCCCTTTTTCAGCAATTTGCAATAAATCTAATCCAAGCTGCGCAACTTAATTAGTTCACGTCAGAGCTACTTCTGGACATTTATCACCTGATGAACATTTACAAGTTGAAAAGAAAATGCTAATTTCTCAAAGAGCTTAGTTTTTTGTCTAGTTTTTTTTTTTTTTTATATTCAAATAAATTGAATATAACTGGCTAATAAATTTGTTAATTAGACTACGATATTTAAATGAATATGCTGTTATATTAGCATAAAAAATGTATTTTATGTGATGTATATGAGATAAAAACAATAATAGAATCCGGTTTTAATTTTGGTTTGAAAGCGAAGGTTTTTGGTATTTGTATAGAGGGTGTCTCGAAATTTGGGAAATACGAAATGGAAGTGCGGTTAGAATAGAGAAATCAGCACGGATTAAGGCTCTCATTAAATCGAAATCTTTATCTATTCCCACAATGCATAATTAGGTGTCATAAGCGCTGACTGCGCTTTATTAACATTAGCAGAAAGCAATTAACATTTTGATGGCTGAAATTTGGCCAGAAAAAAAAAACCTAAATATTTACAGAGAGTGGACCATAAGTATTCTTCTAGCTTATGTGTTGTCGCCAATTGGATTTGTTGTAATTAAAACGGGGTGCACTTAAATGTGGCATAAAAAATGCGTGTGCGCTTCTCCTGAACACGTGCCAAAAAGGCAGCCGGCAGGCTAAGTGCAGCGACAAACGTCACTCAGCCGCCCTGTGGTTGCAGTTAGTGCGTGATTATTTTCAAATTCGACACAGTTTTCTAAGCGAATTGTTTTTGTTGGCCAAATATTATTTATAGCCAGTCGTCGTCGTCGTTGTAGTGAAAGTCATTTTCGATGTTTTTCACCGAGTTTTCCTTCTTTATTTTTTTTTGGCGCAACTCCTGTTTCCCTTTATGTAAGCTTTTTGTTTGCCTGTGCGTCCGGCTGTCTGTCTCCGCTTGATAGTCGATGAGATGATACAAAAATAAACTGTGCCAGTTTGATGCTCTGGTGCGTTGTCTTTATATAGACGCTACACTAATTAAAATGTCAAAAATTGCGTTAAGAACGCTTAGATGAAGAATTTATTTACTCATTTTGTTTAATCCCAATGGCTGCTGAAAATGTTAGCAATGGAATTTTCAAAGCCAATTCAACAAAGCCATAACTTAGGTAGGGTACAAAAAATACAGACAGATAGAGAGAGAGAGAGAGAGGGGAAACGGGGCAGAAGGAGTGAAAATTGGCAAATGGTCATTTGACAGACAGATATGATAATGAATGTCAGGTGTATGCAAAGCGATCACGAAATCATTGGCCGTGCTCAGCAGTAGGATTGATCGCTAAGCAGGTATCAGAAATTAAATTGCTTCTGCTGAACGAAGTGCTACATATGGGTCATTTCTTTTGAACTCAGAAATCCGAAAGTTTGTTAACTTCTACACATTGAGAGCATAACACTATTTTTTGACATCCCCATCACTAATAGTTCGTCAAATGAAAGACGAATTTAAAACTTTTAAAAATTAAAGCTTTTAACGTCAGGAATTCTCAATTGTCACCATTTTCTTAAGGAGGGCCCACCGATACTTTAATGAACTATTTCTTTTTTATGAGCAAAACCAAGTTTTTTTAACTAGATCATGTTCAGAAATCAGAGATCTTGTTTTGTAGAGTAAAGAATCATCTGCGATATCATAGAGACCCACTTTTCATAATGCCTGAGGGCGTTATGACTCCATTGAGAGGCCCCACAGTGGGGTAATTTTCCAAAATACGTTGCAAAAATCATAACTTTTGAAATTATCCAGCTAATTAAAAATAAATCTTTACTTATTCCAATAATTTTTAGCAAAAGAAAACATTTTTAAAAGCAAATTTTTTTCATAAAATACTTTAGATAAGAACATAAAGGTGTCTGAGTATCGTCTTTACTAGCGATCGCAAGCTAAATGCTGCGAAATATAACGCTTTGGTAAAAAATATTCATTTTCCCGGCAGAACTCGGACAGAGGCCCGACTGAGCGCCCGCGGGCGTTATTACATGCATCCCATAAAGTATATATATTCTTGATAATTATGATTATAAGCCTGTCGGTCTGTCCGTCCGCCTTTCCTTTCTTCTGTATGATCACCTAGATCTCAGAGACTTAAAAAGCTATGGCAACAAAAATTTAAAATTAGACTCTGCAGGTAGATCTAGTAAATATATAAAAACTATTGAATAACTCCAAAGATTTAGAAGATTTCGTGCTCATACTTCACACTATAATGTACAAGTGTTATGTTATAGCTATTATCTCTCAAATTTTCATAAAGATCGGATAATAAATGGAAGAGATATAAAGGTTCTAATAAAACGTTGCATACTTTTAGGCGCAGCATATGCTTTCGCTGTCTGCTATCTGCTCTTTAATGTAAATTAACATTAGGGAAAGCCATGAAACACTTCTTTCTGTGTATATCGAAGCCTGGCAGAGCCTACTTTAACTTGAGGATCAAACATTATAGATTGATCTGGTTTCCTTTTTCCTGATAGCTCTTACAATATTTACCATATTACAGTAAAACTGGTCAGAAATTATGAACTCAACATACACTATCTACACGTTTAATTTTCTAAACTTTATACGTAATTAATGCTAAACACTCCTAAAATGTACCATTTAATAATTCAACATTTTGTCTACTCTTTACAGGCGCCTTCTCATGTGCAACATGTTGCCCTTGTCAGCCTAAGCAGTCTGATTATCTACAACATAAACAACTCTGGGCTATTGCTTCATTTCCTCCATTTACATCAGTCAACTGAAATATACAAAAGTTTTGACATGATCAGAAAATTATTGACGTTGATAAGATGCAATATCAGCGGGGACGACGAAGAAGAAGATCCGCAACAATATTTTAAATTGAAAAGTGTTAAACAAGTCTACGATATGATAACCTAATTTCCGGCCAGCGAGCGAGGGAAACAAAAAGTGACTCAAACAAATAATAAAAGAAACAACAAAACTACAGAAAGAAACCCAAAACCGAAACGAAAGTAAAAGATTTCTTCAAACGGGGCGTTCATATGTTTCAACGATATTCAAGGGCGTGGCTAACCGAGGGGGCCGAACCCAACAACAGACACAGACGAAATACCATATAAAACAACAATAAACTCTCTTGTGAAACTTTAACTGTAATCTTTGATGCGAAGAAACCAGCGTTTGGACTGGAGGACCCTGGCCCTGCTGGGCGTCCTCCTTGCGTTTATCATAGACTGGCGCGGATTAGTATTCGCCATGTCCGTACTAACCACCACGATGTCGAACCAATATAATCAGATTAACACAACTACCGCAACAACAACAACAACAAATTATCCGCTTAATCTTAGTAATAATTATCAACAAAGTGATCATAGTCGTAGTAGTGCAGAAGCAGAATCTAGTTTAGATCAACAACAAAATCAAAGTATTAGTGCTGAATTTAATCAGAGTTTAAACACAACTGCCATACCAGCCACATCACAGGAAGATCCGGATCCGTTGGGCTTTGTCTTCTCAGTTGCACGAAAAGAACAATTAGCCATACTCTCACGCACGGAGCGCAGCATACGACATCAGCAGCAGCAAAGGAAGCATCACCATCAACAACAATTGGCTGATAACAACAATTTCATTGGTTCGAAATCGAAAAGACTGAATAACTCTAGAAATAATTTACACATAAATACTAGTAGCAGTAGCAACCACAACAACAATAACCAAGAGCAACAGCAGCCAATTAACAATTTGGATCGCAACGAACGTTCCACTGTCTCCGAATCCCATTTGGCTATCCATCCATCGCGCAAAATACAACTGTATATTAAGAATCGTATTCTTCAAGTGCTGCCCGATGGTACTGTTAATGGTACAGAAAATGAGCAGAGTGAATACAGTGAGTACTGCAGTAATGCACCACTATTTTTTTTAACTATTGTTTAAATGTATTTTGAACTGTACTTTGGAAAGCCATCTTAACTACGGATTCAGCTCGGTTCGGTGGTCTAATTCATTATATTTTGAAAAAATATGCCGATCTACCCATATATCTGCTCAGAAAGTTTTTTTTTGCATATCTAGGGTAAGGTAGTCCGGAAAATATCAATATTGTATATCTGTTTTTCCTTGAGTATACCTTAAATCTTACAAATCTGCTCAAAAAGTCATATTTTAGGTCCAATATGATGTTAACATCTTTTATCTGTTCAAGAATAGTGCTTGGTGCCATCGAATCTTAAGCCAAATAAGGAATGTTAATTGTTGATGCAGAAGATGTAAGGGATCCCCCCATGTCTTAACTCCGGCATAAAGACTTATGTAAAGAACATGATTAAATTTCTCAAAATTTTGACGAAACCGAACGAAACCGCCTGGAATTGTTGCTTTCGTTTCAGCATTTTGAAAGCGACGCGGGTTCGGTTTGTGGTTCAATTTTATCAGCTCTGATTAGCAGTTCAGTTACATGTTGGTTTAGTTCGGCTCAGCACCTGAGCAAAATGGTGTACAGATCGGTTCAAAAGTGGTTCAGCAACTTAACTAGTTAAGCTATAATTTTGAAAAATGGTTCAATCCTCTCATAACAGTGTTGAAAAAACTTGAAAATTTTGAAATACACATTTATCTTATTTAAAGTTAAATATGTCTTAGGCTGAAGGCAATGAAAAAGCTGAAAAATTATTTTTAGTTTGTAGAAAAATACAAAAATAATACTTCATAAAAGTGTCTTCAGTCAGAGACTGTGCAAAATGGTTTCGAAGGAAAAGTAGCTTCCACCCACCATTAGCTTTACAAATTTTGCATCTAGCAGAGTGAAAGTAGTGAAAGGAAGGGGTTATTTTCTAAATAGTAATTGTAAGCTTAAGTCTCAGCCTAAAATGGAAAGTATTTAACACCATAAGTAGTCCAGCGCTCTCATAGAAATACACTCCATATGTATTAAGTATTTTCTGACATACACACATCGGAGTTTGATTTCAATATTAGTTCATTCTTTAACTGGGTCCATAGTTAATTTGGATATCCCTCAAAATATTATTTGGAGTTCAATAATTTATTAGCTTTAACTTCTTTTAAACCAAAACAGAATTATAAAATAAAAAGATTTACTTTCCAAAAAGCAGAATTCAATCCTAAAATAAACAGACAAGTCTACTGATGATAGGAATGATGAGGCTCAAAAATTGATAATAAATTGAATTGCTTTAAAATAAGTCAACCCTAGACACAATTTGTAAATTTTCTTCAGCCATAAATTTTTGCTATGGTTTCCATAAACCCACTTAGATTATGCTTTGGATAAAACTCATCCAGTTGCGCACAGAAACTACACACAATTATCTCATATAACTTTTCTAGTACAGCGCCACCGTCTTATCATTATTAATTCTTAGATTTATGATAGCAATTGCCAATTAGAGTGCAATTAATTTATAATCCTCCCCACAACAACGACGACTACTTGGAGACCTACTTTGGCGAGTGACACAGTTAGGGCCTCCACATTGTATGATGCAATGGATTGATGATTACGTTGCTTTTTGATATGATATTTATGATAGGTGAGGAAATGCAGCCGCAAACGGTTGAGTGCTTCGACCGTTAATCACGAGCATTTGCACGAAATTTCACAATCGAAAAGTTGCCTTTAATAAATTGATCTGGTTTTTGGTTTTTCTTTTCTTTTTTTTTTTTGTGGAATAAGATATGTTTGTTAAGTGATTTCCAGTTGTAGTAGGTGGTCATGTTTTGGCTGTTTACCACTTGCTGCCGCTGCTTCTCTCTCTTGATCTTTGCCGCCGCATAACTCTTCCCGTTGCATGCGATTTTTCTGCTGCAACCCAAATTTTCTTTCCCGACGCGTGTCTCGCATTGTGTCTGAGATTTACGACTCAAATGACCATGAACGTGTTGGTATGGAGTGTATTGTACTGTATTTGTGTTTGTATGTATGTAAAATTATCGCATTGGTATGCAAACCAAATGAAACGAAACGAAAATGCAGCAGTCAATGATGTGTGTAAAATCTGTGTGTAGAAAGTGTTTGCTTTAGTTTTCAAGATTTGTCTTTGTTCAGGGGTGAGAGAGGTTCGCGAGACTTTAGGTTAGTCGTGGCTTGGAAATTAGAGAAACTTCTTTTTCATTTCCCAGGTTCATTTTTCTGATAAGCTTGAGTCGGCAGCGGCCGAGTAATAAAATCTATTTTTTGTTGTATTTTTCCATTTTTATTCTCTCTGCTGCCAGTGGCAATTTCTCTGCTCACTTTGCCGACCCCTGATTTACGCCAATTCTTTGAAGGAAATTGTTTATTCACTCACTAAGTTCCAATCTTGTGCAAATTAATGAAAATCTACTAAAGAAAAGTTGCTTGAAGGTTAACAGCTTGCAATATAGCTCCTTTACCTAAATAGGTCGTCAAATAAATAACAAACATATAATATTTACTTATTTATTTTGTACGTTTTGCCACTGACCCGTGTTTCTGTGCTGCTGTTTTTTATGGTTTGGACTTAAAATGAATTGCTCGTAAAAGTGCTTGTAAAACAACGCCAATAACCACAACTCGAAAACTGCGTGCAAACTGTCATTAATCATTATAATTTATATACGAGGGGTTCAGCTTCATAAATTTACAAAAAACCGGAGGCCGTTTACAAATTTTAACGAATTTACGCATAATTTAACATTGTTGTCAATGCTCAGCGATTGGTGGTGATGCGGCTGCTGGTGCCTCAGGTGTGCCAACTATGGAGATCCAACGGGCCAGAAAGTAAGCCACAAATTGTGGGTGGTTGCCTGGCCTAGACCTCTTTGCTATATAAACCCACCAAAAACACATAGAAAATATGAGAGAAGAAAAACTTTGGGTTCATTGCCACCTGTCTAAAAATAAGAGCTGCCGGAAAAACTTTTGCATAAGTAGATGAACGCCAACGACAAACTAAATAAATCCATTTGACATATTGCTGCCACTCTCGCTCTCTCTCGCTCTCTCTCTCTCTCTCAGTCTTCCTCTCTACACATAATCTTATCTAAAACAAAACACTTTCGCGGTGTTTTCACAACCATGTTGCCTGCCGGCATAAATCAGCCCACTGGGGAATGGGAACTGGGAACTGGCACTGAGGTGGACGATGAGGTGCCACTTCGCTGATAATAGGCCGTCAAGTAGGTGTCTTCCCCCATCTTCAAGTATCCCACCCACGTAAACTGCTGACAAAATTTTAAGACAGTTTTCGGTGTGGTGGCTTTTCAAAAAAATTTACCTTCAAAAAGAAGTATTTTTTTATTTTGTTATGCTCTAGCCAAGGGTATTACAATTGTGACGGCCGTTTAGAGATAATACAGCTCTATACATATAAGCAAGGGAATCAATTGGGTGATACAATATTTTGGGACAGAAGTATGAACCACGATTCATTTAAATACAGTTTCGAAGGCGAGGAAATCGTCGGAAAGTCTTTGATGATGCTGGTGATTGGCTTTTCGTATGGAACTGCTATAAATATTTTACAATCTTCAACTTAATTCATTATCAAAATGAAGAACATTACCTTAAAATGAAAACCCCTACAATTTGTTTGGCCTAAGCGATATCTAATGGGTTATATGTAGTCTTAAAAGAACTGCTCCAGTGAATTCTACATATCAAAGCGTTACTTGTATGCAGTAGCAGTCAGTAAAATTCTTTTTGGAGCTGTAAACTACAATTACCAGTACAATTACCATTCCAATTACTCTTTGTATCTTTACCCTTTGGAAAAAAGTTAGCTGATCCGTAAATCGATATGATATTACCATTCCAATTACTCTTTGGCTCTTTGCCCTTTGAAAAATAGTGTGTTGATCCGGAAATCGATATAATATTGGTTTGGTGTGGTTATTTTTAAAGCTGTAAGCTACAAAAACAATTTCAAGTAACATTCCAATTAGCATTCCAACCACCATTCCATCCGATTACCAGTACAAGTATTATTACAATTACCGTTATAAGTACCATTTCAATTACCAGTGCAATTACTACTACAATTACCATACCAATAACCGTTTTAACTACCATTAGAATTACCATCTTAATTATCATTACAGTTACCAGTACAATTACCACTACAATTATTTTTACAATTACCATTTTAGTTAGTAGGATATTTAAAAATATAATTAACATTACAATTACAATTATTTCGAAATAAAAAATTGAATAACAGTTACAATTATTTCGAAAATTAAAATTATTTGGGGCAGAAAAATCACCAAAACTTGATTCACCCAGTCGTTGCGAACATTTTTGGCAATTATCTATCTTATAAGAAATGATAAATTGCTTTTACAATCATTTTTTCTTATGAAACTTTGAATCAAGCTTCAAATATTTTTCCTAATTTCTGTTTAGACGACCTGTCTTCTAGTGATCCTTGCCTTTTTATTCATCGTTAAAAGCCAACAAAACGAATACGACCTCCAGCTAGCTAGTTTATAAACTAATAAAACTTAATTACTTATGCAAAAGTGTATTTAATTATTCTTCATGCGTAAATAAACTTGTATTCATACATTTCTGGTTCATCTTTTACTTAAGTGGGAAGAATTGGTTCATAAATTTTGTTATGCCGCCGCCCGCCACACTACACAATATCTTATTAGTAAGCATTTGTGACGTAGCAAACATAAGAAATAGTTTCATTTTTTTTTCCTTCTCTGAAAAATTAATTTATTGTATTAGGTGCAGAAAGTGATACAAAATGTGTGGCCATTAGGGCAGAGCTACTTATGAGAATTATGTACCACATGTTGAAATTCATTTCATTCTTTTGATGATGATTATTAATCATGATTGTGGAGGATTTAAGTTTTAGACAATTTAGTTTAAAAAAAAAAGCATAAAAAGAACAGCACAATTTGAATGCGTTCAGTTTCCCAATAGACCGCTTTAGTAAGCCCCCTTAGAATGCAGACTACTCATTGATCTAGCGCTAGTAATTTATGTGAAAAGCAATTAACATGCCCAGTGAAAGTAAGAAGACAAGTGCCGGGTGCAACTTCATCAACTTCAACCCAAAAGCAAGACATGCCGTAAATTAAGTTATCAAAAATATTAAAAAAAAAAAAAGAGTAAGCTGTCGGAAGCTTTTAGCATCTCTCTGCACCGGTCAAAAGAAAACACGTCTCCATCTCCATCAGCTCAACTTCACACCTCACTGGCACCACGCACTAAATCAGTCGCATAATTGCGTTGGACGTTGTGCCCCAAGTACTCTCCATATATCATTACGAAAAAAATATGCACGCCCCAAACCGGGTTCGGGTTCGGGTTTGAGTTCGAGTTCGGGTTTAGGTTAAGGAAAGGGTTTCGGACACCGTTAGTCGCTTGACTAACTACTGCACAGCAACTGGCGTTGTCTGCTTTTGGAGGTCAACTGTTTGGTTGAAGCTGACAGAGTGGAAAATGTTCAGCCTCTCTTAAGTCAGATGGTACCTTAACTGTTCACATTGACCTTCTACCCTCCCACCCGAAAATGAACTTCAAAGCAATACCACCCCCCCCTGGGTTATACATATGAAATATGTTTCGTTTTTGTTTCGTGCTTTTTTAAACAAATTGTTTGTTTTTCTTAAAACTTGAGCACACATAAACAACAAAATAAATATGTAAAACACACGCCCACAAGTTGAAAGTTCTCATAAATGAAAAAAAAAAGTGCGTAACACGCCAGCGCAACTTTATGGCGGCCAAATGAAATGAGAAGAGAAATTCTTTGGAACATTTTCTGTTTATGTTGAGCATCATTAAGTTAGACACTCGATTTGGCAATCTAGCCCCAGAGGGGAAAACTTATTTGTATTATTTGGCATATAAATTCTTTTAGTGGGCTAAGGCTGAATACTGCTCAGTCGGCATAAATCTTTGCTTTTTAATGAACTGAACGGTCTGTTTAGCCGCTGGGAAAGATTGGGTGAGTCAGTTGGAGGAGGCCGTTTGCATAAGTTGGATCAGCGATAAGCCAACCAAATTAATTTACAACTTCATTTTCATTTACCTCTCTTTTGTATATATTTTGGTTGGTTTTTTTTTCTCATTTTGGCAAGCCAACCGAAGAATGAAGAAACTTGTTGTATCACCAGCAGTCGAGGCCGGTTTTTGCGCGCGTTTTTAGTCGCTCGCTTATCGGTTGAAGGTATCGCGTCATTGAGACGTCACCACATAGATAGGCACATTTTATAATATTTCACATTTTTTTTTATTGAAAAGTTTTTTTTTTCCATGTTGCGTTCAGGTGTTAATTTGATTTTCAGTGACTCTGCACGTGATTAAGCGAGTCAAGTGCGATAAGATTGAATCAAGCACACGAGAGAGAGAGAGAGAGACAGAGAGCGGGAGTAAGAGTGGGTGAGCTTTTTATAACCAAAATGTGGGTGGGTTTTCGACTTTCACAAGCCAATACCAGCAATTTGTGTTTATTAGTGGGTGAGTGAGTCTTTTATGGGGTGTAAATTGCACCAACAAGTACACCCAAAACAAGAAAAGCTGAAATCATTCGCATGGCACAACTTCTGTGTGTTGTAAAACCAACAGATAATAATCTTTGTATTTTTTTTACATTCTGATAACACTTAAGTGAGATAATAAGGCTGCATATTTTATCTAGATATCTAAAAAGATAACAAAAATGCCCACAACCTGCTTACGGCAGTGCAAACAGCCACTACCCTACAAACAGAAAAAAAGTCAAAGAAACAACGGCTATTTCCAATGGTTTTTTTTTGTTTTGGTGACAAAATGACATTATAAAATATCACTTTGATCTTTAAATATAGATTTTACTTTGATATTTGAATGGTTTTTGTTTTTAAGCAGCAGTTTAAGCAGAATACTTCAAAATTTCCAGCTTTAAACTATATTTTTCACATTTTTCTGAAATTTACCAATAAAATGACCTATTGCCATGATGAAACCAGAATTTGGATTATACGCCGCTAATTTGCATTGGATTCTACCCTATCGAATATAACCTCAGAATAAGCAGAATAGTGCCTGATCACTGATGCCGTAGATCAGAGAGGATAAATATCGAAATTTACTAGAGTTCAAACATTCTAAATGAATCATTTTCTAAATTACCACTGAGGCGCCAATGCTATTGTAAGGATTAATACGTTTTGGATTACAAAATTGGTTCAAAAAGTCTGTTCTTTGCCATCTAAGTACTTCATTCACCTTCTAAAATGTTTCAACAAATTTTTTTGAAGCAACAACAACAACAAGAAAGAGAGTCCCAGTTACAGCTTAATGCAGTGTGTATGTGTTTTTGCATATGGCCAGCAACAACAAAATCAACGATGCAGACAGCGCACACCTTCAAGTTCGCAAGAGGCATAGGAGAGCAACCGAAGAGAGGCACCTACGAAGTTGTTGCTGCAATTTTCATATGCTTGAGTGTCTTTCGTTTGGCAATCGCAACAGCACATGCGCCTGAAGCGTATAGAGCGTGGGCACCACTGCCATAATGTATAAAAATATATTTTTGATCAGCATCAAAAGCAGAATCGATATAGCCGGCAAGATTACATTTGGAAAAGGATTTAGCTCGAGAAAAAATGTGAATTTTTATCAAAAAATGGACGAAGATTGCTTTAATGGTTCGATTTTCTACCAGTTTCTTTAATTGTTCCCTACACTCTTATATGCAGAGTACAGATACAGAGTAGCTTTTATTCAAATTCATCTATCCGAAACATTAAAACAAACTTAAGCAATATGTTTACCTTATTTCTTCATTACTTGCTTATTCAAACAAATGCTCGGCCAGCTAATGCAAAAACTCCAAAAGAGAACTACACCATAGTTTTCATTCATAATGCATTCTTTGGCCCATTCGGTTCAATCAGCAAGCCATTGAAACTTCCTCATTGCTGCCGTCTCATACATGGATACTAATTGAAACTCATTGTTCATTTTGACGCGCATCAATTGGCCCTGCAATCCCCATGCCCAAACAATTGACACTTTTCCAATTGCACCTCAAGCGCACTTACTCCAAACCCGCACACCTTCACCACACTCCGAACACACACCGCACACACACACAATCACACGGCGCGGGCGTCAATTAGTTTAAATAAAACGAACGGGTTGCGAGTCAATGGCCCAGGGCCCTGGGTCTAGGCAACAGACGCGTCTCGTCGCATGCCATTAGAATTTTTGTAAACACAAAACACTGTGAGTGTGTGTCATCACCTCAATTGGGTACACTTCCTACTTGTAAGACCTTAGACACAAAATGTATCTGCAAGATACCAACTAGCCCATTAGTCCCTCACGCTGCCGGTGCTTTTCACTTTTCACCCGAACGGAAGTCATTTTGAGATACAATTTTGTCTCTTTGGCTTTATCTACGCAAATTGCACACGCACTTAACCCGCTTCCAGTAGCTAATCCGCAATACGTTCAACAATATGGAGCGGCTGAGGCAGCGGGTTTGGGTTTTACATGCCCAACTTTATGGCTACTATTTGGCTGTGCATATTAAGAAGGTGCCTACGCGTTTTGCATGCCAAAAAACGAAAAACAAACACAACAAAAATTGGTTATTTCGTGAACAGAAAATATCTGCGTGTAGATTAGTGCGGCAATTTGTCGATTGGTCTCCATAAACTTGAGCTATTAAGTGCGAAAATATTTTTGCGAGAGGAGCTGTGGTCCGGCTTTCATTTAAACCGGATTCACACAGAGTGTGCGAGTACTCGGTGCGGGTTGTAATTGAAATTTTGTTATTTCAGGCGCGTGTGCGGTGACGCTGCCTGACGCTCGTTAATATGTCATTTACAAGCCGGCGAATTGTAGCTAATAAATTGTTTAGACGAATGCAAATAAAAACACACAAACTTAACTAGGAATGTGTGTGTAGCTGCTGGTGGTGGTGGCGATACTACTTGTACGTCGGAGACAGGAAGAGAATTGGAAGTGCAAGGAAATGTGTTGACAGTGTGATGATCCATACAAAACACTACCACACAGTCCATGCCAGAAGAGATAGGAAGCTTATATTGTTGCTGTAGTAGTATCTTATGCCGAAGCTGAGTACTAAAATCAGGTTTTGATAAATTCCTTTGCGAAATGTGAAGAATGTGCAAAAACTGTTCTATAAAGATTTTTTGTTCAACATCCGATCTGGCTTAAACTCATTTTCGAAAATCTTTATGAAAATCTGCCGTCAAAATAACCCCTCTGTATGGAAATTGGACGGTCGGGATGGTTGGTATGTGCCAAAGTTCCCATATAATATCTAATAATATAATATCTAATGGATGATTTCCGGTATCCATTTGTAAGGGATATGTCTTAAATATCCTTTTAATCATCCAGCGGAGTTGCAAATTTATCCAAATGATCATTGTTTTTCAAATACTTTGGATGATTTTTAGCTCTGTTGGATAATTAAAAGGATATTTAAGACATATCCCTTCCAAATGGAAACCGGAAAACATCCAATAGATATTTTTTGATATCCTTTTTTTTTCTCTCTGTACTAGCTCATTGTGAAAGCTTTTAAATTTTTGGAAAATCTACTCCCAAAGTCGAGTTGTTTATTATCCGATCAGGTTCTCTTCTCAAAATAACTTCTAAGGGTTAATTTTTTATTTCACAATTGCCCAGGACTTGAACTCACTACCTTCACGCTCTAAGGCAACGTTCTAACATCAGAGCCACGCTACCTTTTTCCAGGTAAAAGCTTAAGCTGACACTGAATCATCTGTTGTAACAACCGTTTAGGAAAAGTGACATTTTATTAATGATCACCTAAATAAAAGGTCACTTTTCCTAAAAATTTGCTAAAACAAAAAAATCCTCAAAAAAAAAACTCACCAAAAATTTGTCATTTATGTCAATACCTGGCCTTTTAGGTAAAAACAAGCCTTGAATTTTGATTAAGAGCCACTTTTTCTTATAAGCAATTGCTTAACCTTAATTGTATGCTTCTCTTTTTTTTGAGTGTGTGCGTAAAACAGCAACGAAAGCGCTCGTCGCACATAGGCTGTGGGTGTTCTGGGCCACTTGTTTGACAATTTATACTTAAAATGTATTATGAGGTTCATTTTGCTTAAGGGTTGACTTCCCAGCTTCTTAATAGCTGCTACGTACCAGACAAATCTACAATTTACTCATCTATTTGTGAGTTTATCTGGAATATAGCTCTAAATAAAGTCCTAAGATAATATTTTTCACAAAGTTCTGATATAATTGACTTTCATGATTTGATATAACACTGTAAATTGATAAAAACGTGTCTAGTTTTCCAGATGCTCCCATTGATTACATCAGTTGGGTGGGTGCGCTCGATAGTAGTCAAACGAACTGTCACAACTGTCAGAGAAGCTGCAATGGTAATTAGCATAGAACCCCACAAGCTTCAGCAACTTCGTTGACATTTTTCAACAAATCTGTCACAATAATATGCATAAAATTGCATTCATAAATTTAATGTCATTGGCTAACAATGGAAGTGTCTCTGACTTATGCAAATTTTATGGCTGATATCTGAGCCAGCTACTGACTGAGCGGTCAATTAGGCGACTGCACGTTTTGCAGTGGGCGTCCTGACATTTTATTAAAGCCAACATACTTTTTGATCATTCATAAATGCACGACTTACTTTAGTATACATTTTAAATGGGTCAATGAATATGAAGTAATCGAGGCGAGGTAAGAAGAAAGCAGTAAATTGTGAACAAGTTAACAAAGTTGTAAGCCCCAGGCCAGAAATTTATTGTCGCTGGGTCTTCACTTAGTGGGTGGTCATCCAATTAAAGGGTTTCCCTTTTTCTTCTCTTTTTTTTATTTTGAAAGTAGATTTACTGGGTCAGTGGTGGACTCTTCGGTGCTTCCTGCTCATTATGCAAGCCATAAAATCGAACAAATCGCTTGCTCTTCAATTTAAGTAGCCTCAACCACTTTGTTTGTCCAGCCAATTACTTATCCAAGATCTCGCCTACACACAACACTCCAGACTCTTCAGACTCCACTCAACTGCCTTGTGTTGTTGGCTCAGTGTAAATAATAATACATACAAAAAAAAAAACAACCAAAACAAAAACGAAGGCAGCTGCTGCATTGGGTGTTTGGCAAATTAGCGAGCTCGTTAAAAACCTTAGCAAGGCCTGCGGTTTCTTCTATTGACCACGGCAACAACCGAAAAAAATGAGAAAAAAGAAAAATATGCCATTGAAAACAAACACAAATTGCAATTATACACTCGAGTTGAACTTTTCCTGCCGGGCAAACGAAACCCATACAACTTCTTAACACTTTTAAGTGGCGCTCATAAAATTGATCTGGTCCACGGAAGCATTTTTGTCTGCAGGAAAGTGTTTGATCTTCTCGTTTAGTGAGTGCCTCATAAAGATTTTGAGTTAGAATTGCGCTAAAAATTGACTCAATAATGCAGATGATGTTGATTGGGTGAGGTGGAGGGGATGGTGGTAGCTGAAGGAGTGGTAAAAGTTTCAGGTCATAAAATGTGTTAATTCATATTCGAGTTATGAATGGAGCGAAGGGAGACAGAGGGAATTGCTCAATGATGCGGAAGTTGGTTAATGCAAATTTTTTGAAAGGTTGATTGAAAAGTTCAACAATAATTTAAAAAAAAAAATGATTAGTATAGTAATAAAACGATGTCTGAGTAGGAATTTTTAACACACCTAAGTGGACCTGAACTTTCGTGTACACCAAGTAAAGACCAACTTCATGTCAACTGATTTCTAAATGCAATATCTGATTTAATATATTTGAGCATTTTTTTTGGGCAAATCTGATTTACGGTTGCTGAACCGATTCTGCCATATGATATTCTGTGGCCTCTTGTTTTATCAGAAACTAAAATATAAATCAGAAGGAACTTGAATTCCTCAAAGTATCAAGCACAATTATTGTATAATTACAGTATAATTATTTAAGTAATTGCAAAAGTAATTAAATTTTGCAATATTTACTGATGAATCTAAGTTTTAAGCAGAGCTGTAAATTACAATTACTATTTAATTACCATTACAATTACCATTACAATTAGCAATACAATTACCATTACAATTACCATTACAATGACAATTACCATTACAAGTATCATAACAATAACCATTACAATTACCATTACAAAAATTGGGATATTTAACAATCTAATTACCACTACAATTACAATTATTTTGTAATTATAAGTGTACTAACCATTACAATTTCAATAATTACTTTAAACATTTGATATATTATTGAGCCCAGCACTTTTTGCTACATGACAGCCTAAAAGAAAGTACTAATGGCTACATTTTTTACTATGACTTGGTAGCTGCCTCTCGCGAGTCGTGTGAGCTAAGATGCAACCTTTCGTGTGTTCAGTCTTCGAGGTCTTGAGCTCCCAGTAAAGGAACCACAAAAAGAATCATTCGATTATTGATTTTATTGTCTGGGAACTATACATCTTAAAAGGTTCAGGAGACATATTGTTTTTTTCAAACTTTCGTATATTTAGTTATTTGTGGTGACCTAAGTCTTCAATATTTCTCCTTTTGCCAGTATTTAGTTAGCTTCAAAGCATTTTTCTTGGTATTTATGTCTTATTATGGTATTATTCCTACTTTCATGCCCAACCCCAGGCCCTTCCCCATCAATCTGAGAGGTATTTCACATGAAGAAGCCACAAAAAAAGATGAAAAAAAAAAAAAAATGCCAGAGAGTAAATAATTTAATCATCGATCAACCTACTGCTAGACCACACATTTGATTTGCAATTGGAAAGTGAATTTTCATTGATTTTACAAAAGCCACCAATTAGTTTCATTACATTTTTACTCGTATATTCATTGGGCCCAACCAAATGCATTTATCTTCATTAGACCCAACAGATACAAATCCATCTGAAGAGAAATGTAAATATTCAGAGCTTTTTCGCTGATGTAATGTTGATTTCGTTGGTGTGGAAAGCCAATCCAAATCTGATAAGCAAATCAACAGGTTGAACAGGGCGCCACCGGATAAACTGGTAGCTCTCCGTCTCGGCATCTCCAACAAAATGAAATTGTAACTGAAAATGAATTGAATTTTAATCAAATAGCACCGTTAGGCAGCATCAGCCAGATCGAGATCGATATCTAATCGACAGAGACAGAAAAATTCCGAGGCAATTAGAAGGGGATTCTGATTGATGTTCTACTTAGCTTTCAGCAGGGAATCAGCTGCCAGTGTGTTCTCTGTCTATCTATTTGATATGGGACACCCCTTTGTGCTTATTATGTGCAAGTTAAGCAGTTAATTCAAGTACAACAATTTTCATGTCTGCAGCTGCCAAAGCTTCTGTTTCTTGAGAGAAAACCACCCACGGCTAATCGAATTATCAAAAAAAAAAAAAAAAAATAGAAAAGAAGAAAACTGAGAGTGCACAGTGGAAAATGTTTCAAGTGCTTAAGGGTCTGACTAGGCAAAGTAGATGGAAATTGTTGTTGAATGCGGGTTGACTCGTGCTAATGTCAAGCGGTGATGATGGCTGATTAAATGAGGTAGATTAAGGAAGCCAAACAAAGCACGTTCCACTTAATACTCACGATGAGCATTTGCTTTATGGAGTTGGGTAATTAGAACCATTTTGAAAATAGGTTCAGTGATCTTTAACATGCTGGGTCAGATTATTGGAAAAGAGAGAGAAAAGATTTAAATATAAAACTTAGCCGGCGTCTTTATATACTCTTGCAGAGGGTAAGTTAAACTTGTCCAGATGTTTGCGTCTTTACGAAGTCTTGTGGTACAAATAGGTTGTCGGAACCCGCCGGATATAGCATTTAACTGTCATAGAAAGAATCGATGTAAAAATATGTTCTAGTGATAAAAACCTTGTGGTTTTTAAATTTTAAAACTAATGTTATATATTTCAGTTTTCTATGCTTTTCGTGATTCTACTAAGTTTGCTCGAAATCGGACTAGCATATAGAATAGCTGCCCTTGAAGATATAGGTTCTGTTTTTGAGACCCTATAAGATAGACCCTATGGCAGCTATTTAGATAGCTACAGCTAAAGATACAGTCTAACAACAAAATAATTTGCGCATTTTGGTTGCCATATTTGGGATATTCTCACAAATATTTGCCAAGTGGCCATTGCCTTTATTAGTACACCAATAAGTCCGCTGTCAAATTTTTTGCTAAAACAAATCAAACAATTTAATATTTCGGGCAAAGAAATTTGAAACAAAATTTGCCCATCACAAGTGCAAATAATTTGCGTAAGGGAAATTTTTGGCGCAAGTAATTAAAGAGCAAATATTTGCTTATGTGGGAACACCAAATTTGTTTGTCACAAACATTTACAATTCAAGACTAACTTTTTTTGCACAATGTGTACAAATATTGTTTGCATGTTTGGATTTCCATTCCTATTTGGAATTCAATGGAAACGTCCTTAAAATTGACAATTGTTCAGTTTTTATGCTTTTACACAGTTCTACAAACTTTTTGCAAAAATTCTACTACTTATCTTTTGGTCAGCTTGGAAAATCTCTCAGTTGGCAAACTAATTTGTTAGGTGATAAAATTAAAAACATTAATTGAAATGAACTATACGACTTGCAAGGGTATACAAACTTCGGTCGAACCAAAGTTAGCTTTCCTGTATAGTTTTTTTCTTATATTGACTCTAAAAAAGAAATCCATCAATTTCGCACAAAACTCGTATCTCTTTCCCTGTCAGCAGGGAATCTCTTTTTGCCAAATGCCGTTACCTAAAAATTTGTTTCCCATGAAAAGTGATTTCTTGTTGGCCACAAATCAAAGAAAAAGAAACTTTTGCGGACTGGTCCAGGCCGGGGTGATGTGCTAATAGAAAGAACACTTGAGAAGTCCAAAAAGCGTTACAATTTAAAGGTGTGAAAAGGGGCAGTGGAGACGTCCCATCTTCTCCATTTGTTTTCTCTCTCTTTCTGTCTTTGTGCAGCCGGCCCAACAAGAAATTGCCATTTAAATGCCATAAATTAAAAAGGAAGACAAAAAAAAAAAAAAGGAAAAGCTACGATAGAAGAGCCTCTCCATAAATAATGCCCGAGGGCCGGCGTATTGACGCTTCGTGCAAATGAAATGAAAATTGAAATCGTAACGCGATTCGAAGGCGGTTCTTATCGCTGAGCTGGAAATCGAAGCTCCAGCTTGTGGCCTGCAAGTCGCCGACTGGGTGATAAATCTTTCTATTAGCCAAAGTGCGGGCACGTATTGGGGCCCAAAAGGAGCTGCCGCCGCCGCCGACGCGTTTATTCAGGCGATTTTAATCGCACCGCCGCCGCTGCATAATTTATAAATCCATTTTAATCAGCGTGCGCTCTGCAATTACTTTGTCTGCATTTAAATGCCATTGGAGGACCGAGGACTTGAACTTGGCCCAGCGGGGCAGGTGGCTGCCATGAGAGGCTACGTGGTCTAGGTGTGCTCATTGAGTTGTCAGTGCGAGAGTCTGACTCTAAACTGGCCCATGATAAATCGCCTGCAATTATGTCCATGTCATCGGTGTCTTCAGCAGCTTACGTACATACGTACCTACATACGCAAAAAAAGAAAAAGAAATGGAAAATGCTAATTGAATAAACACTCCGACACACAAAATGAAGCGAGAAAGCAGCACTTAGGAATCATGGCATATAGTTGCTATATATGTAAATTTAACGATGGTTATGCTCTCCACAAATTGACACTAATCGTTTAACTAAATAGGCGCAAAAATGCTCTCAGCTGGTTAAAAAGGCGTTAAAAATGCGAGCGTCTTTCACTTCAAATAAAAACAAAAACAAAACAAAATTATTTATGAATTTTGTAAGTTTGTTTGAATATTTCAAACATTTTTTAATATTACAACAAATTATTTTTCTGAAGTTTCTTTTGCAAGAATACATTTGGGTCAACTACTACAAAATATTAAGTTTTTTCGAATTTTTTAGTTTACGAAAATTTTGTTGAAATAAACTTCTCAAGTCTTTTTTCTATGAAAAACCATTATCTAAGCAACTTCGACTGGATAGCAAAGCCTACTGATGATATATGAAGAGAGTTCTTATATTATTGAATCGTGTTTTTGTGGTTCTTACTGGGCTTGTGAATTTAGTATCGATAAATCGACTTATCGATGTCTTTTGTAAGACTTTGTGCAATATGTATATGGTATATATGGTTTTAATCGATACATTTGAATCAAACTTGGCAGTTAAGTTTGTATTATCTTGGTTGATGCATTTATAAGCAGTCTAAATGGTGCAGTTCCATTTCGTTGAATCGTATCATTTTAATGTGTTTACTATCGATTTTTCATTATATTTTATTCCATGGTTCATGGAAACCCATCCAAATAGTTTATGAAGGCTAAAAGCTTAACAAAAAATCTCAAGTGCAATATAAATATCAGCATATCCTATCCTACATTAGGATAAGAATGTTCTGTCCAATCTAATTGTAAAGATAATATTTTGCATATTTTCAGGTATTTTTATGAGTCTTACAGTTTGGGAAAAGATGTTTTAGAAGAGATGCTAAGCCACCAAAAAACCAACTTTTGTTTAAAACCTTACAAAATCTCTCCAATTTCAAGCCTTTTTTTCTAGCATCTTCAATGATTCAATTGAAAAGCATTTGTTCTTGTGCCTGACTTTGTCTCTCACTTGGTCACTCTGTCAATTGACAAGCCAATCAATGAGAAGTTCACCCAGCATTTTGTGTGTTAGGAGTGCAGGCCAGGGAATTGATATCTAAAGTAATTTAAAATGTTCACTCTTGCCTTACTAACTTAGTGCGGAAGAATTCTTACTCAATTGACATATGGCGCAGCATTATGCAAAAATAAAAATAAAAAAACACAAAGGCAGGGTCATTAACTGGCCCCCCCGCGCATTGACTTCTCTGGGGCGGCGGTCAAATTCATAAATCAGTGAGCCCCAAGAATGCACTTCAAGATAGATTGTAGAAGTAGAATTTGTGCAGATAAATTGAATGGTTGAGCCCATTGACTAATAGTGTTAGATTGAACTAAGGCCGATAAGCGTTTTGTTGCGACTCGCCAATTGTCATCAATTATATTGATTAATAGTATTAATTCACAAACAAAATGTAAAACAAACAAAACAAAAACCTGCAGGGCAAACTTGTATTATTTGCCAAATGATTATTAGTGCGCGAAACAAGAGAGGTTCGTTTGCCAGTTTTAGTTTTATTTTTCTTTTTTATGGGTGCAATAAATATGACAAATAAACTAAGTCAATGTTTATCGGTTATTACCCTGATGTTGAATATGTATATATGTATATATATATATATACATATTTGATAAACATCTAAAAATGTGGGCAGAGCCCATGGACGCCACATGGCTGGACTTTGGAACAGTCAGCTAACCATGTTCGCTGGAACTCCCAAAGGGATTTCATAATGATTTTAGGGCAAACAATTAGATATGAACACTATATAGCTGAAGTGTACTAGTCCAACTAAAAAGCACAAAAATATAAGAGAAGTGAAGTGAGTTAAACGTTTTTTGACAGCCAAATCACAGTAGACTAAGGTATATCTTATACATCTCAAATGAGATCTCAATATGTCAAAATACAACTTTATGATGTATTTGTCATATGAGTTCACCTGACCTTATCTTATCCATATAGAAACCATTGCTTAGCTTAAAATTTGACCTTGATTTACACTGTACTCTGGGATATTCTTGTTACTAATTTTAACTAACAGTGCACTAACATTAATGTAAATATTTGAACATTATGTTAGGAAAGCACATAGCATAGTGCTCGGAAAAGTATGCTACACTTCTGATTATCTTGATAACAATACCATATATCATCCGATCTTTATGAATAGTTTAGAAAGGCAAATCACAGCACGCTCATGAGTCACATTAAAAAAGGCAGTTAAATTCTATGCACTCAGCTGCCTCTTAAATATTCCGAAAGCAGGGAATTCGGAGAATAACAAGCGATGTATTTGTAAACTTTTCCAAATTTAAGGGCGATTTTCTACCTTAATTTTTCAATATTTTTGGCCGAATTACTCAGCAAGCCGAACATCAGCTGTAGGGATTTCGAGCCTGAGAACTACAGGCGGTGTCTTTTTATATTTTTCTGAATTTTAGCAGTATATTTGAAATACATTTTTCCATATTTTAGGGCGCCCTATTCAAAGAATCCGAGTTTTGAATTTTTTTTTTAAAGTTCAAATGAAAAATTTTTGTAAAACATTCAGAAAAATAAGAAATTATTTTCTAAGAACTTCAATTTTCAAGAGAAGAAATTTTCTTAAAATAAAAAAAAAACAACGAATTTCAAGCTGAATTCTAAACTTCTGAGTAAAGTTGTTTAGATACATTTCCTATAAGCATTTATATTTCGAATTAAACTTGGATGATTATTAATTAATAATTAAAAAAAGTCAGTTAAATTATGAAAATTTTTTGGAAAGTCATTTTCAAACATCCCATACAATCTTCGCTCTTACCACAAAACCAAGAACACCTTCTGGTACACCCTTATAGGTTGAGCTACAGTTTCTCTGAGCGCCTGCGGAAGTGTTTTGTAATCCCTTCCTCCTAAAAGTTTTAGCCTATTCTCTCCTATTCTTGGCAAAGCCTGGCAAACTATATTTATTTTTTCATTTAGTCTGTCGGGTAACACACCCACTAAGCATTCTTCTCGTGTGCTCGCTAAGATGCAAATGAAATGTGCTGTTGAGACTGTGGACCGCCCATTTGAAGTCGTGAGTAAGTCATAACACTGTTTCGCTACAGTTGACAATTTTGCATAAGGAAGTTGTCGTTCGTCTAACAAGGCCGCTAGGTTCATTAAACTTGGCCCTTCAATCTCAACAGTCAAAGTGCAAATATGTGGCCCTTTAACGCCTCCACATAACTTCGGCTCACGCCACAAAAGATTACTCAATTCAGGGGTCCTCTGAGGGTCAGCCCTTTAAGCCACCAACTAATGAAGTTGAGTGCACAGAATCCTTAACACGATTCGGTCTAAATTTAGCTGCTGTGCCGCCACCTACGATAAATCAAAGTTAATCAGATCTAGTTTCGATTGGATTTTTTTTTTATATTTCTGCCTCCAATTCCGTGCCATTTAAATTAGCTGCCGGGTAATTTATCGCATTGTTGTGCGCCTTCTTGACCAGGTTTCGTTTAGCGCCAGGATGCCGCAAGCCAGCAAACAGACAGCGGGACAGACTCTGACGGTCCAGACACAAAGGCTTAAGACTGCAGACCTGATCTCAGTTTTCTGGTTGGTTGTCAGTTTCTTGGCGGGGGGTGAGGTGACTGAAGTGGCTACCGCCAGTGCCGCTTATACGATAATTACGCATATTTTGTGGTCTGTTTTGAAGGTGCTTTTTAGTTTTATTGAATTTATAAGGCATTTTTTTTATTTAAGTGGAACTTGAGGTGTGACGGCTATGGCACAGTGGTAGAGTGTGGGGTTGGATTACTACTTCGGTCGTCTTATAAATAACATATAAGTGGTTAAACAGCCGTCATCTTTGCCAGTTTCTGTCGTCAGTGGCTAAGTAAACTGCAAGCACAGATGCCAGATGCATACTTAAATTGAAATTCTAAAACGACTGTGGATCTTTATTTAATTAGAGCAAAGTTGTTGTTTAATAAAGTGTGATACATTCTAAAAGTAAATTAAAGAATTTTAGAAGTATCGTTTTAAGATTGCTTGTATTTACATCAAGAATTTTCAGTCTAAAAGTTACAATAAGTCAGGAAATTCTTGATTTGAGTACTATATTCGTGATTCTAGCTCACACACTGAAAGAAAATCAAGACATCTTGTTCTTAAATCAAGAACTTTCAGTTTAAAAAACTTAAAGAAGTTAGTATGCAATTTTAAATTCAAGAACTTTTTAAAAATCTCTAAATTCTTTAGTTCAAAAATGGTTTGAATAAGCATAATTATTGATTTTTTTTTATTGATTCAAAGGAATGAACTAAAAATACTTAAGTTATGCCGTAATAATTCTATAATTATTCCTCTTTGATGAGAAATCAGTACCGTTAAAAAAATTTTCAATATTTAGAACGAAGTGCTCTTAGTTTAATACCCTTTTTTCCTTGAACTAAGAATTGCATTTCAATTTTGGAATTTTAAGCGGCTTGTTTCGCACTCTAGAATGATTCGTTCTCGTTCTGAGTTTAATTTCTTCGATTAAGTAAGAAAAATGAATATTTCCATACTCGATTTTGTTATAAAATGTAAAAAAACGACGCTTAAATATCAAATTGGTACTAGTTTAAGATTTTATTGCAGTAGATATCAGAATTTTCTTTTTGCTTTTTTCTTTTTAGGAATATTTTGGAATGGTGGTAATATTTTGACTCTTTGTTTTCATAAATTACTTAAAATGGGTTTTTCCATTTTTGTAAAAAAATTTCCCCTTTTCAAATTCAATTTTAAATTATAAAATCCCTTAAAACTTAATTAGGAAAATGTACAATATTGTTAATAGTACATATTCTTATAGTTTTTTTTTTTCTTTTGCTAAGATTATGAGCCCGAAAAAACTTGCGAAATAACATTAATGGATCATCATAAAGTAAACTCTTTCTCGTGTCATTCCTGACCTCCATCATTGATAGTTTATACAATTTACAGCATAAAAAAACAAAACAAAAACAATAATCTCCCACAAGGGCATGTAAACTTCGGCGCCTCCAAACGTGCCGTCTTATATACCCTTTCCCCTTCCCCGAACTACAACTCCTTCCTTTTTTCTGTTTTTTTTTTTGTTTCGAGTTGGCGATCGTTGTTGGGTTTTTAGTAGCTGTTAAATGGCCGGGACACAGTCGGTGGTCTCTGGAACTAGTGCTTGGCTTGTTTTTAACACCCAGCCAGAGATTCAGAGAGGCAAATGGGTTTCAATTTACACACTTGTTGCCCACATATTTGCCAAAGCCAATGCCAGGAGAAGAGTTGAGAAGTTGGGAATGTGTTGTCATCGCCTGGAACTAAGGCGCTTATTTATATGCAATTATAAATCAGTTTAAGCTGGAAAGGGAGACCCTGACATTAAGCAATGACACCTCCTGGTTGGTGTGAGTATGTTTGCCAAGTCAAGTCCACATGTCAATCCTTGTCCAGCTTTCCACGCTCTGTGTGGCACCTTTGTTTGCTTAATACGCTGATTGCCAAACCGAACAAATGAATGATTGCCGACGTCAAGATACATCAACTTAGATCACTGAGAGATCGCTGCGATCTTGGAGATTGTCTTGTCTGTGTTTGCTAATAACTCAACAGCTAATCAGTGAGTTGAGGAGGAGGAGGAGGAGGCGGAGCTGGTGGTGCTGGGGGGATCACCCAGCATGTAGCCCGCAATTAAACGAGCAGAAATGTATCTTTGTATCTTGTTTTTTATCTTACCAACTGCATCTACGAAACGAAAACAAACATCCATCCAGTCGCCGGGGATAGTGTAATTGCCAAGCTCATGCGGAGCTGCATTAGACAAATCAATTATGCTGTCTGTCGGGGAATGTTTTTGATACTCTTTTTTATTTTTTTTTTGGTTTTTGGGTGGGGCCCTGGTGAGGAAAATGCTAAAAATGTTTGACTTACAACGGTGAGCCGTGCGCTTAGGCCAAGTGAAGTGTGTAAAAAAAAATGTTGAAAATGTGGGAAAATTCCTAAAAAAAAAAATGAGTTTGAAGTGGAACGATGTTGTGTTGTTGTGACTCAGGGATAACATGCCATTTATGTTAAAAGAAATCTGTTAATTGGGAAATAGCAGACACCTCCTACCGTAAGACAATTCCCATTTAAGTCAGGGAATCAGATCTAATCGTACTTCCGGTTCGGTTCTGTTGTGTACCAGTTGGAATTTTAAGAACAGATTTGCTTTAAAATGATTCACTGTGTACTTTATACTCCATCCAAAATATTTTGAACAAAGGAACAATATATATTTTTCTAATAAATATCAGACTGTTCGATCTGGTAGGCGTAGACCCCGAGAATAAAATAGATAAAAAAATATATATATCTCTGATTTTAAAAAATGGCTAAATTATACGTAAATCATTAACCTTAAACTTAAATCCCTTAACTTAAAAGTTCAATGTCACCTCCCTTTGCATATTCACTCATAAATCGCCTTGCAAATATCTCCAACTTATAAATATGCCTTCACTTGTCCGCAATTTGTCATTTAACAAAATTTCAATTAAGGCAAAGTATGAAAATGGCATAAATTAATTTTCGGTAGCTAAATGCATATTGGATATATCTTCGTGTAGATATGCATATCAGTTAAAAACGCACGCCACATTGGCGCCGCTGACATTGATCTTGGCACATGTTCGCCTTTATTAGCCTCGACATACAAGATCTTCCATTAAAATGACAAAATGCGCATATCTGGACTTTTTCGCTGTTTTCCGTTTCATTGGCTCAGCCATTTACAACTTGTTTTTCAACACTTTTTAATCAGACGACGAGTGGACAAGGCGCACAGTTAAGGTCAGCTTTTGCTTGGATCACATTAATTACAAAGGAAAAAGCAAAATAAAACACGTATCAGCCATTAAGAAGAAGGAGCAGCAGCATGCTAATGAAAGCGACACTGAGAAAACTGCTGCCAATCCAATTAGTTGATTGTGCGACGTGTTTTGGCAAAGGATTGTTGTGATTTTGCTTCTTTTTTTTTTTTGTGATTTGTATGAATGGGATTGGCCAGGCCAGACAGCAAAAGTTATGTGATCGGTGCATGTTCAGACGGTAATTCGGTCATTGGAGCAAGTGCAGTGAATGTTGGAAAGTATCACAAATTCCAAGAATTTGTAAGTTATGGCAAATGGATTTTGTTTGGAATAACTAAAAGAAAACCAATAAAAATTTATATTTTTTGGCAAACCACTTGAAAATGGGTAAACTAAAATATCGAAAATTGTTTTAATAAATTTTGTTTGAGAAACTTTTTTTGAGGTCATCAAAATGTATTTCTTGGCCATATTTGGCTGTCTTAAAAAGCAAATTTTTGTCAATACCATATGCCAAAAATAGTTAGCAAAGTTTTATTTTGGAGAAAGCTACGGCTAATTTCGTTTTTACTGGCAGTGGTCGGCAATGCGAGCAGATAAGTTGACTCTGCTTGCTGAGAAAGCAGGCAGAGAGCTTTAAAATGCTTTGAAGCCCACTTGTGGAGTGGGATTCACCCATTGACATTCTCTCTGCTAACTTACAAACACTATTGCAGCGAAATTGCAAAAATTCTGCTTGCTTCTCTGTTCTCATTGCCGACCACTGCTTTAAAGTACATATTTAATACTGAGGTTGCTTTGTCATATTAGGTCTATGCAAGGAGGTCCTGGCCTTCTTTTGAAACTTATGAAAGAGCAGACTTATAAGCAGCTAGGCTACGATTCTTGTCTAAAACCTACTATTAACAAAACCCATCCCCACAAATCAATCATATTTCTCTTACTCTATCTGTGTGTACTTGAGTGCGTGGGATAGGCATCTTATCATCCCAGATGCAAACCGCAATCCCCCTGCGTCTAAGTAAGCTACTCCCTATACTATGGCACGCACAACGTCCGACAAATTAAATGCCATAAAATTAATGAGCTATCATAAAAATGCACTTGAGAGTGGGACAAGCAGCGGCTTGACGCGACGTCGCCGTCACAGTCTGAGGCAGTAGCCTAAGTACATATGCTATAGATACTTTACTGCTGTATCTGTGCGATAATTAAGTGGCGCACTTGGACTTACCACTCATAATTTCTCCATCAAACAGGCACTCGCACGAGTGGGTGCATTTATTAGGCCTTGTTTTGTTTATGGCAAAAGTCTAAAGAAGTGCGTAATCTTCCGTGATTTATGCAATCCGGGGCGAGAGAGCAACGAATACCAATGCCATGAAAATGGCCTACAAAATCTAGCGCAAATCAATTAAAATTGATTTTACATCGATGAGCATGCAACAGTGTTGCACCAGGTGTGTGATATATGAAAGCAGAGCCATTTAGCTTAAGATATACAAAAAGCCAAATTGAAAATGAACAAGTTTGGGAGATGTTTTGAAATGTTTTGTTATTTATTTGGGCAATCAGCAGGTTGACAGGCCTGAAGTTTATACTGAAAGATGTTTGAATATATTTCGGATTTTTGCTAAAGGTGCTCAGGTTTGGTGATAGAGAAAGATATTGAGCTTAAAGATTATCTTAAGTACTCGTTTTACATATATATTTTAAAGTACAAAATCGAGTTATCGACTATATTTAAAAACATAAATAAAATAAAATATTTATAGTATAAAATGTAGATGTAGGTAAAGTAAAAGGTCCGTGCTTCTACGGGGACTTGAACTTTGTGTCGACTATAGAGTACCGCTACAGAGTACCGAATTTAGTTAGTAGTATCGATAACTAAGTATCGACTACTGAGTATGAAGAACTGAGTATATAGAATTGAGTTATGAGAATCGAGTATTTACACGCGCTCTAACTTTTCCAATGTTCGAGAATGTTTGGTATTAAGTTGTTTCCGAATAGCATGATTTTCTCTCTCTCAAAAGCTAGCAAGTTGATAGCGCTGCTACACGTTTTTGGAGAATTTAGTAATACCAATATGGACAGCAAGTTGGCAGCTCTATTAATGTGATTTGCAGTGTTAAACTGCATATCATGCATTTGAATTTCTCAAACTAGTTTATTATTCATCTTATTTAAAGCAAGTGGGCAGTTCCTGGCCCTAACCCACTCAAATAAAAAGTTGGTAATTTTGTTGTAATATTTGAAATCCAATTAAAAGTATTTTTTAAATATCTTAATTACATTTTTGAAAAGTTAACGAGATTTTATTGCTTGATACTCATAGATTAAGTTGGCAGCTCCTTCCTTTGTAGTAACATTAACTATTTTAAGTTATATTTAACCCAGAAGTAGGCCTCATAAAAAAAGATGGCAGCTCGGGGTTAAACTTTTACTTGTTAAAGTTTTGGGTTGGTCAATTTTTGAACCAATTGGAAAAGAAAATTAAACTGTTCTGTTGAGTTACTCAAAATATAACATATCGAAATAGTCGTTGGATAGTAGGATTTTAATTTCCGTTTGTCACAGTTTCAGGCTCAGCAATTTTTATTAAGTGATTCTTAAGCTATAATAAAAGTATTTTTCATTCCCTTTCATATCAAAAAGTAGTTCTTTGATCTATGCATTTTCAATGTAAAGCGATTCCTAAACTAAGTTGGCAGCTCCTTTAAATATATCGGGACCGGGCTTAATAACCAATTTCGGCCTAGACTATCTAAAAACAGGTCTTCATTTTGTATTTACTCCAAAGTGTTGATCTAGCTAGCCCAGAAGCAGGTTCTTTAACAAGTTGGCAGCAACACAACAAGTCCATTAAATTCGCAAAAGTACTCCTAAATGTAGTTGGCAGCTCCGACTTATGCTCTATCAGCCCTAAAAGTTGCAGCTTTTATTGCTGATTTTTTTTGTTCAAATACCAACTGTTTAGCATTGTATTTCCAGCATCATTAAATGCCACCTAACTTTTCACTCTTCTTCACGAAATCAGAGCACGCATAAACTAGCCAACAAACGCCCAACAAATTGCACTTGCTTCACACTCTAGACTAGGAAAGTGGTTAGATAGCTGCAAGATAAGCTCCGCAGAAAAAGGAGGTGTCTTGTGGCTTACGGCCCACTATCAGATACCAGATACACTCAGCCAACTCTTAACCGCTTTTATAGCCCACTTAGCTGCATAAAATATGAGCCAACAGTCTCTTCATCTTCATTCAATTGATTTGCCAAAGGATTTCGCTTTGGTCAGCCAATACGCACACCGATCAATGAAATGGGGTTATTGACGCATGATTTGGCCTCCTCCTCCTCCTGCAGACATATTTGGCCACCATTCTCAGTTGTTTTCGTTTTCTGGCTATAAATAACAATCGCGCAAAAAATCGCCGCTATGCGCAAACAAAACTACTTCAAATGTGGATTTTTACGCTATTTTTTTCGGTTTTCGGTTTTGGTTTTTTTATTTTCATTTTTCCCTGTGATTAATGCCTGTCCGTGCTGCTGCTGTTTTATGGGGTGCAACAATAATTTTCCAAAGAAAATATTAATAGAAATGAAAACAATTGAAGTTGTGTAAGTTCGTGTGCGGTTATTTTGTTAGGCGGGCCAAGTCAATAAACACCAATGGACCCAAGCATAATAAGCAAATCTCAAATAGAAAGAAGAAATGGCATTCCGGCTGGAAAATGAGGTGTCGAGCCACCATTTGCATAAATCACAATTACCTGCCAATCGATAACTGCAATCTCGCGCCTCCAACGTGTGAACACGGTCGCCAAAAAAATAACACCAAGACAAGAGCACAACAGCACAACAGCAAATGCTGACAAATCTTTAGCTGGACACAGTCAGACAGGGGGAGCTGGCAAAGCGCCAGACACAAGACATTGTTAAACGTTTTCCAAAAGCATGTTGGAGCGAGGGGGAGGGAATGGAAAGGCCTCCATTCAAGCAAGTAGGCGGAATGAAGTCGCGTGCTATGAAATTTCTGTTGCAGGTGGTCCGAGCTGACAAAGCAATTTGCCCGTAATGGTTATTGGTGGAGAGCTGGTTGGGTAACTTCAATGGCAGATCTGAGATCTTGATTGTCACGTCAGATGCAAGATAGTAGATGCTTTTTTAAAGGGAAAGTGAGGGGGGGGGGGATAGTGCAATAAAATAGCATTAAATATGTTCTATAAAATTCAGTCAAAATACTCTGGTGCTTGGTGTTACAAATTCTTGCTAGGGATACATTTCAAATTAGTTTTGTCCTTTTGGAGTTTGTCTGATTTGTGTTGAATTTGTCTAGGTTTTTTTCTCCAAAAATGACTATACTTTTCTATAGTCTTTAAAAGATTGTAACGAATTTGGCTGAGTTTTCATAATTGCAAATTTAGTTTGCGGTGTTGGACACAAACTAAAAGGAGTTGGAGGTAGGAGGCTCTACGTTAATCACTTCAAAAACCATCACAAATTTGTCATTTTTTGTTCAGTCCTTCTTTCTTTTATCATTTATTATATAATATATTATAATATAATATAATATATAATATAATATATATAATATTTATTATATTATATATTATACTCCTCCTACATCGTTTTACTTTCTTTTTTCCCTTCTACACAACTTTTCTTCCTTCTTGGTTCCTTTCTTCTTCGATGCCTCTTTGTTCATTCTTTTCTTTACCTTTCTTTTTTTGTAACATCCTTACTTTTTTGGTGTTCCTTTATACTCCGTTCTCTTCAACTTAATTTCCCCTTTTCTTTAACATTACGTTCTTCTTTCGATTTCCTTTGCTTCTTCCCAAGACCCTTCTTCGGTTTTCTTTCGTTCTTACTTGGTTCTTCTTTTGTTTTCCAAGGTTTTTACTACACTATTTTATTTTATTCTTTTACTTATTCAATTGCTCTTTGTTCTTTTTTTTCCGTTCTTCGTTTTTACCTAATAAATTTCTTCGTTCCTCCTTCTTTCCTCCTTGGTACTTCTTAGGTTTTCCATTCTTACTTCATTATTACATGTTTTTCTTATATTTTTTCATCATTCATTCCTCTTTTTTCTTCGTTTTTTATCCCTCGCTTTTCCTTTTGTATTCCATCTTACGTCTTCCTTCCTTCGTTCTTTCGTCTTCGCGTCTACTTCCTTTCCTATTTCTGTTCTGCTCGACATCGACATCGAACACAATCTGTCTGTCTGCCTCTTACTTCCTTCTTTTCTATTTCGTTCAATCTAATTTTTTGTTCGTTCGATTTTTCCTCGTTTCTTACTTCGTTCTTTTCTTCTTCCTTCATCCTTTCTACTTCTCCCTTGTTCAGTTTAAATTCCAATTGCCACAAGTGAGCAACTGAGCAAGTAAGCAACTGAGAATTTTGAGTAAGATGACTTACTCCTTGTGGTAGTCCAGCGATCTTTCCCAGAAAGAAGTTCTTTCTATTCAAAGTCGCAGCTCAAACCCTTTTGCATAAGCCTTCCTTCTGACTTAGGAACTTGCTGAAAAACCAGAAGGTATACGCTCTAATGATAAACCATTTATTTATAGTCCATGGAAAAGAACTGTCAATAGTTTAGTTTTAAAAGAAAGAAACGAAACGAATCTAATTTGCCTTGTGGGAATTTGTCTTGTGTCTTCAAATAAAACAAAGCGATTCGCTTGTCTTGGACACTTCCCCATGGACTGCGTTCTGGTTGGGTGCCACTGTTCTTATCTGTTGACAATTTAATTACAGCATTAATGTGTCACATAAGTGCAGTGACGAGATAGTGACACATGAAGAGATCAACTTAATGACATATGCAAATATTTGGCACAGAGGTCAGAGATCTAAGAGAGTGGCAGATAGAATAGGCAATTGCTGACAGTGAGGTTGAGGTGTATCAAGTGATAATGAATGAATAAACGACCAGAGCTTCTCCCCCTCCCATCGACCTTCTTTTAAGTTCTGAATGGTTCCCAACCCCATAAACCAAACCAAGAAGCATGACCATATAAATTAATTCACAGTCAAAGTTCAAAAGAGTTCCCCTTCGACTCGCGCCACATTTGCATTAGAATTGACATGATTTGGGCTTCCCCACCATGAATGAATGGAGCAATGATTCTGACTTCAAAAATGAGAGAAATCTTCTAAAAGTGGAGCGAAACAAATTTTATGTATGTATTTTTTGAATTTTTTTTTTTTGGTATATATGTCGCCTGTCAACAAACCGTCTGGGAATATGCATATTTTTAGACAGACATTTCAATTAGTTGCTCCATTTGGCTAGAGTTCTTGTGGTGAAGTTATTGTCAGCTAATGCCTGCTCAAATGTTGATACACTCGGATACGGTACCAGTCCGTACAGCGTTTACGTTTCGCGCCCTCTTCGTAATCCCACAACATGTCCGCGTATGCCCGTATCTGGTGTCTGTCTGGTCGGTCGTCCATGTGAGGCCTAAATAGCGCAAAGCGTGCTTAGTTGCATTTGCAATTAATTCACAGTAAACAGCAAAAGTTGCAAATAAATTAGCAGCCGCGAACAAAAAATTGTAACGAAAAAAACAAAAAAACAAAAAACGAGGCATAAAATGCAATTGAAGCCGCGCAAAAATTAAAAGTGCAACTACGACAACGCTTATCGCTGCCGCCCCTTGAGACTGACGTCGATTGTAGACTTCGGCTTTGGGACTGACTGACTGACTGCTACGTCAACGTGTTTTCACATTTCGTTACGGTTGCAATACTCTGACCAGTAAATATGGGGGCTTTAACTAAGCAATGAAGGAGGCAAGTCTGGTTTTTTTTAAACATATTCCAAACGAAATGAATGGAAATTTCAGACGGGGTAAACTTTCTGTCACATCTTGAAGTGGTATTTATCGTCGGGCAACTGAAATCGAATTTGGTATATTTTTCTTTATTTTTGTGACAAAAGATTTGGGTTTCGGTGTTCTGAATTCGAAAAATCTTGTTCGCAACTGGCCTCTTTTGGCATAGTTCGGACTTTAAATGGAAGCAAAAGTTGAACTATCAGCCTCCAAATTTCACTTTCGCAAAAACTTTGCGATTTGAAACCGGTTTTTAACCAAGTTTGGTCTCCAAAGCGTAAACCATTTACGAAAGTGAAAATGGGAGCAGGGCTAATACTTCAATTGACTCAAACTCAACTTTTAAAGTATGCTTGGATTGTGCAATTCGATGTATATTTTTCCAAAAATGTTGATTCTTCAAATATGGTGACCCCGACGGGAATGATAGAAATTACAACAGGGTAATCAGTCTATAAAATCTGCACTTCACTCTACGTTTTCGGCTAAGCATTATAATGCTTATAATTATAAATAATTTTAGAAAGTCAGAAATCAATGATTTATCTTTGACTGGGTATCAAACTCAGGACCTCTACACTGGAAAAAAGATATCATATTGAAACTGGGTAATCGCGGATATTCTTGACCCGGGAAAAGATTGATTTAACTCCCACTTTTTAGTTTTAATCTCAAAACACAGAATCACTTGAAGCCTGCAACTGGATTATCCTGTTTTCAATCCTGTTTCGGATTGATTTCAGATTTTTTTTCTGTGTTTTTCTAAAATTTATATAATTTTTTCTACAAACAAGAAAATATTTGCTGAATTTTTTAAAAGTCTCAGTCCCATTAAAAGAAATATTTTTTTTGAAATATATGGTAAATCGCGCTTTCGACCCTTTTGTTTAGGCGAATTTCTAAATTTAAAGGCGTTTTCGGCTTTTTTTTTGAGTAGAGAGTTGAAAAGTGCCTCCATGGACGAATCTAGGCTTGAATTCAGTGCTCAACTTGGATAAGTCCAATGACAAAAATCCACTGTTTCTACATCTAAAATGAACCATCTTTAGCCTAGCATAAGGGTATTTAACCTTCGCAGATGTGTTAGTAATGGTTTTCCATGTTCGTTTTACATTCAAAGCCTCCACGAAAACATCGCAAAAAAAAAAACCAAACAAAAAAACCAACAAAAAACGTCATAATTATCGGCGCAAATGAATGCCGGCCAGGCACAAGTGAGATACACAGGCACCCGGCACAGACCACAGGCCACAGATACAGCCACAGTTTTCCACACATACACGGACATATGTTTGCCAAGCACCAGTCACAATGCAAAATATATTGACTTAGGTCAGTGGCTCATTGAACGCAAATGCAAATTGTTGTTGGTAATTCGCACTTCACATACACTAAGTGTGTGTTCGAGTGTTGCGTGTATGCATCCGAAAGATACAAAACTGCAAGTAGCTGTGCAAAATGTGATAAACAAACTTGACGCCAGACGCCAGAGGCAGTTAAAAATTCAAGCAAATAACAATATGTTACCTCATCGATGGATGAGTTTATAGAGTGGAAGATACCAGCGAGCAATTTTATGCGCCTTGTCAAGAATCTTCTTGAGTTTCAAGAATTTTCATGTAATGCCTATTTAATTGCTCATTAATTAGCCTAATCATAAACTAAAAGACTCAGTATAATTAAGTTATTTATACACAAAACTACGCATGTGGCATCCATGGCCATAAAAAATGTAAGAATTTAGATATCTGTCTAACGTTTGACAACGCACAGGCCCAGATAATAAATATCTTCAGAGTGTGTGAGAGTGAAAGTCTCGCTCCAAAAAACAAAATGAATACAACAATCAACATAAAAATTGTTTAACTAAATTGTTATCCAAAAATAAACAAAATCTTTAGATAAACCATATTCAGAGAGAGAGCATGTTTCGCTTTATTGTCGCCGCCATGCATCATCTGTTGAGGAAATTTAGCTTTCAGCGCTGCCATCTGCAACGGAAAATTCATAAAGATTTTCCATTTTATTTTTACCATTTTTTTGTGTTGAATATTATGATGTTATTACGCTGAGAAAATCTTTATGATGTGTTAAACTATTAAAACATAATTTTCTAGGTCTATTTTTGCCTTTGAAATGTTTTGCCTTAATTTGACCTCATAAATCTGAAAATTGTATTACACTTGAAATGATGAAGTTGAAATAGCTTGTGGTCACGCATGAATGGCTAAATGATTCAATGAGTGCAATTCAAGTAGCGGGGGAGGGGGGAAGTAGTAGTCTCTGGCAAGCGAAAAGTGTAGTCCAAAGATGGGAAAATGTGGTTGCTCTTGAACTAATAAAGGGAGTTACATGGCCTCTGCTGATTAAATGAACCATATAATGTTTTTTTTGGAATGGGTAGCGAGTGAATTAGCTAGTCTGAATATACTTAGTTGTTTGATGCTAGTTTTTCAATACGTTTAGCTCATTTCGTTAACAGAAGTTACAACAAAAAGTGTTTGCGTATACAGTTTCTACCTCCAAAAAAGATCCATTGTGAAAGGATATGTCTTAAAAATCCTTTTAATCATAAAGCGGAGCTGCAAAATCATCCAAATGATCATGCTTTTCATATCCGTTGGATGATTTTAAACTCCATTGGATGAGGCTGTTTTAGACAAATACTTTCCAAATGGATACCGGGAATCATCCAACGGATATTTTTTTACATCGTTTTTATACTCTGTACCGTAGGAACACAGAGTATTATAAGTTTGTGCAAAAGTATGTAACAGCCAGAAGGAATCATCTCCGACCCTATAAAGTGTATATATTCTTAATTCTTGAGTCATGTCCGTCTGTCTGTCCGTATAAACGCACAGATCTCAGATATGGTAGGAGATAGAGGTTTGACATGTATGGAACATATGCTTCCTATGTCTGCAGGCATATCAAGTTTATTTTCAATTTTGGCCACGCCCCCTTCCGCCCCCGCAATTTGGAAATTAAGTCAAATCTCCCACAGTTTAGAAGATAAATGGTTCATTCGTTCTTGAAATATTTAGTAATCAAGATTTCTTATCGATCCGCCAAAGGAATGATGAAGATCGGATGAACGGTTGTCGAGTTATGATGAAAAGACTGTTCGCTGCTGCAGCGCTGTTTTCAGCTGCGATTGCGGTATCAAAATTTATGCTGAGCGTATAATTTCGTTGGTACAGACTATGTTACCGACCTTCTTTCTTGTTTTCCCTATGTCTCTCTTCTATTCCAATCCCTTGGTGGGACATAGGGCATCAACTCAATCAATTTCTCTGTGTAGTCAATAAAAAGATTAAGAGTTAGTCACTTTCCGCGCTTCACAGCAAACATATCGACGTCTGACTGCCACCTACAGTAATATATTTTGAGTCAAAGTTCATAGGAACGATCAGAAAACCCTTAAGGGGGATTCGTTACCTTAACACAGAGAAAAATTGATTTGATGTTACACCTTAAATTCAAATTTCAAGTAATATTATCATGTCACAATTTTGCGATTGTTCCCATGGAATCGAAAATCAAATAGATATTTGTAGCTTGTAACCAAACGGGTTTTATAGCCATTCTTCGTGTTCGTAAGCTAAAATCCTACATTTCCAACATACTAAACAATAAATCTTTTCATGGCCTGCTCGACCTGTGGTATAAAAACACGCTCTTAATAGACAAATTAACACAATTCAATTAGCCACATTCATAAATTTTGTTTGCCACTTTATGATTTATGCAATTCCACATAAAAATATGTGTTTTTTTTTTTTTTAATTATTTGACATAGAGACAGCGTCGACAAAAAAAAAAGAAATAATAAACTGTTATTTGCACGCTCGGCTGTCAAAGCCCGAGTTGTCAAATTGTTAACCGTTGGACTCGCGGCAGTTGCTCTGCCTGTCAGCGGCAGCGTTCCAATGTCTGGTTAGACGACATTTTTATGCCACAGAAAAGTAGGGGCAAAAAAAAAGAAAAAAAAAAAAAACTAAATAAAAACAGAAGTCCATAAAACATTTTTAGCATTTGCAGACTTGTGGCTTTTAAAATTGTTTGATGTTGTTGTTTTTTTGTTCCTTTTTTTTTTTGCTAGAATTTCTTGCGGCAAATGCGGGCTGGTCACTTGTACTGATTGAAGTTTTTTAGTTTTATGGTTCCAGCACAGATGATCAATAAAGTGTTGTGGTGGCCGGAAGAAAGGCAACATTGCGAAATGCAATGCCAGTTAATCTTCTCATTGAAGACTTGAGAGAGACAAAGAAGCGGAATTTCAGTTAATTCTTAAGGCCGGTTCTCTGTTGCCATTTATTTCCTATTTGTTATCCGAAAAACAGGAACGGCCACACTGGTGGTCAGTTGTATTTTGTTTACAAAAATAAAGAACATTTAAACCCATTTGGAAGATAATTTGTATAAATATTAACTTGATGAGTCTTTTTTAAGCCTTTTGTTTAAAATGTGATTAATATTATGCATTATGATTGAAACAAACTTCAAAAATGACTAATGCAGATGCGCAAAATGTGATTAAAGAAAATACGATTCGAAAAAGACTCATTAATAAGTCGAAACTGAACTGAAGAAAGTGTTTAAAGCGACTCCTCAAGAAGTGTACGATGTCCTCCCGACACTGGTATCATTTATGATCACATAGCGATTGCATCTATGACTATTTTTATCACATCAAGCAATCGAAAATGATTCGAAAGTGATAAAAAATAATTGATAATTGGGTGGGTATGTGTGTGTATGCGTTTGGCCTTACTGTATTGGTGAGAGAGATTGAACAGCAGAAATTTTATTAATTTTTTGATCACATTCGAGGCTTTTTGGAGGTTAAAACTGTCTTTATTGCGCTCTTTTTCTGATCATAAATGATCTCTTCGTCGGGAGAAAATGGTACCCTAGCCGCGATTCTTCTTAAAGAGTCGTCTTTAACCTGTTCTTCTGATCAGTTTAGAGTCATTCGAGAGTATTTTCCGATTGGTATTTCGTAAAAGTACATTTAGGGCATTTGCATGAGTCATTTTCGAGTCTTCTTTGAATCGCACATGACAGTAATCTCTTTTAAACCATCAAAGGTCTCAAAAAACACTCTTCAAGGTGATTTTTGTTAAAATTTTCATAGAAATGTTGGGTGGGTTGTGTGCCCTTGGGTTGTTTTCGAACTTTCTTGTTCTTGTTACGCTATAACGTTATAGAAACAAAACATTTTTAGACCCTGAGAAGCACTTAAAAATAAGCTGCGCACCCCGCCCTAACTCCACATACATAGACTGGACTTACACGATGGAACAAACTTCATAAAGTTCTTGAAAAAGCTTTCGCTTGTGGGAAAGAGGTATAGTTGTGTCGTTTGCCACTCTTCGCGTATTTCCTACAACCAACAGCTTTTGAAAACCCGTCTTAGACCTTATTTACATGGTGAAATAAGCTTCATGAAGTTCTTGATAAGCTTTCGTTAGTATGCAAGAGGTGCTCACTTCAAGAGAACGGGATCGAGATCACTCCAATGAAATCCCTCTTAAGACTATTGATCTTTTAATGGTAGTTCTCCAATGTCGTTGATTTCCCAATCAACAAAAGCTTCCATCTAGCCCTATTTTAAAAATAACATAATCTTAAATTAGTCCAACCATTAAATGTTCCTTTATTTTTTCCATCTAGCATTCAATTGGAAATAGGTGTGAAATAAATGCAATATTGATAATTAAATGTTCTTTTATTGATCAATAAAATCGGCCTGGCAGTTCGTTGAACCATTCCGTTGGTTGGCCGAGGGGCAGGAACTTCTCTCACATTCCTGGCACGCATTTGAGCTGCTTTAAATTACCCACAAATTAAGCACGTACCGATCATAATTAAAATGTCCAAAATATATACATATGCCTGTCAAAGGGTCTCACAGTGTCACTGTTCGATCAGTGTTCAATTTAATGCAAATGAGACCTCAAAAATTTTCTCAAAACTGTCAACTTTTGGTAATGACAATATTTATGGGCGATGGCATGCAATCGAAATATTATTTAAATTTAAATTATTTTTTATATTTTTAATTATGCTAACAGGCGTGACATTTTATAGAAAATTTATGAACACTTTTGTGTGGTTATTTAACAACATAAAAAAAAGGGGCAACAAAAAGATGTCTTTGTTGGAAACTTTTACTACTGTGTGTGTGTGCGTGTGTGTGTAATAATTTATGACTATGGGCTGAGTATTTTGACAATTTGATTTTATATACAGAACACATAAAAATGGAAGGGAAGAGCCTATCCATCAGAGAGTTTTCCAAGTTAAGACTATTAAAAGCCAATTAGCAGCGGATTATTGAGTTGTCTTCTTCAACATAAATCAAACTGATACAACAGGTAAAGTAAAATTTATAGCTTTTCTTTCTATATATATGAAAGTGAAAACTGCGGCCTGGGAATCTTTCAAATTGGACTCACCCTTATCTAAGGGATTTCAGTTTACAGATTTCATGCTTCAATTCGCACCCCCCCTAACACCGAAAGTGTTTATTAGAATTGATATTTTGTTTGCTGATTCGGGGGTTGGCCCACCGGATTTCCTGCAACCCAAAACCTTATTGGCCAATTTCCTGATAAAACGTAAATGCGCAAAAATATAAATTACAAATTCTTCTCTGACAGCTGAGATTATACCCTCACGAGGAGGGGTTGCTACGCCCACCGCAAAATATAATATAATATTTGTATGCATTTGGGTGAAAATAGATAATAAGAAATTGGACAATAATCTATGGACTGAAATCTATTCAAGGGATTTGTCATGGCCACTTTTCGAGATTGGAATTTGTGGCTTTCACTGTTCTCGAACCTTAATTTAGAAATCTCTTAATGGCTACTGTTTAGGAGACGAAAAGAATCCCAACTGCCAGTCCCAATTCATTAATGAAAAATGATTGTACATTTTGATTAAATTAGTCTAATATGGTGTAAAGTATGGGCAGTTCGCTTATCGAGTGGCCCACCAAAGGAGAAGTAGGCTGCCCTAAGCCGCTTAGGTGAAAGTTTTTACTTTTTTCTTAAAACATTAAAAAAAATGTAAAGTTGTTTTGAACATGTCAAATGGAAAATATGTTTACAAATTTGGAATATTGTTTGTTAAAAAAGTTGTTAAAAAAGAACTGCAGGCCACGCCTCTTGCGTGCGGCGGCAACTTTCAGTGACAGGCCAATTTCTAAAGCACCCGCAGAGCAAGTTTTTGTTTTTCCGCATTTTCTTGTGTTTTTTTTTTTATTTTTTCAACCAGTTGGAGTGGAAATGAAATATGTAGATGAGTCTTTAATTAATTTGAGACACGACAAGACAAGTGGCGTCGTCTGTGGTTGCGTCTACGACAGCTTCGTCTGCCTCCTGCCGTTTTAGCTTTTTTTTTTTGCCTTGATTCTAGGCCTAGAATGAATCGAAGCTATGTAGATCTGTTGGGCAGGTGTTGACTCATTTGGTTGACTGGGCCATTAGACTTGTCATTGATCAAGTTGAGGAAGGAAGAAGTTGCGTGTTTCAGTTCGAGAGATGTCTTACTTGAGATATTTAGTAGAATTTGGATGGTCCAAAATGGAATAAGCGTGCCTCAGGCAGGCAAAATTTGAAAATATTGAATGTTCTCTTGACTAAATTAGGCTCCTTTTAAGTTTGAATTCTAAAATCCAGCAGCTTACCAACATCTAGATATGCTCTGTGGTCCAGAAAACTCATTATTTGTCCAAAACACTACTATAAATACACTCGAAAAGCTAAAAAATCAACCTTTTGATTACAAATTCATTAAAAATTAAAAAAAAAATTCCATAAAGAAAATGTTTAAATCTCTTTCAAAAGACACTTTCAGATTAGGTTCAAGTACAGGAGCTTACAATTTTTAAAGTTTCAGATCATGATCCGGTTCGAGGGACACAAAAATCCCGAAGCGAACCGGTTCTTTGCTATTCAGTTTCTGCCTTGCATACAAAACAGCTAAATGGTACAACATGCATACTTTGAAACAGTTTCAAAATCTCCGTAATAACTACCAAATATGATTAAGTTAGCCAGAAGCTGTCACACTCGAAGCCCACACAACAGCGAAACAAAAGCTAAATTTAGGAACTGCCACACTGCGTTAAGATTAGGAGTCAAATACAGTGCAATTGGGAAATGTGAAGCCAAGCGAAAAGTTGCAACTGCAACACTTAAACATATAAAAAGTATGCAATACCTTCATGATGGTTGAACCATTATTCATTTCCCTGTTGTTCAATTGCTTAAAAATAAAACTGTGTCAATGATAAGCAGATGCAAGTATCATAAAACCGCTGTCAATATGCCCGCAATTTATGGGGCCCTTCAGCCAATTCAGTTGCATCTGCAGCCCGGCTAAACAAACAATAAAAGCGAAACGTGTTTGAAATGCATTGGCCTTTTGTTTCACCGGGTCTTCCCCCAAAGCCCCAACGCAACACGGAAATTGTAAAGTTGCAATGAAAGTGCAATGTTCCGTTCCCAATTTTAGATTTATAATTTCCCACTCACCCCACCCCATCCAACGCCAGTCACACTCACAAACACACACTATACACAAAATATGCATTGCCATGAATAATTATTTCAATTTGTGGAGTGTTCCTCCTTGGGCTCTTAAAAACTAACTAAATAAATGACATGCTTAGCGCTAGAGTTCATTTGTTATGATCGTGCTGGGGCCTTTCACTTGGATATAGCATTTCACTTGTGTTTGTGGTGTGACTTTTCTCTTCGTTTTTGTTTCGTGGCTCATTTAAAAAACGATTTGTTTTGCTCGAGTTAACAAAAAGTCATTATTCTTATTTCGTTTTTATCTTATTCGATACACTTTTTGGTTGAATGATCCACACTTGGTGTGTTAAATTGTTTTTGAAAATGTGGGAATGGGTGGGTAAATTAATTGGCTAATTAATAAGTTGAGTTTGGACTACTTCGGCATTTTTTTGGTTCGAATAATGACAAATATGCCAAATATTTTGGCATAAACACAAACTTTCTTTAATATTTTAGTATTTAATATGTAATTAAAATATATTTTTTTTGAACACCGCAAAACTCTGGCAAAAATTGTACATTTCAATGGACATTATTTAAAACAAAACTGGGTACAATTGGCCCACAAATTTCCCCCCAACCAAGAACCTAAAATTTCAAATTTCATCCCTATCTTTTCTAACTGCCTTCCGTCGAACCAAATTGAGTTCAGTCATAAATATAAATTCTATTTTTTACTATGCTTATCAAATTTTTGCATTATCCATTTAAATTTATGAGCCATAGATAAATATAAATGGACAAAGTTTTTACTTGCATCATGTGTAGCAGCACTTTCACTCTTCTCACTCAAACATTTCTGTAAACAAAACACTTATTTTGGCGTTTGAAAAAAATACAAAAATCAATTGTTCCATCACTCAAGTGGCCACTCAATGAAAATCAAAAAAGTTTTTGTGTATTTCGGTTTAATCTCTATTAATAATTTTTTTTATGAACCAAAAATTTGTTCTGTGGTTGCCGCCGCCGCGCCGCAGGAGCCACAGCTGCTAGGAATTTCAAATTTTTCAATTGCTCCCGTAACAAGCTGATGTTTATGATGGGCAAAGTGCATAAAGTTCATTGAACGAATTGCAGGCAGCCAGCTACCAAGTGCTGACACACTTTGGCCAGGCCACCACCATCACCACCACACACCATCCAAGCAGAGGCAGTCCCCACTGACAGCTGACAAAGTGTCTGGCGGGACCACACAAGTGGTTTGACCTTAAACTTGAATTTCAAGTGCAATTCAGTCAGCAATTTCAATTAACCTCAAATCATTTAAGAAATATGTTTTATCATGGCCTGGCTTCAGGTGTTAGTACAAGTTGACAAATGGCCGCAATGATTTAATGGGTCCTTAGGTTCGTCTGCCCAGCAGGGACCAAAAAAAGCGATTAACTTGGTGTCAGGGTGTCAGTTACTTTTACGTAGGTATGCAATTAACAACTTTTTTGACAACTCAAAAGTTGCTCAGATTATTTGGGTCAGCTTATAATACAAGTTCCTTTTGTCAAAATGATGGATAATTAATTAATTTACTTTCTCTTTTTATTTTTTTCTTATTTTTTTTTAGCCATTCTACAGCGTTCTACAGTGGATGTGGGACGCATCAAAATACAAAGTGTGGCCACTTGTTTGTTTCTGTGTATGGATGCCTGTGGCGCTGTCTATGGCTCGGTAAGTAAGCGGTGCTGGAGACAAGTACTTAAAAGATAAGTTATTATAAGTCTTAATTTACTCGCCAAGCAATGCTGAATGGATGGATGTATTTGCCATAAACCAGAAACAAAATAGTAAACACTTTCAGTTCTGTTTCTTTTTTGGAAAAATCTAACACATTTTCGCACGTGCTTTCATGTTCAACAATTTTGATCAATTCTGATCTTAAATTGAATACTTATTTTTGATTTAATAAAAAGTTATTATTCAATTTGACCCAAGACTATTAGAATAATGGCGAAAAGCATTCGGCATCCTCATCTTAAAAAGGGAATACTTTGAAATGAAAATGAAAACCGTGATATCCATGACAATCTTAGAAATAATCAAGGTGGAAAATCAATTAATCAAGGGGCTTTGATGTTAAATTGAAAAAAAGTTGAGTAAGATTAATTTTTTTTCTTGGATTCAAAAAGAAAACGAGATCTTTCTCTTTACTACAGCGATAAAATGTTTTATACCCCATTTTTATATTCATTAACAGCGTATTAACATTTATGTTAACACATTAACATTAAGAAAACGAAACCTAACGTGGGCCCTGACCACTTTCCCTCTACTACAGTGAACAAATGTTTTATACCCCATTTTTAGATTCATCAACAGAGCATTAACATTAATGTTAACACACTAACATTATTTTTACAGACTGCGCAAGCTAATCCCAATTCAGGAATAGATGTAAGCTTTAAACAGTCTCATTTGCTCTCCGCTTAGGCGCTTAATAGTTCTTATTTTATTTTCTTTACCTTGTCTGGGACTTGATTTCAGAACCCCGGGGAAAGTTCATGTTCAGTACGCAAGTGAATCACAGTATAGAACGCAGTCAAGTGCTAAGCACTGTTTTATATATTCCGAAAGCAAGGAATTTGAACTTGAGAATTATAAGAGGAGTCTTTTTTTAAATTTTTGTAAGTCCTAGGGCTATTTTCTTGAGTAATCTTTCTATATTTTAGTGCGCATTTCTCAGCAAGTCGAATATCAGCTGCCTCTTTTATATTCCAAAAGCAAGGAATTTGAACTTGGAAATTTCAAGAGAAATCTTTTACAGTTTTTGCAAATTTAGGGCGATTTTCTACTGTCATCTTTCTATATTTTAGGGCCAAATTTCTAAGCTGACTCTTTAATAATCCGAATTGTATTTTTATACTTTTTCGAAATTTTTGGTAGATTTTCTTTTTAAATTTTTTTCAAAATTTAAGAAATTATTTTATAAAAAATTTAATTTTTCCGTTATGCTTCCTAAGTCTAAGAAAAACTATCTAAAAACGAGAAATTACCTTCAAATTAAGAAAAAAAAATGTATTTTAAGGCGCATTTCTAGACTAGAAACTAGAAAATAAATGTTTTGAGTGAAAGTTTGGTAGAACGAAACAAAATCTTGACACCGGTTGTCCCACTTGGGGCTGATTTCTCATCTCCTAGACAGCTATTATGTGTCAGATAAACTCCAAAATTCCTGTGTTATTTGTGTGACAGATGGTGCTATGTATAAGTTGTGAAATCGGCCCTTAATGTTATTTGAAATTAACATTAACAGTTCTCAATCTGCAATCTTTTGTGCTTTCCCTCAGCAGTAATGATCAATGAGAAAATTGCATGTTTCGGGTTACAATAAAGAGTTCGATCTCCTGTCCAACTGATTTAACACCCTTGTTGTAAACTACTCATCACCTAGCTGAAAATAAATTCTCACAACTACCAACCTTCATCGGTATGCCTCATAATGTATGTAATTTCCATTCAAACAAAACGATCAGGGACTACCTACCTACCTTCTACTCATGCAGCCTTTGACTGGGGCGGCGTCTGGCCCTTTGTATTTGCTTTTTTTTCCGCTGGCTCTTACAAAGAAAGTCAAATCTGTTAGATAAATGTGCTCATTATCACAGGATGTGCACTCTATCAGTGTTGGCCATCGATAGCTGACCCCGCCCTTGGCCTTGCTCTCTTGGCCATAAAGTAGCCTACTTTATGAACACCTCTGGACAGGTCGCACAAAAGGACAATACACCGAGGGAATCAGCCTCAAAAAATGTAAATCAACACAAACGAAAAACAAAAGGATTGCGTCTGGCCTTTAGATTCGCCGACTTCACAGACCGCAGATCAAATTCAATTAGCGGCATTGAATTAATTCGCTTGTCAGGCAATTAAAATTGTTGGAAATGTCGCCAGACTTAAATTTAGAAATTAATCAGCCAAATGAAGCGACATTCGCTGCGGCGGCGCTACACCAATTTGATATGAAATGAGCCATCACATGGAACAGGAGTAGCAGCCCTAGGCATGTTGGAACAATGTTGACGCCATTTTTTGACATATGTGACAACAACTCCAGACTTCTTTTATGATTTTCCTGGAGATTTTCATTTATATTTAGCTCTCAGTGAAAATTGCAGTTGGGTGAAGGAAATGAAGTTGTAGTTGAGTTGAGAGCCACCACAGAACCAGAACCATTAGAGGCAGAGCTTATCAAATGGCGCCAGGTGTAGGAGAAAAGGTTCAACCGGTTCCAGAGATTAGAAAAACGGAACCACTTAGAACACTGCGTGACGCGTTCCACAAAACAAAATTCTTTCTCTCCACTTATCGCCACTAAACAGGACAATAACAATGATAATGATGCCAACAAATTCATTGGCCTTAGACCTGACCAGACACAGAGAGAGAAAGAGACACCATTAAGACTCGGCGGGCGGTCTCCAGAGTACAAATTATGCAAATTAATAAGCAAATCAACATTATGAACAAACATTTATGGCTACAACTTTTTAATTGGCGGGGGCCCAACACACAGCAGACTCTGTTTGCGACGATAATGTGACTCAGCTGAGAATTTATGAATTGGCAACAGGTATTTGGCTTTTCTCAATTAAGTAAGTCAGCTGCCACGGCAGTCACAAGACTTAAAAACTTATAAGAATGTGTAAAGTCATAAGGCAGAAATGTCACAAGATGTGATGTGACTAGAACTATTTTCAGAATGTTTGGCTAAAACAAATTTTTCAATAAATGTCACGAAATTTTGCTAAAATTTATTGTTAACACTAACGAGATGAGGGGCCACAGAAAACGGCACGAGATTTATGAATATTTTCCGAAAGAAGAAAAAAAATGGGCATCACAAAAGGGAAAATAGTCATAAATTTGTACAAATTACTTAAATAAAGAATGTTGCACTTATTTCAAGCACCGAAACTTAGTTGGTATCTCAAACAAGGCAATTCTGTGAATTTCCTTAAAGGAATTGTTATTCCACAGAAAACCCGACTTAAGTCCTTTCCAATCAGATGTGTTCCGGCATAAAATTGATAGGCAATGAGTTAGCTAAGTTCATTGTAAAGGTTGATAGATTCAAAGTACGCATTTCGATTTGGTTGGAAACCATTCGCTACAGGAAATACTTAACTATTGGCTTCCCCTCCTCCCTAAGGGTCAATAGTAGACGATCTCAGCAATCTATATTATATTATTGTTAGGTTGTTCATGAGTGTAAGAACTAAAGTAAGCTGCTTAATAAAGAAAGCAAGTTAATATTTCCATATTCGTTTTTGGTTTAGTGACTCTTGTTCAGTGACAATTGTTTATTTACTCTTTTTTAGTGGCTCTTGTTCATTTATTCTTTTTCAGTGACTCTGTTTTATTTACTATTGCTCAATGCCTTTTGTTCAGTGACTCTTGTGTAGTGACTCTTGTTCAGGGACACTTGATTATTCAGGCTAATTCTTGTAAAATATTCGCTCTAATTCAGTTCAGCTACTATTTTTCATTGGCACTTTTTAAGTGACTCTTGATCAGTGGCTCTTGTTCAGTGACTCTTGTTCATTTCACTCTTGTTAAGGGTATCATCTTGGACATTCACTCCTGTCGAGTGACTCTTGTTCAAGTAATATTGTTCAGTGACTCTTGTTCAGTGTGCTTTGCTGAGGAACTTTTTGCAGTGATTATATTTCGGTGATTATTGATAATTTTCTCATGTTCGGAGAGACTTCTTTAGTGAGGGTTCATCAAGAAACTTTGTTCAGTGTCTCTCGTTCAGTTAAGGAACTGGAACAGGAATGAGTGGTGATTTCTATTAAGTTGTTGATACAGAAATCTCTTCTAAGTATCTAACATATTTCAAATTGGTTTTATGGTCCCTAACCCTGGGCAACTATACTTACTAAATAAATATAATATTTTTTATCTCCGTGTTATATTTTTACCCAATTCAAATAGTTCACATACGTTAAATCTCTAAAATTCTTACCGAAAACAAAAAGAACAACTTTTGCTCTTCGGACAAACATTTTGCTTTGTACAATATTTTCTTTCGATCGCTTCACGGCAACCGACTTGGGTCGCCAAAATAAACAAGACACCCCACATAACCGCCCACTTGACCAACTTTTTAGGAGCGAGAGAGACCCCACTGTTGTCGGCGCCTTCAAAGGGCCATCGATGTGGCATTCGCCTCCGCCCACAAAGTTGCCGCTGCTCAAGCGCATCAATCAGCACTAGTCGGTCTGTGTAAAAATCTGTAGTAAGTATCTGCGAGCAACAAACACGCCTCGTCTGACAGAATTGGCACAAAATGCTGCTATTTCGGCGGCGCAAAAGGTCAAAGTGCTGCTGTGGCCAGAAAAACAGCCTGCCTGTCGATGCCAATGAAGCGGAGCAGCGGAACAGCCGCATGGCGCCAGTCGAGAATGAAGAGGATCACGCAGCACAGCAGGGGGAAAAAAAGTGTCACATTAATTTTCCAAAACCAGGCACAGGACATGCGACCGACATCACTTGGCACTTGAGGTCCCGGGAGAGAAAAAGGGATTCGTTTTTTAAAAGATTTTGCTTTGTTTTTGTGCATACAGCATTTTTTATTTTTTATTTATTGCTCTCGACTTTTAGGTGAGAGTCCTTTTGTGATTTGAGGTTTACCGCAATCTTTTAACGGCCTTTTGTTTGTTTGGCAATTACAATTTTACGCTCTATTAAATTTAGAGGTATCAATTGAAATTAAATAGATTTGAGGCTTAGGTATAGAAGTATGCACTTTTTGGTTCAATTTTTTCTATACACAACTAAGTCATTTCTGATTCTGAGATCAGACCATCCTGGGTTGCAAGTTTTCAACCGATCATTCCCATCAAAGTTATTAGATATAAGCGTCCTTCTCTTATTAAACTAAGTTAGATCACCCGGATTTAATAACAAAACACAGTTTCTTCACTCCATCTTTAACAAACGATTGTTCCTATAGTGCTGGTCTGACTTTTAATAAAACATAGTTTTGCTATTCAAAAGTAAACAATTAAGATTGTTCACCATTCGGAAATAAAGATTAGCTTTGTTATTTGGAAAAGAGAGAAGCAGAGAGCCGTAACGCGTTTAATGTATGCGCCGCTTGGCTATGCTTTTTGTGGCTTTTGCTTCTGGTCATTCAAGTCAATATAAAATGCACGTGAAAAGCTGCATAAATAAGAAAACCCAACTAGCTAATTTGAATACTATAAAGGTCATTAAAACAGTAATATTGTTGCATAAATTGTTTAAATTAAAGCCTTTTCAATTTGCCAAACGATCAATAACTTTTAAACAATGGTTGAATGTTTGAGGAAGAAGAGAGTGAGATAGTGCATCTCATCTCGTCGTACGACATTAGATCCCAACATACTCCCGAAACCATAGTAGGGGTTTTACATACCATTTTGGCATCGATTTCAAACTTACAACTTACTTAAGATATTGAGCACACATAGACCTAAGACGGAACTAAAGATGAATAGATGAAGAACAGTCTGTCTAAGTTATGGCAGTGTGAGTCAAGATATTTTAAGCTATGTTTCCACTTGTTGAGATTCAGACAGTTTACTGAGATTTGGCCGTCAAGGAGCACATATGAGAACTCATGCAGCTTCTCATATATTTTCTTTTGCTTTTCAAATTAACTTTTAAACTTGTTCGATATTCCATATATGGAAAAACTCATATAAGAAATCAGACTAGTGAAAATGTAGTTTGTGCAACTTAATCAGGGATGCAAATGACTCGAAAATGAGTATAGTTTCGGTTCAGTGGTTCACTCAGTTTTCCAAAAGCCGGATCGTTTCATTGACTGTTTCGGTTCGGTTCAGTGGTTCAGTAAATTATGATTTCTGTCGAAATGTGACTTTTCTCACACTAAGGATACAGAATTACTTCTGAATATCTGACCCGGTTCGGTTCAGCATATCTGGAGCCGGTTCGGTTTGCTGTTCGGTTTGGTTCAAGACCACTTCGGTTCAGAACCGGTTTGCATCCCTGTTGTTAATTCATCGTTTCCAAGGGATCAGTGGTCGGCCATGTAAGCAGAGAATTTGCCACTGGCAACTGAGAATATGACATAAAAGGGCACAGCTAGAGAACACAACGCTTTTACGTTCTTTACTTGTAAATTCGATGAAAACAAGCAAGCAATTTTTCATCGCACTCAAAAAGTTGGCCAACTGAATCACTGCTATTTCATCAATAAATTAAGATCATTTTCTTGGCAAATAATTTTAATAATAGCTTTCCCCCCTCTGTTACAGAAAGACTTCACCGACGACTGTGTGTTCAACGAGAACATGGGATTGCAGCACTACAACACCTACTCCTCCACCTACAATTCGAATGCGAGGCGGGTGTTCTATTTGGCGCTAAATCGCCATGGCGAGCCGCGTCGTACGCAAATTCCGGCCACCAGATCGTTGGGTAAATTGGCCACCTACACCAATGCCATTACCGAAACGGTGCCGCAGGAGCGTGTAGAGCAGCTGATAGCCAAGAATTTTGGGGCGAATCGTGTGAAGCATGGCGTGCGCCAACTCTGTGATACGGGCAAGCCGCTGATCGAGCTGATCGATACGGCGCACTTCAAGGGGCGGCCACAGTGCAGCAGTAGTGGCAGTGGCAGTAGCAGTAATATTAGTAGCAGTAGCAGTAGCAGTAGCAGTAGCAGTAGTAGTAATAGTAGCAGTAACGTTCCTGTGCCTGCGGCCAGTGCCAGCAGCCTGATTAGTATTAGTAACAGTAGTCAAAGCGAGAGCGGCCATATTAGCAATAGTCCTAGCCCTAGCAGTAGCCCCCATAAGAAGCGCAAAAAGCTGCGCAAATGCAAACCGCAGGAGAGCGAGGAGCAGCACAATTGTCAGAAACGTCCAACGGCTGCGGGAGCCTTACGCAAGCGCGGACCCAAGGCGCAACGCTGCAAAGAACTAAGGGAGAAGGCGGCCGCCGAGGGAGCGCCGCCACCCAATTGCGGTAAGAAGGCTGGCAAGCGGCCAGGTGGAGGTAGCATGGGAGCGCTGCAGCGCACCAATCTCAATGTGGCGGGCAAAAAGAAGCCTACCAAAACGGGCAAACAGCGTGCACAGTCTGGAACCAAGAAACAGCGAACAAATGCTGCGGGCCCTGCTCCTGCCGCAGGTGGTAAGCAACGCAAACAGCGCAAAATGGAGGTCATCTCCACCAGCACCGCCATGCCCACCAGTTTGGCCACACCTGCGCACATCAACCACTGGGAGAGTAGTTCGCCTCTGCCCGCACTGGCTCTCAGCGAGACGAGCGATCGTGTCGAGCGTAATGTACGCATGAGCCTGAGCGAGGAGGAGCACCATCTCGAAGAGGATAACGATGATGTCGAGGAGTCATCGGAGGATGCCAGCTATGAGGATGGAACCCTGGAGGGACATGCACGCAGTGGAGCTGGCGATGATTCGCTATACTACGATTTGTGAGTCTTTTCAAAACCAAACCGAACAAAACAAAACCAAAATTATTCTAACTCTATCCTTCAACCGAATTCTCTTAATTTACGTTTGGAATTTTTTCAAAATTTTTCTTGACTCCTTAATGAACATTTTTTTCTAATTGGCATTAACTTTTTTTTAATGGGTGCATTTGTGGGTACATTTTGATCACTGATCAGTGATGCAGTTGAACTTAAATCAAGAGGTGCGAAGTTTCGCAAGTGTCTTTTAACAATTATCAGAAAAGACTTTAAAAATTTAACAGGAAATTTAATCAGGGGTGCCCAACCGCATCGAATGCTCGCGTAGTCACTAACACAAGTAAAAAAGTGTATGTACTTGTGGCTGTCTGATGCATACGACAATAACTAATGGGCAAATGTATACTGAGAAAATACAGAGAATATTGCCATCTTAAGAAAAGACTAAATACAAATTCAATATACTATTTTCGTTCCCCTTTTTTTTCTCTACTTTGTTTTGCATTTATACTTTTCATTTTAGCCAAATAAGAAAAGGTTCTCTTAGGGTCTATAAGTATGATTTCAATTCCTTGAATTCTAAATATAGTCAATTTTATGCAGCTTAAGACTAAATCAAAGACAGTCAGACTAAGAATCAAGGTCTGAAGCCTTTGCTTTGAACAAATACCTCAACCAGCGTAGGAGGACTTTATCAAGACAAGAAGCTCTACACAGTTCCGTTTCAAAAACTTTGGATAGTGACTTGGATTGATTCTAGTCAATTTGATTTCTGTAGCAAAGATCAGATAAACACTTTAGGTTTGATGGGAGATCTTCTAACATCCACAAATAAAATAAGAGCATCCGAAAACCTATAAAAACATTTCCGATTTCAGAGCCAGCTCAGCATTAGTTTAACAATTTCATTGATTCCTGATCAAACTGTTCTGCTGAATGTACCCCATTTTTTTTTTTTCTCACATTTTGTACTGTTGCAAAATTGAAGTTTTACTTATTTTTTGGTTGTTGTGTTTATTTTTTTTTCAAATTTTTATTTAGAAATTAATATCGAAATTCGTAACTTTTTAGTTTATTTATTTGGTATTGAAGAAACGTACAAAATGTGGCAGAGATGACCAAAAAAAAAAGAACAGCATTTAAATTCTAAGCAATTTGCTACATTTCTGTATAAAGTTTGGCCTGACAATGCATTAATGTAATCTGCAAGTCCCTCACACACTCGACACATAATATTTACCTAATAGCACTTCGCTTCACATCACCTACAACTGTGGTTCTTAGAAGTATTTTTGAAGCAGCTCAAAACAAGAATATCAACCAAAACCAACAAATTGTATTAATCGAAATCATTTAAAAACGGAGTCTCGAGTATTTTATAAGACTTTCTCTTCTGCTGGCGCAACAAAATCGGCACTGAATTATCACCTTCCCACACACACACACACACACTCACAGAAAATGTATAATAAATGGCACACTCATTATCAATTTATGTTATTTTAGTCAAATATTTTTTTAGTTATTTATGCAAATTTTCTATACAGGCTAATTGAAATACTTGAGTCTCTGAAATACACACAAAAATACTCAAAAATACGACCACTTGAACGAAAGCAAAGCAAAGCAACAAATAATATATGAAATCTTTTAAATGATTGTACCACAAATCGAATAGCTTGTAAATATTGTCGGTATTGTCGAACCTCGCTGCCTCTCAGTGCGTACTTTAAGTGAAACAGCAACAAAATAAAGTTATGTCTAGCATTCGAAACAAAAGCCATAAACGGGAAACAATGAAGCCAACGACAGAGAAAATACGAAAAAATACGAAAAAAAATATCACAAATCAAGAAAAATGTATTTTTATTGACAAAAAAAACTAACCTGTAATTTTATTTATCTCATAATATACTTTAGTTCAAACAAAAAACTGTATAATTTTAGTTATTTATTTATTTTAAACACAAATATTTATTTATACATCTTTAGTGATTAGACTAACAAATTTCTAAGATCTAAGTACGTGACAAGCTACAATGGAAACAGCATGAAAAAGTATAATAAAAATGAGAAAATATTAAAATATATAACAATTAATATGAAGAGTGAGTTTTTTTGTTGTTTAAAGTTCGAAAACTGATTAATTACGTTGGTAAGAGCCTGGTTGTAGTTGTAGTTCTTATTATTTGCATGCTGACTTTGAGATTGGAAATTTTAATTTTTTTTTAATTTGGCATTTTGCACGTTTGCTCAACCAAAATTTGGGAATAAATTAAAATTGGCATGGTTTTTGTTTAGTTTTTAGCATACTCTTAACTAATTTCACAATCCAATTTTACAGCCTATGCCTAGAGCCTGTTCTACTGATTTGGCTACACAGTAGACTCTGGCAGCTGTGAAGGACATACCCAAATGCGAGTGAAGTCGCTGGACAGAATTAGAAGAAGGCCCAAGACCAGCGACACCCACCGAAAGTTATAGTTCCTGATCTTCTCTAGTTTAATAAGATTTTGTAATAGTTGTACATAAACCAAAATAATCGATTCTTAATTTAAGACTGAACAAAAGCAACTACAAATTGGAAATAAAATTAGACACGTAAAACATTCTAAAAACAGATATCTGTATGGTTTTTATTCTGTCTTTGCTTTAAAATATTTGGGACTAGGAATACTCAAAGAAAAGTATGCAGTGAGTTTTGTACTAAATTGGTAATACTTATCGGGATGCATATAAGGTAAGTTTGGTAAAGAAACCACTTGAGATACAAGGGATCTTCTAATCGAAGTATCCTAGCTGTGTCTGTGCCGAAGCTTTTATACCCTTGCAAGTGCTTAAATATTATGACAAATAATTTTTTCCCACATCGACCCATTTTCCGACCTATTGTTCGTATGGAAGCTATGCTTGTTATTGTCATTCGATTTGGACAAAAATTTGTAGAATTATGTAAAAGCATTAAAAACAAAAAAGTTTTTCTAACTGAGACTGTTTTTCAGACCTATCTTTTGAATGGCAGCTTTACCATATAGTTATCCCATTTTATTCAAACTTGGTAGAATTATAAAAAGCATAAAAAAGCTACCAACACAAAGTTTGGAGGTATTTCAATTAAAAAGAAAAAAGTTTTTCTCAGTGAAACTAGTTTTTCCACCGATTGTTCCCAGGGGAGCTATGAGATATAGTCATCTGATAGAGTCGGTTCCGACATATCGGTAGCGTGCAGCAAAATGAAGACTCAGTGCAAAAATTTAGCTCCATAGCTTCAAAACAGACAGACGAACGGACAAAGCTCAATCGACTCAGCTCGTGATCAAGAATATATACAGTTTGTGGGATCGGAAATGAATATTTCTATGCGTGGCAAACTAATAATACGCTTAGCAAGCGTATAACGATTGATATTAAAGGAAAAGGTAGAAGAAAGTTAACTTCGGCTCCCCCATAGATTATATCAGGGATGGAAATCGGTCGTGAACCGAACCGGTTTTGAACCGAACCGAACTGCTTATTTCAGCTGGTGTGCCGAACCGGCTTCCATTCCGAAATACTGAACCGAACCGAAAACCACAAGCAAAAACGGTTCGGTTTGGTTTAGTTCTCTGACGAGTCTTAAGACGTGAATCGCTTTCCAAAGTATGCGAAATAAACAAACAGACAAAAATCATAATATTTCATGGTGTGAGTTTTTGAACAGCTGAACCGAACCGTTGGTTTAGAAACTGATTGAGCCGATGAACCGAACCTGTAATCAGTTTGCAGTGATTTGCATCACTGAAAATTACACTGAAATATTTAAGGTTAACATAATCGAATATTCTGAAACGGAGCTAAAATACGGAAGATCTGAATTATGTCGGGATGATATTTTTCGCATTCCATCAACAAGTTCTACATGACAGCTTCCATGCGACTTAATTTTAAGTGCTTGACTTGTTTTACTAATATTACCTTAATTTGAAAAGGAACGTGAGGGATGGAAACAATTTACTTCACGAAGTTAGAGGTCGATTAGCGGTTTCTATGGAAGATGAGCAAATGAGAGCTTGTGTATTAAAAAAAAAAAAGAAATATATGCCGCCAACAACACGCGGTGTTCCCAAGCGGTCCCCCATCTAAGTACTAACCGCGCCCGACGCTGCTTAATTTCGGTGATCGGACGAGAACCGATGTATTCAGCGTGGTATGGTCGTTGGCAATGTTCTCTTAGTAAAACATCTATTTAAAGTAAGAGCATGTGGGAAAGGGTGAGAAAACTTGTTGACGACAGCCGTCGAACTTTTATTGCAATAGTCAAGCAAGCAAATCTCTAAGCACGTGCTTACCAGCCTCTCGATCATGCGGTAGCTGGCCGACCCACATTGTTTATAACACATTAAACTGAGTATAAATATTAAACAACAGAATTGAGCTTTTTCAGTGTTTGCTCAAATTACGACAAGCAATTTTGCTCGCTCTGCTGCTGCTTGTGCTCTGCTCTGATCGAAGTCCCCTCTGAGTTCCATTTCCATGTGTGTGAGACAAGTCACGTAGGCCTTGAAATGGCGAAATTGCTCCGTTTCGGTTCCCGTTCCACACAAACATATTCCATATTCATTCATACGTTGTGTGGTGTTTTTCGCATGAATAGGCGAAACACGAGGCAGACAAACAAACACACAACACAGATCAGAACTCTCCTTGGCAACATACAAACATATAGAAACCGGCGGAGAGCAAGCAGCGGTTGGTGACGTCGCGTCGACACTTTTGCTTGGCACGCGCATTTCCGGGCCGAAATCGTTGCCACTGTTTGATCATACATTTTCCCCGCAACCTATCAGCTGGTAGTTTTTATCGCACCCCAATCTCATCGGTTCATTAGAGGAAAGCTCCGGCTGGCGCTAGAGCAATAGCACTGATATGGCGAATTGTTGTTTTTGTTTACCTTTCACTTTTGCCGCTAATCGCTGTCAGCTGATCGTATAATTTCTAATTGAAATACAACAGCGAGCGAGACAGTTTCGGGGGGAATGCCAGCTAGGTGATGTGGTTTGCACGTTGGCCGTGGGTTTTGGGTCGTCAATTGAATGTAATTGGATGATTGCAGGGGGGCACATTAATTTTCAATGTTTAAGTAATTATATAAACTTTAACAGTTAGTGTAGACTGCTCACTGATCATCTACAAAATATGATTTGAACTTATATGTTGAAAGAACTTTAGATACATGCAGTGCAGCTTTTACCCGCTCGCAGTGTTGCAGACTGCTCATCATATTGCTGCCGTCGATTGCTCGCCTACTTTGACTAATCTCCTCGTGGCCCGTCGCTCCACCGGTTTATCACGAGGCAATCGGCTTTCAGAGAAGCAGATTGGTTTCGATTGCTAGCCTACTCCGTCGTATCTGCAGATCTCAACATCATCGCTTAGCTAGTTTTTCCCCCATCGCGCTAGGGATTGTTCCAGAGTCACACAAATGAGACTTTCGTTTTCCAGTCATGTTTTAGAAAATCCACAAATTAAAATTTCAGAGTGCTTGAAGTTTCTTGGAAACCTTTTATAACCTCTTTAAAAAATTAAAAGTTTGATAGCCTAAGAAAGCTAAAAAGGCTACTTATTAATCCAGGAATGAATGGAATGTAGAAAGGAATAATTTGTATCAGACTTGTTAAGTCTCCATCGATAAACCCTTGCAATCAACGGCGGCGTGCTAGCTCACTGCGCCATTGCACTCTTTTGAAGACGCAGGTCTAAATGACTACATATTCTTTTTGTGTGCTGTGAGTGAGTTGAGTTGCATTGTGCTCATTACAAGAACATTTGTAATTTTTGTTTTTAAAAATATTAGAGAACTTCTTGTTCTTATTTTGAGTTGAAGGCTTCAAAATTTTCCGGTCATGATTTTTTCCCTCTTTGTATTATTATATTTCGAAACACTATTTGTGTCTTCCCGTTTTCACTTTTTCTTATATGTAACAAGATTGTAAATACCAAAACTTTCCAGATAAATTCTCAAAATTCTAATTTGAGTCAAGGATTGAGTAGAAGTTGAGATTTCCTCCGTAATCTTTGAAAGAGGAATGAGTACCAACAATTTCGGCCCAGAAATGAGCGTTTAGTTTATACAAGGCTAAGGCTAAAACAGTTAATATTCGGTTTTATGGATTCTTATTACACAAATTATTTGAATTTTAACCTTTTATATTTTGTTGTTTTGTTGAAAAAAAAATTAAGCTTGTCAAATTAAAAATTATAAAAATGAAAAATTTCTTAGAGTAACTGCACTTCGTCTTTGGCAAACACCAAACAAATTTTCCCCTCCACATGCGATTTGCCTATGTATGCAATCGGTTCCCATTTTGCTATGTTTCCATTTGTTTGTTTCTTTTTTTTTTTTTTAAACGATTTTTTACACATTTTTATGACCATATGACATTCAGTTTTAGGTTTCCAGTTTATTTTTACGATTCTGGGGGGTGACTACGTGACGTATGGAGAATATACCGCAGTGCAGCGATTTGCCATACACGCGACCAATTAAAGTGGGTAGGTCCGACCAGCCCCCAACAGAGATTCCCAGGATAAGATTTGCATAATAAATGTGAAAGCTTGGAGATGCCGCAGAAGAGTGAAAAAAGAATTTAGAAAATACATATCAAATCCATTTGGAAAAAAAATATAATTTTAAATAAATCCATACTGCATTTCTGACAAGTTTATAACTTTGCCTTCCAAGTGGGCCGTCTTCCATTCCTGGAACTAAACAGCTTCTCGAATTGACTAAAATTTAAATATTAAGAGAATACAAGTGTCCAAATCCTTAATGCATGTGGTGAGCTACTAAAGCGATTGCATGTCAATAAAAATGTTAAAACAAAATTAAGAACATAATAAGTATTAGAAACTAAGCTAAGAGCAAATATAGGCAGAGCCAAGTGTCAGCTCAGAGTTTTTTTTGTTGTTTTTATGTTACAAACACTCGCACGCAGACACACTAGCAGTTTACTGAGAGAAAAAAGTCGCATTCGGCAGATTCTGCCCAGAAAACAAAAATAATCAAATAAAAAATTGCTCTATTTGTGAGTCAGAGGCGGAATTTCATTTCAGTTTCCCCTTTTAATGGTGTCTTTGTCATTGGATGAGGGACCAGAAGATTCCATGCAAAGTATCTCCTTAATGCATGTGGTGAGCTACTAAAGTAATTGCAATTGCTTTAAATAAATGTTTAAAATAAATAAGAAAGTAATACATTGACGCTTTGACGTGTTTCTGGCAAGGTGAGTACAAGTTAGGAAAAATATAAGAGAAAATATAACTGCTCATTGATGCTTTGACGGGTTTCAGTGAAGGTGAGTACAAGTTAGGAAAATATAAAAGAAAAGACGACAGTTTTGTACAAAATCTCAGAAATTTATGGAAAATTAAAAATAAAAAAAAAGTAAACGTCGGGAAAGATCAAAGAAGGAAGAATATAACTGCTCATCGATGCTTTAGCGGGTTTCTGTGAATGTAAGTACAAGTTAGGAAAAATATAAGAAGAGAAAAGACTGTTAGTTTCACTGCTAGTTTGAAAAACGGAATGCGATGGTTTTGTACAATTTCTCAGTTTATATTATATTTAAAAAAAGGCGAGTACACGTCGGGAAAGATCAAAGAAGGAAGAATATAACTGCTCATCGATGCTTTAGCGGGTTTCTGTGAATGTAAGTACAAGTTAGGAAAAATATAAGAAGAGAAAAGAGAACTGCTCACTGCCAGTTTGAAAAACATGCGACAGTTTTGTACAAATTGTCAGATTTTGGCAAGTTTAAAAAAAAATGAAAATTGTTCTAGACGTTTGATTTAAAGAAAGGATCTATATTAAGAATGTTATAGATTCCTTAATGCATGTGGTGAGCTACTATGGCAATTGCAATTTGCATTTGCTTCAAATAAATATATAAAAGAAATAAGAAAATAATACTCAGATGATTTGACGGGTTTCCGTCAAGGTGAGGATAAGTCAGCAAATAAAAAATAATAATAAAGAAGGAGAACTGCCCACTGCCAGTTCTGAAAACCGAATGAAACTTTTGTGCTGGATTTTTCAGAAGGTACAATACAAAAGCCTGCTACGATTTGGAATTGCATCAAACACATATTTGGCGTATTTGCCCGCTTACTCTGATATTTGAAATTGTTTGCATTCCCAAGTTAAATGCATTTAAATAGTTTTCAATCATTTGCAGCACATGACGGAAATGTCAGCAATTAGTTTTGCACCCCCTTTTGGGTTTTGGTTTGGGTTTGTGTTTCTGTTTCTGGTTTGGTTGCATTTCTAGTTCATGGCCTGCATCTGCTGCATTGCGTGAATATGATGAATATGCTTAATTGGATTAGCAGCGCTGGCTCTGGCACAGCCGGGAAATGGACACAAGTGGCTGTCGTAGAGCCAATGTTGAAACTCGATTGCATAACCAGCCGGTTCCATGGGAAGTGAAGTTGAGCTTGTAGTGATGTTCTATTTGCTAAATAATTGGACATTGCCGACTGCACAAATGTCACAAATGATGGCCGAGCGTGTCAATCATCTAAGGAAAAGCCAGAGATGTGTTAAGTTGTTGAAAAAGATGGAAAAAAAAAAGATATTTGAATTCGCTCTTGGTATTGAGTGCAGTACCTTTGGCTTGCCAGGCAAACACGCTACCAGCTGAGCCACTTTCATTGAACCTGCGCCACAGTTAAGAGGGCAAACAAAAGCTGTGTGGCCCTTGGCCAAAACTTTTGCCCAAAGCTTTTGTTGGAGAAAATGAGCTTTTGAACCAAATGAGCTTTGTAGAGAGTTAATGCCTCAAAAGAAGCTTATTCCGTTGGTAAAATTGTTTAAATATTGCATATATAAAGTACTAAATTCACGTGTAAAATGGATAATAACAAAATTTTGATTAGGGGAAGCACAAAAAATATAACAAATTGTACTTGTACTTCACAACCTATTCTCATATCAACCAAATTTTAGGGATGCGAGACGGTTCTGAACCAAATCGAACCGATAATTTCACCATACAATCGCACCGCAAAACCCATAAAAGCGATTCAATGACGAGTCTTAAGATGTGAAGCACCTACTTTTTCTTTAAGATAATGATGCCAGTAATAATGTGTTATTTTATCGAGTTGCTAAGCTACTATTAATCTGACTTTCGGGTTAATAGTTCGATTTTTTCACTCACCTCACAACTAACTTACCTTTGCGTCAGCAATTTGAGCGCAAAATGTCGGCATCTCAGCCAATAAGACTATCAAGCACTCGAGCGGCATTGCCGCAAAGCGAATCTTTAAACAACACGTTTTGTGTAGATTTTCTATACCTACACAGAAAAAGAAAGGTCAGAAATCAATCCGAATCGGAATTGAAAAACTTAGTAGTCCCGGAGCAGGCTTTAAGTGATCCTGTTGTTTGGGATTAAAAAAAAACTCCCACAGTCAAATCAATCTTTTCCAGGGTCGAATCAAGAATATTCGGGATAACACTGTGTAACAAAGTCATGAAGGGTCACCGAGCATCATACCGATATATATAGTATTCTATAATATTCTAGGTGGTCGAATTTGTAAAGCCTTACTTATTTAAGATATTGCTTAATTTTGCTTCATTTCTCCAGTCACCCGGGTACACAATATCTTGTATAGCTTCAACGACGGATCGATTATGAGGTCCATAAAGTGGACGTAATTGGCGAAAAGTATTTCTCAAAAGTCAATTCATGGAGAAATGTCAAATCTTATGTTGCGATTCACGCGTGAGGTGTCAAAGATCTAAATAGATTTATTTAAGCTTGTAGAAAAAGTTTGATACGAATTAATAAATATATCAAATATTCCAACAGCCCCGAAGCTGATGTTACACTGGCCCTCTGGTGCCTGGCCTGCACTGATAAGTATACCCTTTCACGTCATCGATATCCGCCCCGATACCAATTCGCGGGGCCAACAACTTTTTACTCTCTGCAGCGAGCTGCGTAAAATGGAGTTGAATGGAGAATTTATGGCGCTTAAATTGCAGTCATGCGCATGAGCGGCTGCGGACTAACAAGATTAACGTCAGGCCTCCTCACCAACCCGGCAACCTTAACCCCTTGGTGGCAGCGGCATTGGGCGGATGTTTGGTGTCAAAACATGCGCAGCATTTTCCTAGGAATTCCACACATTGAACTCCTTGAGAGAGGAGTATAATTTATGTAAGCGACGTGTCGGCCAGTGAAAACAACTTCGGCTGCGGATCGGCCATAAAAATCTATCATGTTGTTGCTGTTGCTGTTGCTGTAGTTGTTGCTGTTGCTGTCTGCTTTTATCAATTTGTGTTAATTTCTAAGCATAGATCATAAAATGGCATCCCCCGGCAAGGGATACAGAAACTAAAATTTACATAATTACCGCTGGCGGTGCTCTTTTTTGTGTGAGAGGCCGCCCGAACGTGTCAAAATGAAAAGTGTTGCATGATTAGCGAGTAAATTACACGGCTGAGGCATAAATCTGTGGCACAACAGCAGCCTCCTCGCAAGATAATCAAATAAATGTGGCGATTAATAACCAGATGAAGATGCAAGAAGCGAACAAGATCAATGTGGCTGCTGATGGCCCGCAACTGGGTTGAAGTTGGGGTCTGGATCGAGGTCCATGTTCTGTTCTGGCTCAACTGGCGCCTCAAGCGTGCGAATTTCTGGCCGCCCGTTGTGGGAGGTGTGAAGTATGGTCCCAGCCATATATTCCAGCGAAACAAAATATATTATAATAAAAAAAAGAGAAAGAAAAGGAGGGAAGGCAAAACTGGCAGCATGTTGCTAGTTGGCTGGCGGGGATACATGACACATTGTTGTAGCAGAACTTGGTCAACAAGCGATGTATAAACGAGGAGATGATGCCAGTTGATGCCAGGTTGATGGTGATGATGCCACCAGAGCAAAACCGGCTGGCTGAAACACTCAGCAAAAAGAAAGAAGTTGGATTAAACTTAGACTGGATTTACACGGTGAAGCAAGCTTCATGAAGTTCTCTTGGTAGGCGAGGGAATCATACATCATACATAGCTGTCATTTTTAAAATAGGGTGAATATTATATATTGAATATTATTAAAACAGATCGCTTATAAGTCTTAAGATATATGTATATACGCTGCACATATGTCGGAACCAGCAGAATCGGATGACTATATCATATAGCTAGTCGAAAAACTAGTTTTAGTGAAAAAACTTTTTTGTTTTCAATGGAAACCTCTCTAAACTCTATATTTATTAGTTTGTCATGCTTTTCCATGATTCCACAAAGTTTGGTAGAAATCGGACAACTATATGGCATAGCTGTCATAGAAAGATGGGTTTTAATAAAAGTCTTAGTAGGGAAATCTTGATTTTTTTTTTCAATGGTAGCGTCTTCAATTTTTGCATTTATTTATTTTATGTAGTTTCACACAATTGTACAAAGTTTTGTCAACATCGGATGACCATAGCATATAGCTGCCATATGAAAAATCGGTTGAAGATCTAGTTTTAGTGCGAAAAATTTGTATGTTTTACGTTTTTGGCGTCTTTAAACTTTGCCAGCTATTAATAGTATCTGCTTCAGCACAATTTTGTAAAATTTTAATAAACTGGCCAGCAAAATGATCATAGTAGAGGCGCCATCTATTGGTCAGCTTGGGAAGTCATTCATTTAGAATTCTTCATACCTAGAATTAGCTTTTTGAATTATACTTATTTAAAACCTGTACTAAGATTAGTTATTGGAACTGCAAGGGTATACAAACCTCTATGAATGTTTTTTTTACACCACTAGGAAAATATTTTCTAACTATTTGTAAATATTTTCTTCTTTCTTAGAAAGTCTGTGCTATTTTAAAAAACATTTTTCTAAAATATACGATGAATCGCTTTTTTGACCCCATTTTAAAGGCGAATTCCTAAATTTAAGGGCGATTTTAGAGTTCTGGTTCAAGCCGAACCGCTCAGAACCTCCCCACCCTAACCAGAACCCAAAGCCTGACCTTTTTTTAAAAACTAATTCATATTTTTCTCAGTGTTGCTCCAATGGCTGATCGTCACCGATAGACACAATTCCTTAACACGTCTTTCAGATTGTAGAGCCAAGGGGGCCGAAAGAAGAAAAAGAAGAAAAAAAAACCAAAACCTGGCCTCTTACCGATGTGTTGTTAAGAGCAAAGTGTTGTTAGCGCTGCATCCCAGCTTCAGTTATATTTCTTTAGCGGTGGTTTCGCATTACCGTTGGCCCCAGCCGCCACCCGGTCAAGGTCTCTCCCAACTTGCTGTGTACCTACTTCTTTTTTTTTTTTGTCGCCAATCCGCTTTGGCATTCCGATTCGACGAGATCGAGCCGCTTTTGCATTTCCTGTCGCATGCGCCACATAAATTAGTTTTCCATGTTCAGTTGTCACTTGTATCTGTGGCGCGGCGGCCATTTGGACCCAGCTGAACCCGTTTGCGGGTGTCCCTAGCACTTAGAAGCCAAATTCAATTGATTGCCCTTATCAGCTGGACTTTTGGCCAAGAAGAAAAACTAATTGGCTTTTTCATTGAGTTTATTGTATGCACAGGCAGGATGCAAGGTCTCGCGCCGCTTAGTGGCCTTGGGCTGAAAACCCAAAACACTTTTACTCGCTTATCGCCTTGGCCATAAATATCAATTAGGGTTTCCCTGTTGCACTTTTCTTGCCAAATATGCAAATCAAAGACTGATTAATTGCGGATCAAAGGAGGCAGACTTGCCTTATCAGCGAAAAATAGATTCAAACAGCTCTTGCAGACTATTTGAAATCAGCTGTTTCAGCAGTTTCCGTAGTGTAGCGGTTATCACGTGTGCTTCACACGCACAAGGTCCCCGGTTCGAACCCGGGCGGGAACAAGTTTATTATTTTTATTTTATTTTTCAATTAATTGAATCGTTTTCAGTAGCCAACTTCAAGTGGTGGCACTCCTGTGTGTGTGTGGTGGGCTTGGTTGCATTTATTTTTAATATGTTTTTAATGTGCCCGATTTAATGATCATTTTATAAACATTTAACCCTCCACACTGTTTAATGATCAGCCACCAATGTCAGCCCCTTGACTTGACTGCAATTTCCTCTGACATTTTAATGGCTTTTGCCACCCAAAGCGCAAGGAGAAAGTGTTATGTGTATTTGGATCAGGTACCTGTTGATGGAGCTTGCATTGAACTTGAAATATACACTTAAATAGGGTCAAACATTAATGAAATTGAACTATAAAAGTCTCTATTTAAGTAGATGGAAGTGCAACTTATTGGTTCGTTTTTTTATTACTCAAAGAATGGTAATGAGTGAACTTTAAAAGATGATTCATTAGTCATATGCCATATACTTCTTGCACCTAATGCTTCAGCGCTTAATCAATTTGGGGAGTATTCCAATGCTTTCGCTTTTATAAATTTTGGGAAAATATCTTTGCAGTCCTTTAAAAAAAAATGCATAATACAGTAATTGAACATATGCTTAAGTCTGTATCAGCGATGCAAACCGATTGGTAATAAGAATTGTTTCGGTTCAGTGGCTCGTACAGTTTAAGAACTACCTTTTTGGTTTATTACATGGTTTTCGAGGCGGTTCGGTTCAGTGGTTCACTTTCAACATATTATTTAGATTGGCCGAAATTCTGTAAAATCTGAATATTTAAAGCAGTGTGGTGCACTGTGTAGTGTGTGTGCCTGCTGTGTCAGAGAGCGTGGGTTCGATTTCGCCTCGGGACATCTAATAATAAAGTCTTTAGAAGTATATCGATTCGACTTTGCTTTATATTTGCGCTCAGACAGTCATATTTTTGGACCCATTTTTTTGTCTTTACCAACTGTAGGAACTAAAAAGATACAATTGAAATGGATAGTTTGTAAAACCTTATTAAATAAGTAAATAAACAAATAATACTGATTACATCCGCTTTAGGAACAGAAAACAGCAAGGTGTCATCCCATTTCCAAGTCGAATAACCCAGGTTAACGGCTCCCATATAAAGGAAGATGAATCATTCAAGCTCTCCCATCAAGTAAGTAGCTTCATCTTCGTACAAAAATCATTATTCAGATACATTTAATAAACGTCCCGTAGTTGTGTTTCATCACACAACAATTCCGAAATACTTAATAGTTCACATTCCAGTTGAGCAAACCCTTTGTGTGTGCGCCCCTTGGCAATATTATTAACATGATTGACAGCACATCCAAAGTTGCACTTTGTACGTGATCTTGTCAGCGTTTGCAATTGGATACTCTTGCCGCCCCAGCAGAACCAATTGAGTGACATGCCTCCCCGGCCGAGGCAGGGGGATCACCACGCTTGGGTGCATTCCCAAAATAAATCTCTACGCATTCAATTAAGAGCCACTTAGGACTCACAATTTCTCCAGCATTTCCTGGGATGAATGATGATAATGATCACTGCGCTGGGTTAAGCCGATTGGCGTTTTCAATGTCAAGTTCATGAAATGCGATCGCAGTTTTTCGGTATTTAGCATGCCAGCGGCTGATGGACAACCTCTCAAACCTGCTGCTCGCGAAATGCAAATGTGCAGGAAGTGCCAGGCGTAGCCAATTGCATTAGTCTCGCACATAATGCGGCGGGGCAACATTTCTCAGCCGCATGGCGCCTCGTGTGAGCGACATGGCAGCAGCTCTGATCACTGATCGGGCGATTCTAATTGTCATGCAAATACCAATTATCATTTGTCAGTAAGCGTAATTAAATGCCCACACTTCTTTTTCTTAACCCTAATGCGATTTGCCTGACTGATTTCCGATCACCGATCACAGATCGCTGCCGATTAATTCATTAGCCACTGTCGACCAGTTTGTCACTTAACAAGCTGACCGAATGCAGCCGTTATTAATCGTGTAGAAAATGTTGTTTATGACCATTTGAGATGCTAAAAACTTATTTATGTCTGGAAACGTTGGAAGGATTGTTTAATTAGTTACGGCCGATTTGCATATGTCACAGCAAAATGGAACAAAAAAAAAAAAAGAGCGTGGGGACATATATAAACCCAATGCCCAGTCGGAGTTGCATTAAGTCAATCCAATGTCGTCTTAATGCTGAACTAAATAATGCTAGGGAGAAAAGGGAGCAAAAGAAAACTTGGTGAGGGTTGAAAGTAAGCCACTGGCTTGCGTGACGTCGATGGTCGTCTGCGCTCAGATGTAGACTTTCGTGTTAAGTACGAGATCGCTAGTACAATTCGCACAAAAGAAAGTGCTAAGATAGGTGAAAATGCTATTGATGTTAGCTAGTGAGTAATTACAATCAGAGTATCCTTAAAAAATGGACGCCTGCATCTTAGTGCACACGACCATTAAGCATTCGCGAGACCGATATTGTGTCGTCTTTGTGTTAAGTACGAGGTCGCAAGTTCAATTCGCAGAAAAGAAAGTGCTTAGATAGGTGAAAATGCTATTGATGTTAGCTAGTGAGTTATAGCAATCAGAGTATCCTTAATAAATGGACGCCTGCATCTTAGTGCACACGACCATTAAGCTTTCGCGAGACCGATTTCATGACATTTATCTTCAAATAATTCCTTTCTTTCTTCAAAAATTACCATAAATGACCTTAAACTTTTTGTTTCTAAAGTACCTTGGTATACATTGAGTTCAATTCCCTGCCACCATAAACTTGAATTATCGCACCTGGCCGTCCCCCAATCATCCATTCGATAGATAAGCCAAGCGATAAAATAGCAACACATAAAATTTAGGCTGTTTCGGGTTTTAATTTGTATTTGTTTTTGTGTGTATTCCGTCAGCATACCTGACTGCATGAATCATCTATTAACTAATTACTTAAACCTATCAGAAATTCAGATCGAATGCCCATTGCTGTAATCAGACCATTTTTTACCCAAAGCCTGATCGCGTGCCTGTTGACGCAAAACCTTTCCACTTCCCGTTTTGGGGAGCTCGGTGAGAAAAAACACTCCGCAATGCAGCTGCTTGTGGGTGACCACCAGTCGCTTTGCCACATACTCCACAATATCCATTTCACTCAAACGACTACCGGGCACCTTGACAACAGCAGCGGCTGCCGGATCACCATCCACCTCGTTCCACAAGCCAAAGACACAGGCCTCTATCACATCGGGCAATTCAGCTATGACCTGCTCCAGCTCATGGGGACAATACTGGGCGCCATGGAACCGCAACATATCCTTCTTACGTTCCACTATATGCAAATAGTCCTCATTGTCAAAGTAGCCCATGTCACCGGTGTGAAACCAGCCTTGATAGTCCTGCAGGCGCTTCGATTCATTTGGATTGCCATAGTAGCCATTCCACACTTTGCCGTTGTGCACGAGGATTTCACCCGTCTCGCCATGACCCAGACTACGGCCGGCGTCGTCCAGAATTTTCACCTTCACACCCGGCACAATTTTGCCCACCGATGAGGGTTTGCCCACACCCATATTGGCCGAAACGCCCCCACACTCAGTCAACGCATATCCGTAGCTGATTTGTCCATTCAGCAGAAATGTCTGCATTTTCAGCAGATTGGCCACATAGCAATTCCCACCTCCCACGCTGATGAACCGTATGGTGGCCAAACGTTGTTTACTCAAAGTGGGCGTCTTCACCAGAGAGCTGACCTGCTGGGGCACCACTGTCAACAGGGTCACCTTGTATTTCTCAACTAGCTGAAGCAAATACTCGGGCGTGTAGGGACGATCGGTGATGATTCTGGTGGAACCGTGACAGCAACTGAAGAGCATATTAAACATGCCCGCTGACCAATCAATTGTGCTGAATGACAGCAAAACATCCTGACCGGTGACAAAGCTAGAATATAGACAGTGTGTTGATGTGCAGAGTGTGGGATGTGAGGAGGATTCAGCTTACCCGAAATCAAATAGACAAGCCGAATTTGTAATACAAACTGCTTTGGGTAATCCGGTGGTGCCAGATGTGCTAAGTATGGCCACAGTTTGATCTCCGCCTAGCAATAGGGGTTCGGGTCTGAAAAAAACGAAAGAAAGTTTGCATAATGTTAGTAATTTATCCTTAAAGAGTGACAAACTTGATCAGGCTGCCCCCAAGCGTAAGTTACTAGATCTAGGTCTTAAATGTTGTAATAATCAGCAGGTCTCAGACCAGCAAGCCTTAAACAGGATTCAAATCAGGCTATGCTTATTTTTGGAATACAATTTCATATTAATTCAGGGAGAGTTTTTGAATGAACCTAGCAACCCACAAGTATTACTGAATTTCTCCCTACCTCAGTTTACATAATCCAAAGTACAAACAGAGCTTCTCTGCACTCTTTTCGTTAAGTAATTGTTAAGGAAGCATTGCAAGTCAGTAGAATTATCGACATCTTGCTGTTTTTAATTCCAGAGTAAAGAAAACGAGCTGGCGTCGTGAAACACCCGGTGAGAGCAGGATAATATGATTTGCAAAATGAATATGAAGTAGTTTCGTTTTTGGATGGATGCATTTTAAATGTAACTTTCAATATGAATTGTAAAAGAAGGAGCATACGATGAAAACTTCATTTTATTTATCCACCAATTGAGCGCATTTCCGATTTGGACCTTTTTTGGACTCTAGTTTGTTCACTTTTTGGTCACTGGTTTGGTCACTCTTTTTATCACTGTTTTAGTCACTATTTCGGTCAGTGTTTCGGTAACTTTTTCGGTCACTGTTTTGGTCGATGTTATGGTCGATTCTTTAGTCACTGTTTGGTCACTGTTTTGGTCGCTGTTTCGGTCACCGTTTCGGTTACCGTTTTGGTCAATGCTTTAGTCACTGCTTCGGTTTTTTGTTTTGGTCACTCTATCGGTCACTGTTCAATGTTTTGGTCACTGATTTGTTTCTTTATTTGGTGACTGCTTCGGTCACTGTATCGGTTACCGTTTTGGTCACTGCTTTATTCACTGTTTTGGTCACTGTTTTGGTCATTGCTTTGGTCACCGTTTCGGTCACTTTTTCGGTCTCTTTTTGGTCACCGTGTTAGTCACTGTTTTAGTCACTCTATCTGTCACTGTTATATTCAATGTTTTGGTCACTGTTTTGTTCCCTTATTTGGTCACTGTTTCGGTAACAGTTTGATCACGGCTTTGGTCCATATTTAGAGGTATTACTCAGCAAAACCAGGTTCAGAAGCTCCTATTTGGATTTTTGGGATGGGATAGGATTTCTACTTTCCTTCCCTAAAGTCCCTTCCCTAAAGTAAAATATCCTTGGTAAGCCCTCAAAATCGTCTACCAAGCATCCAAATTGATCAAGAGAAGCTTCACCTAGTCGATGTTAAGTAAAAATTCAATTTTCGGGTCATGCTTTCTATGTTTAATAAAAAGCTGTCTAAGACCAACAGATTTTTCATTAAATAACGAAAACAAAACTCACTTTAAGCGAATTTCTAACAAGTAAAAAATAAATGGCAAGTCAGCGATCGCTCTACTTACGTATAAAACATCTCCATTTTGGTGGGTGCCAACAAATCCTCCACACGCGGCATACCCAAACGATGATCCTTCAGCGTATACACTGGCGATTTTAATATTCTAGCGATGACACTGAGTCGTGTATAAACCAAGCCATCACAAAAGATAACACGCGGTCGGGTAATACAAAACAAATGCTTCAGTGTAGCCTCATCGTGCCACGGGCTAACCTAAGTAAGACATTTGAATTAAGGATTGCGTTTTCAGGATCCATCTATCAGCCCTTACTTACCGCATGAAAGGGCGTTCCATTTAAGAGACAACCCAAGACCACAGGCATCAAATATGTGGTATTAGATCCCGCTATGCCTACCACATCGGCGGACTTTAGACCCAAGGCCTTTAGCTGTTGGGCTATGCGTATGGCAAAGGTAATGGCTTCACCATTGGTCAGTGCTGTGCCCTCCGTATCCGAAATCTAGTAAAGAAATTTAAAAGTCTGGAGCAAGTCTTCACTTTTCTTTGGTCAAACCCACCTGGCTAATGCTGTTTGGATGGTTTCTCATGAAAGCAAACAGTATTTTACCAATCGAACAATCAACATCAAAAAAGTTCGCCGGCCTTGGTCCACTCCAAATTTTGGTGTATTTATCGAATTGGGTGCTGGCGCGTTCCATGTTGGCAACTGAGATAAGAGAGCGACCAATTGGTTGGGGTCCAAGCGGAGAGCACGTTCTTCAGCAACTGGCGAATGGTGGCAATGCGTGGCCCACCGACAGTCCAGAGCGAATGCGAATCTTATCGGCGTTTACCCGTTTGCCTTCCAAACGGTTGAGGACAACAACACAAAGGTGCCTAAACCAAAAGCTCAGAGATAGGAGTAATGTAGTTTGTGATAAGCTAAGCGAAAAATTGTTGTCAGATTATTACTAGATAGTTGAAGAGGAGGTGAGGTCTAAATTTAGTGAAAGGGGGGCACAAGACCTTGACTTACGCCCCACTAACGCGGTGGGAGTTTTCTTGCTGGACTACTTGAATACTCTGTAAGTACCATTAACAGCTTGTCATTGCATCGGATCGGTAAGTGTTAGCTTCTTTATAACTGAATGCTAAGCTCTTCTTCTAAAAAATATAACTAAAACAAGTAAGAAATTTGGCCAAGCCCTTCCATGGGATACTCTCTACTAGAGACCTGTACTCAAGGTATACCTGTTTCCATTATGTGCTTAACTTAAACAAAACTTGATTTTCAATAGTTTGTGGTATTTGGATGACTATTTTTTTCTGGGTGTCAAATATATATCTATATATTTCTCTGTATTTGTTTTAAATATTAAATCTTCACTTAGTTGCTCTTTGTAATCTTCAAGAAATGTGCCCTGTTGGCCATTCGATTCGTCTTGCCATTGGCACTACGCTTCAAATCCTCCACAATCAAGGCTCCTCCGTTTAGTTGTTTATACTTGGCCTCCACATGTTTCTCCACAAAGTCCACCACATCCTGAGCCTGCAGCTGGCTACCCAATTTCTGCACCACAGTGGCCGATGCCTCATCGCCAGTCATTGGACTCCACACACCAAAGACACAGACTTCGGCCACCTCAGGCATTTGCGAGATGACTTCCTCAATTTCATTGGGATAATACATAATATTCTGATACTTTAACATATCCTTCTTGCGGTCCACTATATACAGGAAACCATCGTCATCCATATAGCCCAAGTCACCGCTATGAAACCACAGCTTAGAGTCGCGTATTAGGCGCGATTCGCTAGGATTGCCATAATATCCTGCCCAATATTGACCACTATACACACATACTTCACCCACCTCATTTGGTCCTAAGGGCAGGCCCTGCTCATTGAGTATTTTTAGCTGGAAGCCACTGGACAGACGACCCACTGAATTGGGTTTCTTGTCAAAATAAAAGTTCGTGGTGGCCATAATACCCAATTCGGTGAAACCATAGAGAAAATGTAGACAATCCCGACTCAGTCGACTGCGTATGCGTTGTTGAACCTCAAGAGAGCAGCTACCGCCTCCAAAGAGATAATAACGTAGGCTGGACAGGTCAGTATGTTCGAATTCCGTGGAATTGACCATCAGCGCCATTTGTGAGGGCGGCTGAAGCAGCCAGGTGATTTTGTATTTCTCTATGAGAGGTAGGAACAGCACAGGATCGAAAGGATTGTCGGCTATGATGCGAGTAGTGCTAAAAACTCCAGAGGTGACAGTGGTTAAAAGACCGGTTACCCAGTCCAAGGTGCTGTGGGTGTACTGTACATCAGATGTGGTCAGATGTCTGAAATCTTTAGGCTTAAAAGTGTGCACTGAAGATTAGATCCTAAGCTATACTTACTCGTTACTGTTGAGCATCTTTCGACTGTTGGTTATTGTAACAGCCTTTGGAATGCCCGTTGTTCCTGATGAGCAAAGTATGGCTAAAGTCTGATTGTTACCGTGCTCCAGACGCGCGGGCTGGAATCCTTCATCGATGTCAGTAGCGAGTACTTGCTGTATACTGATGGAATCTTTGACATGCTGGCGCATTGTTACAATCTTCACATTCAAATCCTTAGTAGCTGCACGCACCTTCTCATAGTCATCACCATCACAGAAGATCAGACGAGGCTTGGTAATATTGAACAGCTTCTCGATGGTCTCCTGTTCGTAGGTAATATTCAAGGAGTGAAAGGCTATACCATTGAAGAAACAGGCATAGGTAACTGCAAATATGTGAGTGGTATTCCTGGCTATAATGCCCACTATGTCAGTCTGAAGTAATCCCAGTTGACGCATATAGCTGGCTATACGCATAGAATTCAAATGAAGCTCCTCGCGTCGTAAAACAGTTTTCTCAGTGGCGGAAATCTGCAGATGAAAGCAAATTTGATTAGACAACTTATTATTCCGGATCTGCAAATACCATTTACCTGTGCTACCAACTTTGGATGTCTTCGCATCTCATGGAATATAATTTCACCCAGCGACAAGTCCGAGGCAAAATAGTCCCGCTCACTAGGACCCATCCAAACTTTGCGATCCGCATAATAGCTATTCTCTGGCTGGTAAGGCATGCTTCTAGATGTGTCTGATAAGTTAATATGCTGGAAATTTTGTGTCAGCATTCGCATTTTATAGACTCCCCATGCATTGGGTCTTAGATTACTTTGGAAATGTGTGAGTACTCTTGCGATAAGCACGAAGTCCATAGATTAAGATGAAACTCATGAAGATGTGAAAAATGTTGTCTCATTGTTGATGCTCAAAACGTGAGTTGCGTGAAGAAAAAGATGTTAGGTATGAGAAGAATCACTAATCAAATAATACCTATTATAGAACAGATTAGAAGAAACGCCGTTGTGTACATTTCCTCAGCCTTAATATTTCCCCACTTTCTTATGAGATATTCCATATCCACTGGATGCAATTTTTCTTCAAGAGAGCCACTCGATATTTGAATCGAATATTTATTTTCAGTCGGAGCATCCATTTAAGTACATTTTGCAACATATTTCAAGATGGAAGACAGCTTGAGAGCTCGGGAATAAGTTGTATGGTACATCTTGTATAGAAGGGGCGTTCCTTTCGGACCAATTTAGTAATACAAATTATTGGAACCTTGAACCGAACCTCAGTAGAAAATAAAGCTGACCCTAAACATGTTCCAAACCTGAAATATCGGTTCGGTTCAAAAAAAAAAAAATGATAGACATCAGAAACTTGACCTACTGCCCAGCGACTTCATCTGTTATATGGTTGGTTTAGGGCGAATGACTTCTAAAATGGGCAGGAAAGTAAAAGAACAAATCAAGAAAAACGTTTATAATAAGTTACAAAATCCCCACCCATAAAAGCCTCTTTTCTCAATTTTGTTAATTAATTGTCAAAAGAAAGAGTATAACATTACATTGGCCCTGATGTTATATGTCACAAATCTATAAGCTGGCACACACGGTAGCACAGAGGAGACTGGTCAACTGTACAGGTGTTGTAAGATCCTCCCAATTCTCTCATCATAGCAGAAGCAGAGGTTTTTTTATGCCAGCATTGCTATAACTGGTTGGGAATTTGAAAGCAGCATAAGCGCTAAGACCCATACCAGAACATAAAATGTTCATGATAGAACGAAAGCGTTGGTTAAAATGTAGTGTGAACAGAGCGAGAAGATAAATTTTGATCAAAAAACAAACAAATCAGGCATAGTTAACGGATGTGAAAAATTCACGAAACGAAATCGTTTAAAAAGCAGTCTGCGGTTTCACTGGTACAGAGTACATCACAATCGGTCTTGACCGACTTTCTCACTTGCTTATCTGCGTCTAATTTAACACTACCTCAACATAATTCATTACCTTTGATCGTTATCTTCATCCATGTGGGAAATTTCTCAATTCCTTATCAGCGTTTATCACTTAAGTAGACTTTTTTCAGCATCATTGTTTTTGTATGTGTCAGACAAGCGACAAGTTGTACCAAATATCCATATCTGCTACTCATTATTATGAGAGCAATGCTTTAAGCCAAGTCGTTTTTCATTAATGGTTCCTATTTTGGTACCTGAAGAAACCTCTGTTATAGTAACAGCCTTGACATCCGAATTGTTAACTTAATTTCAGTTTCAATTAAAGACCACACACCAGTTTATTCTACACACAACTTTATTAACAATACTTGTATCTACAAACAACATCTTACAATATTTAATGATTCACTTGGTTGTTTTCTGTAACCTCTAAGAAATGTGCCTTGTTGGCCAATCGATTCGTCTTGCCATTGGCACTTCGCTTTAAATCTTCCACAATCAAGGCCCCGCCATTCAATTGTTTGTACTTGGCCTCCACACGATTCTTAACATAGTCCACCACATCCTGAGACTGCAGCTGGCTACCCAATTTCTTGACCACCGCTGCAACTGCCTCATCACCATTGATTGGACTCCAAACACCAAAAACACAAACTTCGGCTACCTCAGGCATTTGAGAGATGACCGCCTCAATTTCATTGGGATAATACATAATATTCTGATACTTTAACATATCCTTCTTGCGGTCCACTATATACAGGAAACCATCGTCATCCATATAGCCCAAGTCACCGCTATGAAACCACAGTTTGGAGTCGCGTATTAGGAGCGATTCTTTAGGATTGCCATAATATCCTGCCCAATATTGACCACTATATACACATACTTCACCCACTTCATTTGGTCCCAAAGCCACGCCCTGATCATCTAGTACCTTGAGCCGGAAGCCACTGGTCGGGCGACCCACTGAATTAGGTTTCTCGTCGAAATGGTAATTTATGCTGGCAACGGTGCCCAATTCGGTGAAACCATAGCCAAAGGTGAGACAATCCGGACGCAGACGACTGCGTATGCGTTTTTGTACTTCCACAGAACAGCGTCCACCTCCATAGAGATAATAACGTAGGCTGGAAAAGTCAGTATCATCGAATTCTGCAGAATTGACTATCAAAGCCATTTGCGAGGGCACTTGGAGTAGCCAGCTGATCTTGTATTTCTCTATGAGAGGTAGAAACAGCACAGGATCGAAAGGATTGTCGGCGATGATGCGAGTAGTGCTATAAATTCCAGAGGTAAGGGTGGTCAAAAGACCCGTTATCCAGTCCAAGGTGCTGTGGGTGTATTGGACATCCGAGGTAGTCAGCTTTCTAAATGAGCATACATAAATTTTTAATAATTAAATAAACAAATTGAGACTCTGCCAACTCACGTGCTGCAGCTAAGAATCTTTTGGGTATTTGTAATGGTGACAGCCTTGGGAGTGCCCGTGGTACCCGATGAGCAAAGTATGGCCAAAGTCTGATCATTACCATGTTGCAGCCTTACGGGTTGGAATCCATTTTCGATGTCAGTAGCGAGTACTTGCTGTATACTGATAGAATCTTTGGTATGCTGGCGCATTGTGATAATCTTCACATTCAAATCCTTAGTAGCTGCACGCACCTTCTCATAGTCATCGCCATCACAGAAGATCAGACGTGGCTTGGTAATATTGAACAGCTTCTCGATGGTCTTCTGTTCATAAGTGATATTCAGGGAGTGAAAGGCAATGCCATTGAAGAAACAAGCATAGGTAACTGCAAATATGTGAGTGGTATTCCTGGCTATAATGCCCACAATGTCAGTCTGAAGTAATCCCAGTTGACGCATATAGCTGGCTATACGCATGGAATTCAAGTGCAGTTCCTTGCGGCTTAAAACAGTATTCTCAGTGGCAGAGATCTGCAGATGAAAGCAAATTTGATTAGACAACTTATTATTCCTGATCGGTAAAATAACACTTACCTGTGCTACCAATTGTGGATGTCGTCGCATCTCATGGAATATTATTTCTCCCATGGATAAGTCCCTGGCAAATAAGTCTCGCTCACTGGAACCGATCCAAATTTTACGATCCGCATCATAGCTTGTCTCCGGCTGGTAAGGCATGTTGCCAGTTGTGTTCGAGCATTCACATTAATGTCAATGCGTGACCGGACTGCCCATTTTATAGACAACAGCTTCCATTTGCAACGCGTCACTGTTTGTGGCGATGATAATCTACACACAAAACATACTTATTTGTGCCATCAGTAGATAAGAAGACACTGCTGCAGCGCTGCGTTGCCACCAGAAAGCAACGATTAAGAATGACTCGTGAGTTTTTACAGTCTCAATTTTAATTTGATAAAAACAATTTTTAGTTTAACCCATGGTAAACATGCAGTACAATTCAAACTGTGAGATAATGAATTGAACTTGAATTAATCATAAAACAAAAACAATATTCCCAAAAAGGATATAAACAGATAAGAAAAAGGGAGGGAGGAATATTGAAATTTTCGTTTTAAGGGAGAATATATTAAGACTGTTTAGGTATTTTCAAGGGAAAATGCTCTGATATATAAGTCATTACACTTTGATTCTAATCAGTGTTTGGAATTGCTCTTTGCCTGCAGCACTCGAGAGCTCAGCTCATAGCACTCGGCTCTTGGCTCTGAGCTGAGAGCCCATAGCCACATTAAACGAGGAAAGATCGACAAATTTGGGACATATACTTCGTTTATGGTCATTTCCATGGTGTCGTACGCATTCAAATTAAAAAAAAAATCAAAATATATACTGCTAAGGTTGATTTTGTGGCTCCCGAGTGGAGCTCGGAGCTTGTGCTCCCGGCTCTCGAACAGCGGCTCTCGGCTCTCCGAACCCGGATTCTAATATATGATATTCGTAAATCTAAAGTGTGCTCTATGGTGGGTCAATTTCTTTGGTTAAAAAAAAAACTAGATAAGCCAGAATTTGAATCTACGAAGAATTCTAAGAAAATTTCACCATGAAACTATGTGACCAAAATCAATTCTTAGATTTCAGTTTGAGGCTAAGAATAAGAATGATATCAATTCTAGACGAAATAAAATTTGCGATCTTCTTTTGCTTGAAAGCTGAACTCCATCAATATCGGAATGGGTAGAGTTCATTGACATCGCTGCAATGCACCACTTGCCACCCATGGGTTAACCAAGCGCCTCGGCGTGCAATTTAGAATCAATTGATATTTAACAAAACATTATCATTGATTATTCCGATGCACTCTAGGGGCCAAGTTTGCTAGTAGTTATTTCATTTGTTTGCGAGCGTTTTGTTTATTAAGAGGCTACGTAACAATCGCGTGTAAAATGCAAACGTTTTTCTTCATTGTAAGCGAGCAGGGAATAGTGTGCATAATGCATTTCCAGGTCTTAAAAACTATAAAAGGCCAAGTGCATTCACAAATTGCCTGCATTTTGTGTAATAATCTACGGTGGAAAGCATGCCCTATCAGCCAGAGACTAGCTATGATGCGGATCGGAAAGTTTGGATCGGTCCACGAGCAATGGATTACTTTGCCTCGGACTTATCGCTGGGAGAAATTATATTCCAAGAGATGCGGCGACATCCACAGTTGGTGGCACAGGAAAGTGTTTTTTTTGCAGATCAGGAATAATAAGTTAGCTCATCAAGTTTGCTTTCACTTGCAGATTTCGGACACTGAGAATACCGTCTTAAGCCGCAAGGAACTGCACTTGAATTCGATGCGTATAGCCAGCTATATGCGTCAGCTGGGATTGCTACAAACTGACATAGTGGGCATTATAGCCAGAAGTACCACTCATATGTCTGCTGTGGCTTATGCCTGTTTCTTCAATGGCATTCCCCTTCATTCCCTGAATTTTGTATACGACCAGGAGACCATCGAGAAGCTGTTCAATATCACCAAGCCTCGTCTGATATTCTGTGATGGTGATGAGTTTGAGAAGGTGTTTGCGGCTACCAAAGACTTAAATGTGAAGATAATAACAATGCGCCAGCATACCAAAGATTCCATCAGTATACAGCAAGTACTCGCTACTGATATCGAGGAAGGATTCCAGCCCGCGCGTCTGGAGCACGGTAACAATCAGACTTTGGCCATACTTTGCTCATCAGGTACAACGGGCACTCCCAAGGCTGTTACCATAACCAACAGTCGAAAGATGCTCAACAGTAACGAGTAAGTATAGCTTAGGATCTAATCTTCAGAGCAAACTTTTTAGCCTAAAGATTTCAGTCATCTGACCACAGCTGATGTTCAGTACACCCACAGCACCTTGGACTGGGTAACCGGTCTTCTAACCACCGTCATCTCTGGAGTTTTTAGCACTACTCGCATCATAGCCGACAATCCTTTCGATCCTGTACGCTTCATGCGTCTCATTGGGAAATACAAAATCACCTGGCTGCTTCAGCCGCCCTCGCATATGGCGCTGATGGTCAACTCTCCGGATTTCGAACTGACTGACTTCTCGAGCCTACGTTATTATCTCTTTGGAGGCGGTAGCTGCTCTCTGGAGGTTCAACAACGCATACGCAGTCGACTGAGTCGGGATTGTCTACATTTTCTCTACGGTTTCACCGAATTGGGTACTTTGGCCACCTCGAACTTGCATTTCGACAAGAAACCCAATTCAGTGGGTCGTCTGACCAGTGGCTTCCAGCTGAAGATAGTCAATGAGCAGGGCGTGCCCTTGGGGCCAACTGAGGTGGGCGAAATATGCGTACATAGTGGTCAATATTGGGCAGGATATTATGGCAATCCCAGTGAATCGCATCAAATACGCGACTCTAAGCTATGGTTCTATAGCGGTGACCTGGGCTATGTGGATAACGATGGCTTCCTGTATATAGTGGAGCGCAAAAAGGATATGTTAAAATACCACAGCATTATGTATTATCCAAATGAAATTGAGGTGGTGATCTCGCAAATGCCTCAGGTAGCCGAAGTCTGTGTCTTTGGTGTGTGGAATTCAATCAATGGCGATGAGGCGGCCGCAACAGTGGTTCCAAAATTGGGTAGCCAGTTGCAGGCCCAAGATGTGGTGGACTATGTGGAGAAACATATTGAGGGCAAGTACAAACAGTTGAATGGAGGTGCCTTAATTGTGAAGGATTTGTTGCGAAGTGCCAATGGCAAAACGAATCGAAGGGCTAACAAGGAATACTTCTTGAAGGTGAAGAAGAGCGACTAACAAGTTAAAGTTGTGGAAAAGAGGCTACACCAAAGATTATAGTTTGGATTTGTAAGTTAAATGTATAAATATACAGTTTTTCTTAACATATTATGAAGTGAATATCTGGCTTGATAAATAAATGGGATCTAAATAGATGGGATCTATGACAGAAAACAGATTGAAGAGCTGTAGATTATGAAAAAAAAAACATTAAAATTGTTATTTAAATTTATTAAGTGTCTTGCCCACACGAGAACATGCCACGTGTACAAATCATTGTGTGCCCAAATCTAAGCCTCAAATAGACATAGTTTGCCCTTTCGAATTATTGATTGTCAGTGCGAATGCCTATCTAATAGGAAATTAAACACGACTGTTCCAATTCAGAGACTGCACAGAGAAAACAAAATAAGTAAGAACTACATGATACTGTTATTTTTCTTCATGCAGTCGTTCCTTTTTTGTTTCTTCATCAAATACAAATACTACACTACTTTGCAGAAAAATAGGCAACTAGTAAAAGACTATACTGTCCTGCAACTAGATGTAATACAACTAAAAACTAACTGGTAGCAAAATAGCTTGATTTGGGAGAGTTAGGCCACTGCCCAGATCAATGTTAATGCAAAGTCAATGTGAATAGTAAAATACTGTTTAATTTATTGTGTTTGTGTAAAGACTTGTGAAATAATACACAAAAAAATGGTAAAGTACAGTACTATGGATACAGTAAAGGTTGCATATTGGGTAAGTTGAAGTTTTCTAGAATGCAACTAAACTTGAAAAGACACTCATAACACTACACAAATGCCAACAGGCAATTTCAAATGGTTGCTGTAGGGAAAAATGCGCCTCCGCCTAAGCCAACTGGTTTTAAACTGGTTGGAAGGGGACAATTGGCCTTAAATTGATTGCTAATTTCAGCTGCCTTGGACAATTGTCCCCTGCCGTTGATCCCAATGTATTGATTTGGATACAAAGTGCAACCAGCTGCGAGTTTTTTGAGACAGGTACACTTCTGGTATTAAACTAGACAATTTCTGAATATGCAAGGTGCTTACACAAGGGAGTGTGGGGGTGAGGATAAAGAAAGTGACACGAGAGGGGCTCTTCTTCTTTTAAAAAAAGCCTACAACTCAGGACACGCTCACCCTGTTTCTTTAATTTAAACATACAAACCGGCTTCTCAGCCCATACGACTATCCAGCACTCGCGCGGCCGCAGATTACAGTAATAAAGGGAAGCTACATTCAGACGGATAAATGGAAAATGTAGAATTTATTTAACATGCTTCTCTACATGTAGTTTTACTACACGTTTAACTTTATGTTTTCTACATTTCTCGTGTGAAATTTTACAGTGCAAACTATGTTTTGCTTAGTATACTGATATTATTCTTAAGAAGCGGAGTAGACAATGATAAATTCCAAATGAAATTTCCAAATCTGCTCTTCTTGATGCCTAAAGTACAATGATAAAGTGTTTGGTTAAATCTCACATGATAACACTCGATGCTTGTTGTCTTTGAACTTACATACACAGCCGCTGCATCAACGTTGTTCTTATCACGCATCCATTGTAATATGTCTTATCACTTGGCATACTCTCTGGTTTTTAGCTGCATCATTGCTTACACTTTAAGGGTTTGCACACAGATAAGCTGATTTGACTGCCTGACGGTTGACTTTGCCATTGGCACTTTTTGCCAGCTGCTGAACAATCTGAACACCTCCATTGAGATGCTTAAACTGTACGGAGATATTTTCACACACATAATCCACCACCTGTGAGGCTTCAAGCTGAGTGCCTTGCTTAGGCACCACACTGGCGGCGGCAGCATCTCCCTCCGTTTCCCTCCAAATGCCAAAGACACACACCTCGGCCACTTGGGGCATTTCAGCTATCACCTCTTCGATTTCATGAGGATAATACATCATGCCCAAAAACTTTAGCATATCCTTCTTGCGTTCGATTATGTGCAAATAGTTTTGCTCATCAAAGTAGCCCACATCGCCAGTGTGTAACCAACCCTCAGGGTCCTGCATCTCTGAGGTAGCCAGAGCATTGTCATAGTAGCCCCGCCAGGACTGTCCATTGTGACAGTAAAGCTCTCCGGACTGATTGGGTCCTAGATTCTTACCCTCTGCATCTACAATACGCATGCGTATATTAGGCATCAAATGACCCACAGAAGTGGGCTTGTCTTTTACGTTATAATTGACAGAGGCCAGAGCTCCCAGTTCCGTGAGACCGTAGACATTACGTAAAACACCTTCTTCAGCTGGGAGGAATGATAGCATTTTCTTAAGCGTGGCCACCAAACAATGACCACCACCAAAGAGGAAATGTTGCAGACTACGCAACTGTTTGGCCTGAAGATTTGGGCAATTTGCCAGCATGGCCACATGAGAGTTGGCCAAAATGGTCCAGCTTATTTGATAGTTTTCACAGAGCTCCAAGAAGTGTGTGGTACTAAACAGTTCACTCGAAATGAGTCGAACTGTACCATAAACGCCAGCGGTGACCAGACTGATTAATCCAGTGACCCAATCCAGAGTGCTTGGTGCATATTGTACATCAGTGTGGTTGAGGTAACTGAGAGGAGAAAGAAAAAGTCCATGAACTGGTTATTTTGATATTTTGACATAGCCAAAAACGCAGAACAAGTGAACAATAAAGAGCAACTGAGCATCCATCTCATTACCTACCTATACCCCTCGAATAAGCGACGTCCATTAGAAATGGTCACCGCTTTGGGTGTACCTGTTGTGCCCGAGGAACATAATATGGCCAGGGTGCGTTCAATCCCACGCTCACATTTGGTAGGTTCAAAATTCTCAGGCAAAGTGGTTTGTAGTAGCTCCAGCACACTTGTCACACCCATTACCTTTCCTTGCATGATTATCACTGTAGCTTCCAGCTGTTTGGCTATGGCCTTAACCTTCTCATACTCCTGTGCATCGCAGCAGATGATTTGTGGTTTGGTAATCTTAAACAGATTTTCAATAGTCTTAACTTCCACATTCGGATTCACAGCATGAAATGGTGTGGCATTGAAAAAGCAGCCATAGGCCACTGCGGCCAGATGTGTTGAGTTCCTAGCCATAATTCCCACCACATCGGTTTCAGCCCTTAAATTCTTGACACGCAAATAGCAAGTGATCTTGGCTGAATTTCTTAACATTTGGCCACGAGTGAGTCGCGTTTTTTCCGTATGTGAAATTTGAAAAATTCTTTCCGCTTCGCGCTGCATTTGCTTAAAGATGACTTGACCTATGGTCAGGTCGTCATTATAAGGGCTCTGCTCACAGGCACCGCTCCAGATTCGAAGCTCTGGATTAAAGCTGGTGATGGGATTACCCTTAAGATCGAACATTGTGCTGAAATATGTAGGAATAGAATGCAACTGAGCTGGGTTAGCTAAAGTTGAGCTCTATTTAAGTAAGAGCTAACGTGGCTACAGACACGCTATATCGTTTGTGAAAATCGCACACGATCGGGTATAATAAATTGGTCCGCCAATTTAGCAGGTTTGCCCATCTAAGCTATGCGTTCGACACGAAAGATTTTCGAAGCGATAGGTGGTCGGGGGTTAAGGTAAGGAAATAGCTTTAAGCAGCTTACATTGATTAAGTGTTCCGAATTTTTAACAGACAGAATGGCGTCAAAGGGTCTACTGGTATTCCCAAAAACTTAACGCAGTTTGTCAGATCTTACAATGTCTAATAGTTTTCGAATGAGATGGTAAGAGCTATACAAAAAAAAAACGGCGAGATTGACTTGAAATTTTTAAATTTCGAATGGATTAAACCAATCTGAAAAGACGAATAATCCTAACTTAAGATTGCCAAACGAAAGAGTTAAAGAAAGCGATCTACAGAAAATCTCTCTCACCAATACTATGAGAAGAAATAGGTACACACACTTACGCAATGGCTTTTATCAACTTAGCTTTCAGCTTTTTGTGTCGGTTTTTGAACCGATGATGCATTGAAATTCCCAAACAGTTATAGCAATGCTGGTATAAGGAAGAAGTTAAAGTTTATTCAATATATAACCGGGAGTATGATAACAACTAATGACCTCAAACCGGCAAAAGTTATAGGGAAATCAAATTATATTTTATTTGAAAATTACTTAATGGCAAATCTTTTGAATAATCTGATATCGGACCAGTTCCGTTTCTCTATAATTTGAAAATGCAAAATATCGTAACGGCTATCTACGCAGCTTTAAGCTCTTGAGCTTTTATACAGCTTTTGGGTAACCGCAAGAGTGCTTACCATTTGGACCGAAAGAGGGCAGTAAAAACTGTAGTGGCGCCATCTACACGGCTATGTCTTACTATGTTAACCCTTATATGAGCACGAACTCAAAAAAAAGCCCACATAATTGAACGAATTTAAATTTACTTTATTATACAATGCACTTTTAGATACATAGAGAAGTATGGGAAGATGGAGAGACCCAGTTATAGTAAGAGGTTTCAGGTATTAATAGTCGTAGTACTATACTAAGAAGTTTTTCGTCAGCTTATACATTGGAACGATTAGTGCAGTTATTTTTAATAAAAATTAGCTTCAGCACTGCAAATATGATATATTTCCGACAGTCAAGCCTTATTGTCCAATGAGTGCGTAAATCGAAATCTGAAATATTTGAAGTCCTTTATTAGAAAATGATAGACAGTCGCCTATATAATGTTGGTGATAAATCAATCTTCAATGGCAAGTTGACCAAGTCATACGATTTGGTTTGTTTTAGGAACGAGTAAATTTTACAGTGCATGAACCAAGTTAGTAAATGTTACTTTCCATGCCAAATACCAACAACATTTTCATAAGTTTTTGGAAATGGTACAGATATTTTCATTGCCGAAACCAGAAACTATGTATTCCCTTGATCAGAGCAACGAGCTGAGTCGATCGAGCTTTGTGCTTCTGTTTCTACGCCAATGTTTTCTCTCAGTTTTAAAGCTAAAATACAGTCTCGACTTTCACGTTTCCTAACTCATTCCCTAATAATATTTAATCGGATGACTATATCTTATGGCCTATTCTCACGGCCTATATTAATTCTGATCAAGAATAAATTTGTGTACTTTATCTGGCTGTTACTTACTTACTTACTTTCAAAAAAGCTAGTCTTGCTGGTACCGGTATACCTGAATAGTTTGAGAACAGCAAGATCTGGCGGGAAATGGCAAAATCGATAAAGCAGCTTAGTAAGCCAAGAAAAGTGAAGGAAATTACACTTTCTAACACTTAAGTTCGCGTAAAAAAAGTAGTAGAGCAATTTACTGATGCCAAATGCCGCTGTGCTGCTGCTGCCTCGCTAAGCTACTTCACTAGGCTGACTCAACTAACCAAAAACGTTGAGCCCACTTTTCCTTTATTCCATTCGAGTACGCAATTTTACGTTTCAATTTGATATCATTTTTGGTTTTGTTTCATTTTATTTATAAACATTTCACAAACATTTTGTATTCATTTTCTGGGGGGTTTTACACATTTATTTTTTAGTTGTTTTTGTTTTTATTTGTTTTGTTTTTGGGGACACTTTCGGGTGACAACAATTTTTTCAACTATTTTGTATAACTACGCTACGAATTTATGTTTCGGTTCATGGCGGATTTACCTCTCTGCCGGGATTTCTCATTTAGCAATGGGTTTTCCATATTAGTTTTGGCATTGTTTGTTCTGTTTGATGGCTTGGGATGGGGGGGAGATGGGGAGATGGGAGTTTCAAAATGCATGACCCTAATTTTAGACTAATTTGTTTGTCATATTACTTGGGATGTGTGTTCACTTAGCCGCTATAAAGTAAGGTGATTTACGGTCGCTTATTGAATCCTCTTAATGATCTTCCCCTTCTTCGACTTAATCTTTTTGTTTTGTATTTACACTAGAAATTAAAGTTATATTTTCTTGGAGTTTTGATTGTTAGAATTGTTGGGCTATCGTTGGGAGCCCCCAATTTGTGGTGTGGAAAGATATGTGTGTATGACTTATCAAAAATGTATTTTCAATTTGTGCAAGATAATTTCTTTTTTGGATTGAAATGCCAACAGTGAGCAAGTGAGTGAGTGAGTGAGTGAGTGAGTGAGTGAGTGAGTGGATTGGAGTGATTGAAATTTAGTATCGTGTATACTTTAATATTCTATTTGCAGGCGTTTTGCAACACTGTTCTCTTAGCTTAACTTACGTGCTAGTCCAGGGCTTTCGCATTTGCCTGTTTAAATGTTAATTTTCTATATTCAAAACTTGTAAGTCTTTTTGGAACGCATCTATGAAGTGGTGCACTTTTTGTTGTTGTTGTTGTTGTTTAAACATTTCTGACATTTACATCAACTATTTACATGTGAAATGTGTGTGTTTGTCTGCCGCTGCTTATAAAGTTAATTGACTAAAGTGAATGAAAATGGCAACTGAATGCAGCGCACAACCTAAGTAAATGCCCTTCTCCAACACTGTTTTCGTGTGTCGCTCTTCCAACACTTCTTCGTCTTCTGCTTTCATTCATCGTCAACTAGTATTTTGCTCACATTTAAAAACCCTGTATGTTCAATAGCTTTTCATATACATAAGTACAATACAACTAGTTAGAATATTCACTTGTTTGCTTGGCACAACTTTTACAACATTGATTTAATTTCATTAATTATTTTTCTGGATGATGACAACAATTAGTTATGCAAGGTGCCTTCTATAGTTTTTTATAGTTATGGGACTTTAATTTTTGTTTTTGATTTTGGTTTTTAGTTTTTCTTACCTTTTAGTTTTTTGGAAAAGTAAAAGCAAACAATATTATGGTAACAAACAAATAGGCAGACGAAACAAGCTAAATTTAATTAAAGGAAATAATGTTAGTAGACTACAAATTGGTTTAATTGGTTTTTAGTTTTTGAATGCTATGTAGAATTCAGTGGTTCTTTTTTAGGGGGCTTTTTGTTTGGGTCTTTTGAAAAAGTAAGTGTAAAATAGAGATAGAGTGAGAGAGGGATAAAGAGAGACTTATACAAACTTCTTCGCATACAAAAAGGCACTTAAATAATGAAAAAAAATTGATTATGTATATTTTTATTTTTTGGTTGAGATGTAAAAAAAACTTGATCTAATTTATGTCTTATTTTTAGGTGATTTGTGATTTTTTTGTTTGTTTAATTTTGCTTGCACTACTTCATAAAATATTTGTTGGTATTGTCTTTTAACACTAGGCAACAAATTTGACAACGAAAAGTGAAAAGCTTGGGGAGATTTGTTTTTTGAAAATAGAAACGATTCTAAAATGTTAAGCGAGAGTACATATTTTCGAGAGTTGTTTGTAGTTTAATTGGAAATTCAAGTGAGCACTTTCTTTAAGCAGTATGGGTGGGTAGCCAGTGGGTCACCCAGTTTCGGTTTTAGTTTCAGCAATGTGGAAAGCACAAAATGCTTCAATTAATTGCTTAAAAATCCGTATATCTATAATTAAACGGAGCCTGCTTTAGTTGGAATAACATTATGCAGAAATCGTAATATCTATCAGAAGACGTTCAAATAAGAAAACACTAAATATAGTTGTTTACGGCACAAAGACAGATCTTTAGTAAGGCCATGGGCTCTGACTGAACTGCCATTAAAAAAAGGATCAAGTACTTGATCCGAACCTTGTTTGATCAGATACTAGAAGTCTACACTGAACCGATTCGGTTCGAGATTTTTGGGTCCCTCGAACCGCACCAAGTTACAAATCTTTTTAATCTAATCGAATACTATGAAGCTACACAGAAATATTTGGACCAAGGCTGCAATTCGATTCCGGTTCGGTTCGAGGTTTTTGGGTTCCTCGAACCGGACCATGGATCAATTTTAACTTATGCTATGTTTTAACTTATGTCTTCCCGCCCGATCCTGAGAGTCAAATGTTCGAAAAATGGTTTAATTAATTACTAAGATTACTTTTGTAAGAACATCTTCTGTGCATTAGTTAGTCAAGCTTCAAAAATAATTAAGGGAAAGGCTAGATATCAATACTGATGTTGCATATTAGGGTAGAGAAAGTAGAGGCTTCTTACCGTGTTCGAAGATATGGAAGCCATGAGAGAGGTCGTTTGGAAGGTTGGCTCTAAAAAAACTTGATCTAAGAACTGCAGATTGGAAATCAAGCCAAGCACTTAAGCCAACTTGTTCACCGAAAATAAGTTCTTAAAAGTTATGAACCGAGGTTCAAACAAAAACCAGAGGGTCAACAATCTTAGTAACCGCATCACATGCCGTTCCTTAGGCTTTATGATATGTTCAAACCCTCAGAGTGAGTCCCCTGTTGAATGTTTAAAGTATTGCAGCTCTAGTTTAGACTGCTTTCAAATCCGGCTGGATACTATGGTTAAATTTAAATTACCGACTTTATAGACAAAAAATTTTATGTTGGAAACTCGTAAATCGTGTGGTAGTATAGAATACTTTAAGGTCCAACTATATACTGCCACTCTGGCAGCAAGTTACTTCAATCTACTATATCATAATATAACATGATCACATCTTTCAGTTTATAAGGTCTTGCTCTATCGATATACGGCATAGCTGATAAGTTTTTAAGCACACATTGTTATCGACAAGTTACGATAGCGAAGACCAACAAACTCCAGGCGACTCAGACCTGATCGAGCATTAAAAGATATTGAAGGAGTGTTTTTAAAATTCAATACAAATATTGGCTTATGGACGGCATCCACTGATTACCCATCGCTGATAAATCAATAGCAACCCCCTTTCTACTGGCATCATTTAACAATTTTGACAATATCATTAACCAAACGTCATTTTGTTGACATTCTCCACACACACATTCCATATTGACAAAAAACAGCTGAATGGTTTAATTTAAAAAAAAGGCGCCACAAGTGATAACTCGTGGGCTTTATGCAATTCCTTAAAATATAATAGCAATAGTTAATAATGACATAATTTCCCTGATTTCTTAAAATTCTCAGAAATAGACTATGAAAAGACAATTTAGACATTCAGACTGATAGGAAATATCATATCTGTGGTACAAATCGCCATAACATGTGAGTTTCCAACGACTAGAGACGTTATTGGTACCGCAGTGACTTGAAAAACACATCTCAGTTGATTAATCTTGGATTCTCCAACATTCTTGTTGCCGCTTTAGAGTTATCAAACTTTCCGTCCGGATCAACTGGCTATATTCTAGCACTGATAAAGAAACGATGGATCGAAATATGAGCTTTAAGTGGGAAAAACTCTTCTACACTCTCAATTACGCTACTGAGCTACTGCAATATGAAGGCAATTTTTTCCAGTAACTGCTCAACCTTTACTCTTTGTTTCTTCCCTATTTAAAGTATTGGTATCATACAGATTCAACAACGAACGGATAACTCTTCAATTTGAGGTGTAAAGCCAATCTGAAGAAAGTTAACAATTAAGACAACTTTTTTGTTCTTCAAAAGAATTCACTTAATGTGCGGTACTAAATCTTAGCCCCTGATTTGCAAGCGTTAATCTTATTGTTAACAAAAAATGAAATCGATTCATATACCATTTGGCTGGTAAATAATAAAATGTAAGCACTACTCTTTTCTAGGTCCGTTCATTAGTATATTATGAATGAGAGTATCGATTTTTTGGCAACGCATAGCGCACCAGCGTATTAACAACAAAATACACACAGCTTCAGTCTGCAATGCAAATTAAATTTGTATTCCCCAACAACTTTTTGTTTGTATATCCCTTTGCGGATGGCGAAATGAGAAATGAAGACAAATAACTGCTCCCCTTAGCTTGATTTTGGTGCCCACCGCTGGTTTAATATTTAACTTTATGACTGCAAATCTCCAAGCTGAAATAAAAAATTGGTTATTCAAGTCAAGTTTCGCTTAAGCGCTTCCTATTCACATTTTCATGCAGAGAATATTAGTATAAGAAACTTTTTCAAGAATAATTAGCTTAGAGATGCCGTCAATATATGGTGAAGGTGACCGATTGTGTTAAAATTTTTAAAAGAATCAGTACACGCCCTACCTAATTTCCCATAACCGGCCTACACAACTGTAAATAAAGATCAATTAATGATATCCTAAGCAGTGGTCGGCAACGTGAGCAGAGAAATTGGCCATCGTACACATTAATATGCTATACAAAAAACGGGCAGTACAGTTTTGCAGACTATTTTCTGCAGTTATAACAAAGATTTCACAGCAGACAATAGTGAACCATAAAGCTGGTTAAGTGAAGACGCTCAAAACATTACCACCTTTTCCTTGCTAAATCACAAAAACTATAGCAAGAACTCAGGACCGGTGCAACTAATATTTCAACGCTTAGATGTCTACAGAACTTTGCTTCCGGTTAAACAATTGTCCAAAATTAATTACGATTTTAATGAGCACCTCATTAATAGTGCCCAAATGAGAGAGTCTGTGCGTTTGCTTGCGCACTCCGCACATGAGTAAGCAAAACAAATAGTCTGGACTGAAAGCGCGCAAGCAATTGCAAAATACATATGAGAAGACTACAAACAACCACTCGCATCTGTCTGTTGGTGATGTAAATAAGAACCCACCTCCAATTTCGTATTACAAATAACATTTCAAAATCGTTCTGCCATTAGTTAATGTTATGTCTGGGTAGGAACAAATGCGGATGGAAATAATAATTGTAAGATAAGCATATTGATTTGTTGTCTAGTGTAATTGGTCTATGATTTGGTTAATTGGTTGTAATTATTATCATTATCATTATTATTGTTTTATTTGATAACTCTACTTAAGGAAAAGAACTAACTAACTAATTGAATAAAATTTGTTGTTAACATTCCCCTTAGGCTACGAATAATTGAGGGAAAAAATGGATTGTAAAGGCAAGCTAAGTAGTTGAAACAAAATCAGAAATGATAATTAAGAGGAGCATTTCTAAGAGAGTAAATTGTGAAATGAATATAACTTGCAATACCCACCAGTTGCAGTCGAACTTGCGTACATGCATACATACACATTCGTTTGTACGTATGTATGTCGAAAGAATTCTCTGTTCTTTAGTGTGTTTCAAATTTGTTTTCCATATTTATTCGTTACTTCGATTCGTTTAAACATAATTGAATTTGCCTAGAATGGATGGGACCTCATGCCTTTTCCCGTTTGCCTCGTCGTTAGAAACTAAACTTAAAAGTATCTACACCGTTTTAAATGTACAATTAGAATCGCTCGTTAAACTAGTTTGGCTTAAAACTTATTGTATGACATATTTACAACTGTCGGAGTAGCTACGACTTTCCCTTCTTATCTAAACTTAAAGCAACAATTTAAGTACAAATTAATTTCGTTAACAGAATGTGATGGAAATTAACAAATTGAACCGCAAGCGTTTTGAATTAGTGTTTAAATTTAATTTTAACTACTATGCAGTCACTCTGGAGCCATTTAACTTACAGTCAACGTTAATATATAATTCGTTTACATTAATAATAGAACTGATTGGTTTAGTATCAATTTGCTTTTCTTTGTTAGTTGGAAGTGCCGTGAAGCCTGGGCCTTTGCCTTGATTTGTTCTGATAGGTAATTTATGTCTTCCTTGGATTCTACATAGCCGCTTTAGAAGGTCCTTATGGGTTCGAATCAACCAAAGTGGAAATCATAGTTAGAAATGAAGGCAAACACAATTGCAAAAATCATGTAACGCAAAACAGCAAGAAACGAAACGGAAAGGAAATAGGTTAGTACATTCTTTTTGGCTGGTTCGCATTCGATTTCTAAGCATAAAGTAATTCGGAAACGGCATTTACTCATCCTCCTCCTCCCTGAAGAGATATGTACTCCAGTAGACCAGATTGAAGAGTGCAAAGACCAGCGGGAAGGTGATGCGGGATATGACATCGATTCTCTTCGATCTAGAACATTGTCTTTGGATAAATATTCAACAAGTACGAAACACATTAATTGATCATCTAGAGATTGGCTTTTTGATTTGTGATTGTTTTTTTTTTTTAATTTTAAATTTTTTGGTGTAGCTTGTTTTTGTCTTGAAACATTTATGTGACTCAAAAAAATTTGTTTGTTTTAAAAAAAGGAAGAAATCGAAAATAAGAGAGAGAGAGGCAGATAGAGAGAGAGAGAGCAACGTGCGGAAAACTGAAAAGTGTGCTGACCGGAGGGGGACTTAAGTGCTACAAAGTGGGGAATCAACTAGCAGGATTCACTAGATCAGGAGTGGTTTTATGCTACAACCGAAAGAAAGATTTTAAAACAAACAAATCAAAGAAAAAGTTATGGCATACACATAATGTGAAAAGCATTTGAAAACATATTTCAAGTTTAACAAATAGATTTGGACTTTTTATTATATAGAAAAAATGCTAGTGAAACGAAAACGAACATATCGAGCACGCACGAAACACACGCGATTAAATATGGGTAGTAAAATATTGATGTAGACACGACCACAAGATACCCTGTTCACTTGATAACCAAGTATTGTATTGCAATTTTCTACTTTAACTTTAAATGATAAATTTGGGAAATAATAGAATTATGGAAATATGTTTGCACTCTATGCAAAAAGCCGCCCTTTTCTTTCTATAATCCGAAACCAATAAAAGACATCGATTTATAGACATAACCTTCCACCCAAAAACTTCTTTTGATACCCTTGCACAGAGATCTTAACTACAATTACCATTACAATTACAATTTGTCAAATAATTAAAAACAATTCCTGACTACGATTTTAAAGTAATCGTAGTTGTATCTAGGTAATCACGAATATTAGTCAGTATTCAGCCATAATATCGAAATGCAATTACTTTTCAATTACTTGACTAATTGTATCTGTAAAGGAAGAGTAATTGTGCTTGAAATGATGAATTATTCATGTATTTCGAGGTGTAAACTGACATTTGTAGTCAGTTTGTAGTCATGATTGAGGAATAAGTGTTCTTCTGTGCCCTGACATATATCACTGCTTTGGATATAACAATATGCTCAATATCCTCCGTTTGAAGTACAGCTGCCATAGAAAAATTGTTGTTTTTTTCTGTAGAATCGTTTGGTTCTCTTTCGAATGAAGTTAAGGACTTTCGACGCCAAAGGAGACAGTTGAAACCATGAAAAATCTTGTATAAGAGGTGCCATATTTTGAGAAGAGAAACAATCTATAGAGTGACCGTACAACAAAAAGATCTAAGTAAGACTGTGGTAAAAAATGTTAACCTTTTTTATAAAGGTGGCTGCAATGGAGCTGTTTAGTTAGCCAAGACCCAAGAATCTTTGATATTCTCCCAAATATCAATTCACCCTTCATAATACAAATGCTTCTTCGGTCATCAAACACTTGTTGTCAGTCCTAAACAGCAGTCTAAATCAACGGAACCGGAAACCAATAAAAAAAAAATGCGATGGGATTGTGAATTTGCTAATCAAACGAACATATAGCTGTTCGCAGTTGATCAAGCAGGCTCGATAACACTTAGTATCTATGATTATTTCATACTTATTCTATCGGTTTTACCTTCTTTACTTCTCATCATTAAAAAAGTCCACATCTATTCAATAGATTAAACAAATTTTAAAATTATTTTGTACATTTACTTGTCTTTTGCCTCTGGCAAGCAGATTTGTAACTCAAAAAAGATAGCGAGCAAATTAGAAAACGGCAAGCAAGCAGCAATATCGGGTTGGTTTTTTCGTTGGTCACAGGAATTGTGGTAGCAAAAAGTCAACAAAGTTGTTTATTGAGAGTTTTTGTTTTAGTTTAGTTAATATTCACAACATCAAAAAGGAAATCCATCAACTACGAGAACGAAACACATAGAGCTAAGCTATACGGAAAAAACTCGTTGGGTGTTACCTTGTGGGGAACTTGGAGAGCCAAGTCTTGCAGCAGTTTGGACGTTTCGGTGCCTGCATGTGCACCTCGCACTGCAGACGCTTCTCCAGGGCCAGTGGATCGCCGGGATGACGTACCAACGGTTTCTGTAGGCCGCCACCGCGTGCAAATTGCGATGCCGTTTGAGATGAAAGTTTCGATTTGAAGTTGATGCAAATGAAGGGTGGTGGGTTGGGTTGGGGAGGGGTACGGTGGTGAATGCAATGGCATGTGCGTAATTTGATTTAAGTTCGTTGCAAACATTTCATTCAATTCCGGTTGAGTGGTTGCCCAGTGGGTGGGTTTTGTTGGTTGCCCGCGATGTATCATGATGGTTGATTTGATTTGGATTTTGGGAATGGTATAGATGTTTTTTTTTTTTTTTTTGCAGTTGTTTTTGTGGTTTGTTTTTGGTTAGTTGATGTTGTTGTTGTTGTTGTTGGGATGAGCACGTTTGAAAAAAGTTGTTGAATTTTTTTTGATAATAAAAAGGAGGCAAATATAAAAGGAAAAAGTTGTTTTAATAGTTTTATCATAACAATTTTGCATTTGCCAATGGAAAGTTTGTTGATATTTTTCCAAATCAAAATCGTACACAAAAAAGAAACCAAAAAGAAAGCAGATAAATTTGAATTAATTTCTGGTCGATTCAACTGTAAGTGGGTGAAATCAGAAAGTTTGTAAAATCCTAACAAGTTCTAAGCTAAGTAACTAATTTTTTTTTTTGGGAATATTGAACTGCTCTACAAATTTCTCAATCTGATCTGGGAGGTAGGGTACTAAAAACTAAGTACACGCGTATATTTTTTGCATATTTTCAAATTCTTATATAATCCCGTAATACGGACAACCCAGACGCTGTATTTTTCAAATCAAGAGATCCATTTCATCTGCCTAGTTAAAATAAGTGAAATAAACAAAAGGTATCGACTGGCAATCGCCAAAACCATGTAGATGTATGTTTAATGGAACTTCTTTTGAATTTCGCAGTAGCAGAAACTCTCGCACAAGCAACGATTTGTGAGCAGTGGCGTTATCCTGGCGCACAGATATACACACACGCGACTAAGTTATTCATAGTAGTAGTAGAATAGAGTAGTGGAGCAACATATCAGGACTTGCAAATATCACTCCCAGTCCAAAGAGATTACAGAGAACAACAAATCTGACAAATCTGCCCGATTGCAATCCATTGATTTCTTCTTGATATGAATAATCTTTAATTTCTAAGTAGAAATTAGTATCAAATATTGAGTGGTGAGTAACGAGTATTTAGAATGGAGCACAGAATACTGAGTGCTGTGGTTCCAGTATTCAGTGTCGAGTACTTAAGATCGAAAACTTGGTATAAAAAGACGAGATCTATCCGAGATACTGAGTAACGAGTTTTTAGTATCAAATATCGAGCAGCGATCAACGATTCTTTTGAATGGAGCACTGAGTATTGAGTACTTAGTGATGAGTGCTTAGAATCAAGCACGAGTGAGTTTGGAGTATCGCTTAATGAGTATCGAGTAATGTGTATCGAGTACTGAGTACCGTGCTTTAAGTATCAAATATAGAGTAAGGAGTAGCGAGTACTAAGAATAGTACTGAGTATTGAATACTGTAGTTTAAGTACTTTGTACACAGTGACGAGATCCATCTATCGAGTACTGAGTATAGAGTGATAAGCTTGGATCAGAGAGTATCGAGCTCTGAGTACTGAAAATACACAGTTTTTCAGGTTAAGTAAGAAATGTTCTTGAAAATGTCATAAAATGTACTCGACTTAAAAAGAAGTTCTTGAAGGTAGATCAGTTAGCACTTGTATTTACAAACTGTTTGTTTTCAGCTTGCTCTAGGTAATTTCTTAATGTGATAGTTGAATCGTAGATTACTCTCTATTTTAGAAAGCTATAAAATATTGGAAAACCATAAGGTCATGTTGAAAGTACGTGGATTTCTTTGAATGATTATATTAGAACAATTCTCTTTCTCCTACAGTTTGACGGCTATCTACCTCATTGCAGACTCTTGATGGTCTACAATTTGTGGCATACTTTACAACACTTCACCATAAAACTATATGCCCTATACCACTCCTAACTTCAAAACACCCGCTAAAAACACTTTTACAACTTATTTTTTTTTTTGTTTTTGTTGGAAAGAAATAAATCAAATGGGTAAGTACCATTGCAAATGTTGCATTGCTATCTGTATCGAGCAGATCTGAAGCGGCATCTAAACTGGCCTGCTCCAAATCGCGACGTTTCTTTTTCATATTCTCCTTATGCATGTCTGCGGCCCGATCCGTATATGTTATAGTTGGATGGCATGTGGTAGAAGATGTTGGACAAGAATTTATTTGTTTCACAGAAGTTGGATGTTTTTTTTTTACAGTGTAGTTTTAGATGCATAGCACACAGTTATACAGTTATAGACAGCGATAAAGTGTGACAGAGACAGTTACACATAAGTTTAGGGAGAGAGCGAGGGAGAGAGAGAGAGAGAGATAGAGACAGAGAGATAGTCACACATACAGAAATGTTAGAGAATGTTGAATGTGAAATGAGGAGTAAGAGTGACACAAATCATGACAAACAAAATGATCATTTTCCCCATATATATTCATATTATGTATATATACAGGCATTGGTACAACAGCCAAGAATTGGTACAAACAGAAAAATTAGAAACCAATTTGTGGGATTTTTTCAAACGCGTTTCGTTGGTTGGTTCGAATTGTGGGTGCGTGTTTTGTGGTTTGGTGTGGATGTTCGTTATGTTGGGATGAATGTCAAATGGGCGGACAATGAAATAAGAGAGTAAAACACAAAAGTGGATTAGTATTAATATACGCGAGGAAGGCATTTCGCTTTCTATTATTCTTGTGGTTAGATATCAAATTGAGAAAACAAAGCCAAATGAATAGTTGTATAGTTTAAATAAATGCTACTTATATAATGCACTTTACAAAAAACTTGAAAAGTAGACGCAAAAAGTTCGTTGCCCACAAAAATTGTTGCGTGCCACTCCGAGCCTGGCCTAGTGGGTGTGTGTAAGTGGGTGTGTGTTTCGGTGTTGGTGTGTGTGTGTGTGTGTCTGTGTGAGTAACGGTCCTTTGAGTGAGTTGGATAGAGTTGTCGACGTCAGATACGGTTTGTTTGTATGTACAACAAATGTTTGATACGTATTTACTCGTTTATCACACAGACAAAAAAACCAACAGTAAAAAAATAGATAAACACCATCGATTAATACATTTATATGATTGTTAAAAAGCATATCAAATCTCAATTACTAGCTTTATTCGAACCTGAGCGGGAGGCATAGTTCACCAGGGCAAATTCGAGTAGTGCCCCAAAGACAAACGTCAAACAGACGCCTGTCCACACATCAATTGCCTTTGTATACGAGACGGGGGGCAGTGAGGCATTAATGCCCGACGTTTGGGTAGCCATGGTCAATAGCGTGGTCACACCTGAAAAAAGCAGCAGCAAGTCGTATGTAGTAGTGAATGGGGAAAACAAATCAGAAGGGAGCTGTGAGGGGAGTGGGATGCAAAAAGTTGTTTGGAAAATTTGTGGAAAAAATGTTGGTGGTTTTTGTGTTAATGTTTTATGATTGATACATTGGCTGTCTGCAGCAAGAAAAACTAAGTCTAAAGCAATGTCTTGAACTTGGAGTATAGGCAACATTCAGCTTCAGGGAGTAGAAAACAGCAGAAAGTTGATTTTTCTTATTTTGATATAACTTCACAATGATCTTTTAAAATATATAAGATACTTAGAGATATTTATGGACTTCTGAAAGTGGGCGAAAAATTATGAACCCGATTGTACCACGAACTGTATGAGCTGTAAGTGGACACTGATCTAGTAAAACGTATAAAATCACAGGTTGGAGTGACCAACTGGTGCCAGCTCGCACAAGGCAGAGGGGAGCGGCTGAGATTGATTGACAGAGGAGCTGTTCTGTGGGAAAATCAGAATAAGAAGAGTTTTAATTTGCTGCAAAAGCTTTAGAATTCTTCCGACCAACCAGTATTTTTGAGAACATCTACTCTTCATGTAGATGTCTATACCTATTAAGATTGTTCCAAAAATAAGTCTCTATAATTAGGATTGTACATACTCAATTTTTATATAATTATCTAAATTATTTAGGATTTTTTTCCATAAGCTGCTCATCCGGAAGTTAGTCTATGTGGATTTATACAATGATGTGGGTTGGACCTTATCTCTCCAAAGGATATCAATGAGTAACGATTCCATACAAGTAAAGATGGGTCGTTATACCTTCAAAGTTTTCTGAATAGCGAAATGCACAAGGACCTATTTAACCATGCGGAAACATACCGCCGGCTCACTCCTTAAGAGCAAACGCCAACGAGTAGTTGCACAAAAGCCCACGGCTTTTGCTCCTTACGTACTAAAATAAATTCACAAAACTAGTAAAATAGTGTGACCGTTTTTTCTTGAATCGGGACTTAAAAGCAAGTGAGAAAGCGAACTTTAAAACACAGAAATTTGTATCTAATTAATGTTTTAGCGACAAGGCGCACCCAATACGCCCAGACGCTTATTTTTTCCCACATTTTCGAAACAAAATTTGCTTCTCCCCCCCTTCACATACACAACAATATATTATATATACACAAAATATATTCATGCCATTCAATTTGTTTGATTCAATTTTACTTACCCAATGACACACGCGCCGGCACTGCACCTTGATCCAGCCAGAATGATACCCAGGATACAATGACCAACATACAGCATGGTATATAAATTTGTATTAAGTAATATGAGAATTCTCGCTTGAATAGTAGATCGACTTTGAGGCAACTGTATTCACCTATGAGTATACAAGGTATATAAATTGTGTCAAACTCAAAATGTACGGGAGGATGTTTCGACAAGAAGGTGGAGTTCGTTTAGCGTTTGGGTTCTTTCGCACGCACACACACACACATACAGAGACAAGTAAATTTATATACACAGACATGTCCAATAATATGGTACAAGAAATGCCATCCAATAAAAACATAAAAACTGATTCTTGCTGGGAAATTTTGCCAAAAAAAAAAGAAAACAAACAAAAGAAAGTGGAAACAAAAAAACAAGAAGAAAAAATCAAATCACATTTATAAACAGTTTCAGTTTTGGTTTTTGCGAATTTTGTATATACAGAAAAGTGGCGAGGAGGGGGGCGGTGGGTGGAAGAAGTGTACGTATTTACAGGACAAACTCAAGGCTGGAGGAAACACCGAGAGTATGGAGTATAGAAAATTATAAACGAAAATCAAATGGAAAACCAAAATTGCATCATAGGCAAAAAGTATCAACATCAATTCAATTTCTGATATTTTTTTCTTGCAACAAAAATCTTAACGGAAATGAAGTTCGACGGCTTTTTGTGCGGTTTTCGTTGTTGGCTTCCGTTGTACATACGCCCACTTAGCGTGGCCACGCCCCTTTCTTGTGCTTCATTTCCGTTAATTTGTTGGCAAAGCGTTCCATACTCTTCAAGACAAAGTTGTTTGTTATTTTACATTCTCATATTTTTTGTGTTCATTTCTGTTTTTTTTTTGGTTGTTGTTGTTGTTGTTGTTTTCTGTTCTTCATTAAATTTGCCGGGGGCTTTCCACTTCGCAGCTGACTTGGCCCACAGGCAGCATCATCAATCAAACGCTGACTCTGACGCGGACTCGGATTCGACTCTGGCTGGGATTGCTGCACATTTGACTTTGTGCATTTCGGAATTCGTATTTAGTTGTTCTCATATTATGATGGAAGAAGATATTCATATATATGTAAATATATGTATAGAATTAATCAAATTTGCCAACAACTACATAACGTCTAAGTTGTATATTTTATTTATTTATTTATTTATGATTTATGTGGGAAAGAAATGAGTTTTCTGTTTTTTTTTTTTTGTTTGGGGGGAATGATTCAGAGACTCATGCGCTAACATTTTGACGGTTGGGTGGGGGTCTGGGGGCGGATGATTGAATGAAAGTTTTGCTGGGGCAGCATGATTTATGATAAGTGGGTCAACTATCCAGATGGTAATGATCTATGGGTGGATATGGCTAGATGGTTAAATAGATTTGTTATTTTAAAGACATTGGTTGAGAAAAACGTGCAGTAACTGTCCCTTTATGCGGGGTAGCAATAGCCAGGCACGAAAAGTGCACGAGAATGCTCTTTGCACTCACGCGGGACCTTTTTTTTTTTGGTTAATTGGAAAGCTACTAGAACTAGACTGTGTTTAGTTGATATGTAGTGGATTCTTCTGGATTCTTCAAGGGGCTATTCTAGTCAAATATATTGAACAAATTAAAATTTTTCTGTCATCTACATACATATTTCAAGAGGAAACAGCTAAATTTACAGTACTATTGAAACTGGAAAACCGTTTTTTCTTCAAGTGTGAACTGATATCTCCAGTTCCAATGGAACGATTAACTTGAAATTTCTGGAGACTTTTCGTATACATCAATCTAGAGTACACCTTTAACAATCTTGCAAAAATGTTTCAAAAAATAAGCCCGAAATAATCCAAATTTACTTAAAATTGTTCATAAAGTTTTGGATGGAAAACCATAGTTTCGAACTGTGATGGAATACTTTCGGGTAGGTGTTTGATTTCACCTTGAGCTTGAGGCAGAAAAGACTTCAGCATAAGATTGACTAAAATTAAGAACTTTTTCTTGATCTAAAATAGTTTTCGAGAATAAATACGCAGACGGAGATTTTGGGAAAGATTAAACAAAATAAAATTCCTTTGAGGAAATTGAATCATGCTCTGGACAAGAATGAAATTGAATAAAAAAGTAAAGAAAAATGCATGAAGCATGCGTAAATATGTTTTGATGGAGCTCTTCTAAACCAATTTTGTTGTTCCCCCCAATTCGTTGGATGTGCCCACAATGCCACGGGGCAAACAGAAACAACATTCAAAACGAACCGTCTTGGATAAACCTCCAATCAAATGGCACTGTTTGCTCTATCCGTCGTAAACTATCCTTAATATGCTGACACACAATTTGCCAACTTGTAGGAAAAATCTTTTGCACTCTTTGTTTGCCCTCATCATCGTCATCATCATCATCTTTGGCGACGTCATCATCGCCATCATTATCGACGTCTTTGTGCAAGTTTAAACAACGTCGCAGACAATTTCCTCGATTAATTTACTTTCCGTACGGCTTTGCCATTTTCTTTCATTTTCCGTTTCGAGTCAACTCAGAGAATAGTAAACATTTACTTAAAAAGCGCGCGCAGATTTGAAAGTGCTCATAAAAACTGTAAGGCAAGGTAAACGATGGCAAAGTGTGGGTGTGTGTGTGCGCATATGTGCCTGTGTGAGTGTGAATTACATCGTAAAAACTTGCTTCTTATGCGATTCGGGATATTGATAACGGGAGCGCCCAAACGATATGCTCATTGAAATGGGCGCAGGTGTAAACGGTGCGGGGTGGTGAGTGTATGAATTGGTTATAGCTACATTAATAATATGCTCAAGATATTGTATTTCGCATGCGTTATTTTTTTTTTGGATTTGTCATAAAAGCCAAACATGAAGTGTAACTAGATTGAAACAAGCACAAAGAGTCTAAGCGAAAAAGTCAGCGCTTAGAACTTATTCTGTAACACAACTCTGGCAAACACACACAATCAACGTACCCGTGTTGGTTTTACTGTTACAGTAATCAGTCAAAAACTTCTCCAGTGTAAAGCGAGGTAGGTGTAAATTCTTGACAACCTGTACGGGATCACCCTCTTTCCAAAGGAACACCAGATCGTTGGTGGTCCAGCCATCTGCGTGAAGGTAAAAGGGGTAAGTATTGTATGAGTATAAGATGTGGAAAAGTTAGGAACGAAAATGTTGGGAAAAATATAAGTAAAAGCAGGCAATGTGCCAAGATTCGTACACCTAGAGTGGATACTCAGGTGTCAGAGTGAAAAGCTACAATAATGTTTAGGCGGACTGGGTGGGCGTATCAGGCAACTGGTTGAAAACCAAAATTTTTATACTCTGTACCATACTCTGTACGCCTTTGTGCAAAAATATGCAGCAGTTAGAAGGAATCATCTTCGACCCTATGAAGTATTTATATTCTTGATCAGCATCAACAGCCGAGTCGATATAGCCATGTCCTTCTGTCTGTCTGTTTGTCCGTATGGAGCACAGATCTCAGAAACGGTAGAGGTTTGACATGTACTAGACATATGCTTCTTATGTCTGCAGGTAGCTTAGGTTTATTTTAAATTTTAAATCTTGCCCCCGCAATTTGGAAAAAACGTCATATCTCCCATAGTTTTAAAGATAGAGGGTTCGTTTCTTCTGGATATATTCTGGATCTGGAAATCAGGATAACTAATCGATCCAGTGTGATATAGTCGGGCTTGACCGACTTTCTTTCTTGTTTTGGCACACAGTCTGGTCATAAAAAGAAAACGATTGAATATTTTTGCTGATATTCATGGCACGAGACTTAATTTTCTGTTTTGCGCAGTGGATTTCGACGAAGTCGATCGTTTACGGCTTTGATGGCTTGTGGCGTTCGCAGAGTCCAGACTTCACGCGGTCATTCATCAGTGTCCTTAAATATCTTTAAGGTAAGGTATACAAAATTTCGGGTGATTCCGAAAGACTTCAATGGTTCTCGAGACTGATTCTGTTCAATATACTACCAGGTACATTGAAAATACGATTTTTTTTTAACTCACAAATTCTTCATTTGAAGATGTACAAGATCGAGAGGTTATCTTCATATAAACAGAAAATAAAAATGGTTCTCCACAACGAATATTAAAGATAAGTATACAAAATGGTTATTTATACTCACAACTAGCCATGCGTAGTGAACAGATTTGTCTATCCAATGGATACAGTTTGAGATTCATTGGGCAGGCCAATGTGAGGGATATACGTATACTATATAGCACTGAACCATTAGGAAAGATGCGAATATATACATTGGGCATGATGATATTATGAAAATGTCCCTCCTTCTCGTTGGAGAAGAACAGGTCGGGCATCCACACACGATTTGCCTCCGTTAAGGTGAGATATTTGAGGCGACCTGGAAGGATAATCAAATTTAAATTAAATTCATTCAATTTTCCCATTTGCCAGCTGCTGCCACTCACCCTGTATATCATCAAACTTGAGGCGCTCATCCGTCCACTGTTCACGGAAGGTTAACTGTACGCTGTACTCCTGCAGTTCAGTGTTGGTGGGGCGGGGGGAGGTTGGCAAAGAGGAAGTTCTCATTAGTAGACGAAGTTAACAAGCTTTTCAATGATAGATTTTTTTCTCAATTCAATTTGAACTACAATGCAAATTTCGCTTTGCCGAATAAAAAACGGGAATTTCTTTCAACATTTGTTTTTTTTTTTGTTCTTTTTCAAGGGGCTTTTCAATTTTGGGTGGCTTTTAGAGAGATTTGGTTTTATTTTTTTTTTTTTGGATTTTTTTTTTTGAGGTATGAAAAGAGCGAGCAAGGCGTGGCATGGCGAGGCGAAGTTTTTGTTGTTATTGTGGATAAATATTTTGTATATATAAATTGATATATATATATATATTGATATAAAGATTGACTTTATTTTGGGGGGAGGGTATGTTTTCTGCTAGTTAGTTGAAAAGGTTCGTAGCATTTGGTTGTTGTTGTTGTTTTTGTTTATATAATTTTTGTCATGGCTAATAAATATTTCATATTTGCTCCAAAATGCAACAAAATGCGAAAGCATGCATTGTCCAAAGATTCGAACGTGCCTCATATCAAGCATTCACAGCAAGCGCACAACGTGCCAGAGAATATGTTCTACGTACACGACAACGGAAAAGCAAAAACGAGTCAATGGAAGAGGTTAAAAGACAGCAGCAAGGCAAAGCAAAGCAAAGTAAAGCAAGCGAAACGAAACGGGGCAGAGGCAGCAGGCAAAAGGTAAAGCAACGAGCAGCGAGAGAGCTTTAACATGTATGGGGCAATACCTAAAACTATTTCAACTATGCGAATAAATAGCTTAACAAATACCTTAAACTTTCATTTCATGCAGGAAAATATTGATCAAAACGTTGGGCGAGAATTTATTTAGAGTTGGTTTAGGTTAACCCCAAAAAGTATGCTATGAACAATTTCCATTTTAAGTTTTGAAAGCGAACGCGCAATGTATGAAGAATTTTACATACAAAAATGTTGCATCTGGATTGAGTACAAACTGTGTCAATTGGAAGGTAAGTTACAAAATTCAAGTACAAAGTATTTATTACAAGTGCGATTTCTTCAGTCTCGAAAATGCTTGATTTAGGTCTAATTCAGTACATGAAATAATAATGCAAACTAAATAAAAAGCATACCTTTTAAATTTATTTGATGATCAATAAGTTCAAAAGTCAACCTCAGTACACTCAATTTCAAACAATAACAAAACGTTCTAAGCTTGACCTATAGTAATAATATGTTGAAGCCTTGTCCCAACTCGTCTTTGATATAACAACAAGCCAAAAAAGAACAAAAAATCTAGACGTAATTACAGTGGAACAGAAATCTACCATCATATAACTAAATAGCTAGTATCAGTTGGGAATTTTACTCACTGTCAACAAATGATTCATTTGCAAAATCTACATCTCCCGGTGCACTCTTTTTGTTTTGTTACTCAAACCTTTCTATTTTTAGCTTAAATTAAGGAGGATCTTTTCTTACATATATTTCCTCATAAAGTTCAGAATTCAAGAACTTTTTCATGTTTATGTCGGTTTTCGAATATTGCATACTTAACTTTAAAACTTTTAAGTATATTACATACACAAAAAGTTAAAATCGAAGGAAATCCGTTGTCATATTTTCCATTCCGAAATTGCTTTTCAGTTGGCTTGGTCAAAAGGTCATGTCAGTACTTTTTCACACAACTCTAAAATTTACTAAAATTCAGATTCCCTTTTAAATTAAAGAGCTGACGTTACACTTGTCAAATATCTCCAAAGAGCTTTCCCAAAACTAGTGTAAGAGCTAAAAAAAAATAGCCCAGCAGGTTCAAATTTGAAAGAAGACAGGTTGTTTTTGTTAATTGTTTTTCTTTACATAATTCTTCCAATTCGTTAAATGTACAAACAAATTTTGTGTAAAATTAAATGACATCCAATGTGAGCGGTAAATTCATGTATCAACATTGAGTTAAACAACAAATTTTGAGTACAATATAATAACATCCAATGTGAACGGTATGTCATGCAAAAACTTCGAGTTGATAAGACAACAGATGGGACAACAGCTAGATTCTAACTTCAAATTTATGCAACACTTTAAATTAAGTTAGCCAGAGCTGTCCCAGTCAATTAAGTTTCTAATGCTTAATTTTCCTATGTAACTTTGGTTAGTTTCCTTTTTTTGAACTACGAACAGTTCCATAGCTTGATTAAATGACTACCAAGTACAAAATGTCTCACAATAATACACATTTTGAAATTATTAGCAGAAGTAACGGAGGTTTTTAATGCCAAAAAGTTATCACTTAGTGACTGTTACATTTGGAAAGCTTAGGAAGATACATTTTTCCTTTTTGAAGACGCCTTAGGTTGGGTTATGTTAAGATGGTAGAAGCGGTAAAGCTCCTTCACTTAGACCAAAAGAAGATCCATATAACCCCTAATTTTTACTTTGAGGTAGTAAAGCAAGAGTCATCCTTTCTAAACCACTTCGAAAGTAGCACCAATTTGAGTAGCAAAGTAATCCCTATTTTTGAGACTGCTGAAATATTAGGTAGGAAATGCTGACCTTAGGTTGCGAATCGTCTCCTACCGAGCGCTGGATAGTGAGATAGGAGATGCTGCACACTTTCTTCATCAACAACATGACAACAGCTACTGCAATAGTCATTGACATCTTACTTAATCGAATATTCTATTTGCACATCTCAAGTAGTTTAAAAACAACAGACTGATGGACCCTACAAGATTTAGTTCTCAGGAAGATTGTGCCAAAAACTGAATACCTATTGAGTGAAATGGTCACACTTAAAATAGACAAGCGTAGAATTATAAAGTGGACCCAAATATGGGCATATAACAACCGATTTGCAGTCACATCTGTTAACCTTATACAATGCCATACAAAAGACAATAAATATTAAGCTTCCTGAATCACTTTTAGAATTTTTGGTATTTATTTTTTCTAATTTTTTGTAATTCCGGTCGTACATTTTGTGGCTTTTTTCCTTTTAGTCCTTGTTTTTATTACAAAAATTGATCATTAATTCTGATTTGTCGTCTTCTCTTTCTTAATTTCTGTACCCTTGCCTTGAGGCTTAACAACCATATTCCATGGACCTTAACTAATTAATATTCGCATCAATTGTGAAATTGTTCATAGCATACTGTTCTGATTCATCCGAATGGGAAAACACATCACACAGCTTCGAGTATAAAGTATTAAAATAGTTCCTCAATGAAATTTTCATGCCCAAAGAGATATTAAGAAACTTTCAAGGCATGCGCAAACCACCAACACGAATCATTATATGGTTAAAATTTCACAACAAAACTGAAAAACAAATCAAATTTGGGGACTTGAATTAAACATTCAACGAAATCGAAATCAACTGGCATCAAAAAAGATCCTGTTAAAGCCTATGAATTTTAGGATGAATTAAACTTAGGCATTTATTTCGCTTCCTGGGCAACAAAAAACAGCGACACAAACAATTGTTTGTAAACACTTTTCAATTAGGCAAAGTGGAAGCGAAATAAATTTGAATAATTATTACAAATAATCGGATTTTATTTATGGCTTAGTCAGAGTTGTTTGCGGCAGCCGGTGGCTGTCAGTGCCGCATGATGCCAACGGAAACCCAACTGACCGAAACTGGACAAATGAATATGGGGTGAACGATACGTCGTTTTTTTTTTGCATGTTTGTTTATCTTGATTTCTCTTTTAGTTTTGTACTTACAGTTAGACCTGTCAAAGCTATAAAATATTTGCATACTTTTTTCATGTGTGGTAAGCATTTTGTTGGTAGAACTGATGGCAATTATGAAAAAAATAAAAGTCACAACTGAAATAGCTTTTAAAATCGATGAGAGGCAAAAGTGGAGTGAATTGAATTGAATTGAATTGAATTTGAATGAGCAGTGGTGTGGTGGGGGTTGGTTTTTCTTTTTAGAGCTAACTTAAAGATGACTTACGTTGTGTTAGCTTAACTTAAAGGCATCGAGTTACATTGTTTAGCAAAGAGAAATAAACTGTAGTTGAGAAAACAAATAGAAATAAATAAATATTAGATTATTTGCGGTGCTTGTCAGTTGTCTGCCTTTTCGATGTCTACCCAGTTTTACGTAGAAGAAGTGGAGTGTGTGACTATTAAGAACACCTTGCCCACTTTTGACTGTGGCAAGCAGATAGCAAAGACCTCTGATCTGGTTTTCTTTTCTCTATTAGTGTTTTTGACTGCCGCTGAGGATTGTAGTGAGCAATAAGAGTTTGAGTAGGTTGGAACTAACAACTGCTTCCGGTTCCGGTATGAAAAGTCAACTCTATGGCGTGACGCTTCAGCTTGATAACAACATTATAACAAGTAATAATACAAAAAAGAAAGTAAACTAAGGAAAGTCTTATAAAAATTTGTATTTTTAGCTTTTTCTTCCGAGGACTTGAACTTTCGCTCTTCGTTTTTGAGCGCAATCGATCGAAATTGGTGAAGATTTTGATTTCAAAATTATAAATTTTAAATCGAAAATTCGTCTCTAACCAGAGGCGCCCAGAGCTAGCTTACGGCGTAGTAGAATTCGATATTTCGAGTATACGTCGAAGTATTCGATGCTGTGCACTTGATACTCAGTACTCGGTATTTAGTATTCTAAAGTAAGTACTGAGTACTCGATATCAACTCCTCTATACTAAACTCTCTTTACTTGATAGTTTAACTATCAGTTTTAGCTTTGATCACTCAGATAGAAAAGGCCATTGTTTTATCTAAATTCTAGACTTATTTTGTTTTATGAAAAGTTTAAAACGCAATTTCCAGGACCTCATCGAAACAGTGTGCATTTTATGAGCACAAAGATTTGATTTGGATTTAAATACTGAATCAAGAGGAGCTACAAAAATGGAAGAAATTGATTTGTATTGTTGAATAAGTCATCCTGTTGACTTAGAATCCTCCTACGAGCTTTTAAACACAACAATCTAGTTATTTATCATATAAGATTCTTATGATTTTGTCGGGGAATAACTAAATCGTCTCTTAAACAGCAAGAAATAGAGTTTTTTAGCTTCTATCCGAGCTACAGTCGTCAGCTGTGATGTGAGAAGAATTTAAGAAGCTGCTCGAGCTTAGTTTTAATCTGAGAGAAGACAAAGCGAATATATTTTTTCTAGATTTTAAAGATCGGCCGTATTAAGTTAATTATTCCGTCCGCCGTCCTCCCTTTACTTTTACCCAAAACAATATTATAAAATTTATACAATAATTATTGTACAATAGTCTTGTCGAATGCTTGCTTATATAATAATAAGTAATAATAGTGATAGCATTTAGTTTATATTTTACAATTTATTTACTGGCATTTTTTTTACACACATACACGAATGCATACATACAAATATTTATGCAATTTATTTTGAATAGACGAAGCCTATACATGACGATATACATGGTTGTATTGTATTTGCGTTTTACACTCGTCACTCACATCAGACATACATACAAGTTAAGTGTAATTTTGTAATTAGACACGCACATTGAGAGCAAAGTGAGTAAAGCGTTTGTTGTTGTTGCTGTTGTTGTTGTTGTTGTAGTTGTAGTTGTGTTCTTTGTTGGAGCCGGGACTCACCATTTTATAGTCATCGATTTTCGATATTGAGCGTAGAAACATGTTGACTTGCACAACTGTGGCCATATTCGCTAAAAATCAATTTGCTTTTGATGAGAAATTTGCATTTCCTGATTGACTCTGACTTAGGGCACTAACTAGACGTGACTTAAGTTATCTATGAAGATTATTCAAGTGGTGATGAATTTTATGTGTGCACGAAATGTCTTGTGGAAACACAAACAGAAAACTCGAAAGAACCGAGTAAAATCATAAGGTACAAACAAAACGCAATTTGGTCTGGAGAAAAATGTCTGCATGGATCTCACATTGAAGTATGAAATTTTGGTGTGTTAATTCTTTTTTGAATGAACAGAAATTTACCAGATTTTTGCTCTATCGATTTTTAGTTAGCTTTTCTTTTTCGTTTCTTTTGCTGGGGAAATTTTAAAATGCATGCCACACATTTTCAATTAGTTTTACCTTTTGGTTAGGTTCCAAATATTCATTTAATTATATATCGGGGTCAAACGAAAAGTTCATAACTTACACACACACACACACACACACGTACAAAGCACACGTAAGAAATTAACACTTGACATTTGTATTTATAAAATGTTTACTAAGTACATTGATTAGTTTTAAATTAATTATTTAGCAATTATTTTTGTTATAATAAAATTAAGATAAAAAATCGTCTGAGGATTTTTGATTTATTACATCTTTAGTTCAACAGACAGAGAGAGAGAGAGAAGGATAGAGAAGGTGTTAATGAAAATTAGTCTAAATTTGTTTTTGACAAAATCATAATTCAAACAGTTCGACAGAAATGTACATACATAGAGACAGAGAGACAGAGAGAGAGAGAGAGAGAGATCCAAAAAGACATTTTCTTATTTTCTTTGATATTTATACATTTTCGTTTATTTCCAAAACAAGGAAAACAAATTAATTCATCCAATGCATAAACTAAATCTAATTTGAAATGCTAATTTTGTGAAACGAAAGCAAACAAAAAGTTTCGAATAAATGAAATAAAACATATCACATCGATAGTCAAACAGTTGTTATGTAATTTAAATACCAATATGAAATATCGTTTAATATATATGTATGTATAGCATAGTAATATGATAAATTCATATTTATTTATAATTGGAATTCAAGTGTTTGTCGTTCGCAAAAACCCTGAGACAAGAAGAAGAACAACCTAACCCGCGGATATGGAGTGGAGCTAGAAGAGTAGTGGTAGAGTAGTAGTTGAGTGTGGCAGAAGAAGGGCGGGTCTGAAGACACGTTTTGAGTTTCTTTTCTTGGCAACCCAAAAAAAAACCACTAAACTTTGGATATGTGTTTTTTCGTAAGCTTCTTCCCACTTACCATGGTTACATCATCGATTTTTGATATACTTCTAACGAATATGTTGACACGCACAACAGCGGGACCATCTGAAGTAGTAGGATAATAGGAACATGATAGATACGCACACAATTTGCAAACCGAAAATAATGGAAAAATATTGTTGGTCCCTTTACACTCAAAGAAAAATAAGAAGGCTACAACTTTCAAATTCAATACCAGGGACTGATTGTTTTTTTGCATCGGAATGGTGGGAAAATGTTTACTTTTATGGGAAACTTGCCTGCGCTTGACAGAACCATGAAAACTATTTCAATACATATTGATTAGATGACAGCCATATATAAACTAGAATCTGAATTTGGGAAAATTACCTAAAAATTGTATATCAAGGAAGTGCTTCCCTGCAGAGCAGGACCATCATGTTGTTGAGCCCCGGTTCAAGCTCGAGACCGCGATCAGCGAAATTGGTTAACTTATTTTCACACAGAAAATATTGGTATTCAATAATGGCATCATGTATGTTAAAATGTTTTGAGAAGAAATCTTTATCGTTTTTTACAGGTTCGTCTTCGGGCTTCTCGACTTCAGGCCCTGCTTTATGTGGATAAATTTCTTCTTAAAGTCCTTCCACAAGTTTTGAAAATGGGGCGGTGAAAGTGGTCTCAAGACCTAAAGTTAAGCTCTTTGAGCCAAACAAATGGAAATGTTATGCAAAATTTTGAGAAATCCAACCCAAAGGTCGTCAAATGCTAGGAGTGGATTCCACTTGAAGAGCGCTTGCGTCGATATAAACTATGACTTTCATAAGTCCACTCTGACGGGAAGTTAATTATTTGTTATTCTGATATATCCATATGTCCCGAAAGTAGGACGGTACAAGATGTATGTTTTAATATATGGATCTAATGTTCTTCCTGGTGTCGATCATTTGCACATGCTCTGCTCTGTAAGCAAATAAGTTCCCGGGTTAAGTTAAAAGCCGAACTAGTATGGGCCAGTTCAATAGTCAAAGCCGGAACCAAGCTGGCTTAAACTAAAAACTAAATTTTCATTTGCTCAGTTTTGATTTATGCCTGGAGCAATTCCTATATATTCTTAAATCTATCTCTAACTTGTGTCTTGATTAATATTCGATTGGAATTAAGACCTAGCTCGATGGTTCTTACAAAAGGACAATGACTGTTCAGTTAAAGGTAGTTTTATGAGAATAAAATGTTCTTAATTCGACACGTTTTTAGGAACTTTTTTTTTAATTTTGAAAGCAGAATAAATTAAAGAGTATTTTTATAAGGTATTTCATTCTTTAATGTGTGTGCCTTGTAACATATTGTCATGAGCAAACATAGCTGAAACTACGTCGAGTACAACTGTTTAAACTGTCTCATATAGCTGCCATAGTATCAACATGATTGAATGTTTGTCTTAATGAGAGACGGCTCTCTGACTTTAAAACTGATGCAATCAAGTCTGCTAATAATTTATCAAATTTACGAACTGCAAGTTGATGTTGAATTTCAAATTTTTCGTTTCCTTTTTCTGTGAGTGTAAAAACTTAAAATGACCAAACGAAAATTAAACAGAAAAAAAAAAAACTCGAGGGCTGTCTCTTTCACTCGTATGTGTACATATGTTTGTATCTTCCACATATGTATATGCGTTTGTCTGTAATAAAGTTTTATTTTATAGCTCTTCCTTGTTATTGTTGTTTTTGGTTTCCTTGTGGTGCTTACTTACTACATAAACACTACCCGGAAGTTGTGTTCCGTCTTAGGCTAAGCTAAAGTTAGAGGAATATTTTTGTTCTGTTTGTCTTTTTTTTTTTATTATTTATAAACCTAAAGTTAAGCTAAGAATTTATGTACAATACTAAAAGTTGCGTTGTTTTGTTGGGTCTATTAAAATGCTTATGGGCGCCTTCAAGGGGTTGATCGATGGGGAGGGTGGGGAGGTGTGTGTGAGTGTGTGGGTGAGAGGTGGAGAATATGCATAAATAAATTGAGAAATGAACCAGAGAGCCAGCGAATTGCATTTATTTTTGGTGCTAATTGATATGTTTTAATAGTTAATAATGATTGGAAAAAAACCGACTACAAGTATTTGTACTGTATTTATATATATATATATATATGCTGCTGCTATTCATGTTATGGGTGTGAGAGTGAGTGTGTGTGTGTGTGTGTGTGTGTGTGGGTTAAATATTAATGTGGCTCTTGCATAATTAATGAAGTCATTGGCTGTGGCAAAAGTCAACATGACAAAATTGTCAAAGAAATTATTAACTGTGAAACGAAATCAAAACTTGATTTTAATTGAAGTGAAAAATAAATGAAATTATAAAACGTTCATTTAATGGGAAACACATTTTTATTGATTTTCAAAATGGGGGAAAATTGAGAGCAAAGTTGAAATTTTTCGTACGGGCCCGAAAAAGTAGGCAACACATTTCGCGCTATATTGTTTTCTAGCTGTGTGGGCTTGTGTGTGTGTGTGTGTGTGTGTGTGTGTGTGTGGGAGTGGGGGTGTGTGTATAAATAACCAAAATACACATACAAAACAAAAGTTGTTCATAGAGTTTAGTGGGAGCTTACAGCAGTTAAAGTCAAGAAGAGAGAAAATGTTTAAAACCAACTTCAAAACGCCAAAATAACAAACGAATATTGCTCAAATGTTGTTTAAGTAGGTGTGTACTTTAAATGCTACTAGAAACATTCTGTGTGTGTGTGTGTGTTTTCTGTGTTATTGTCGATGCGATGAGATGGGAGAGCAGAGGGGGGATCTAAGGTAGTTTCTTTCATGTGGGTGCTGGCATCAAACTTACCATTTTGATATCACTAATCGTCATTATACTGCGTACAAATAGATTGATTCTGACTATGGCGGGACCATCTGGTATAGAGTTTGAGTTTGGTTTTGGTTTTAGGTTAAATGGGCTAGCAAACAACGCGTACTAAACTAACTTAGTGAAGTTACTTACATAAGCTAAATAGTTTATTCGATTAATCATTGATTTTGGTTTTCTTTGGTTACCAATTAGCTTAGATGCTCACCTGTGCCATTGATTCCCGACGGTCGTATTCGGGCATCGTATTTGCCTGCACCTAAAATCTGATCTAACACTTTTTTCTCCTTTTCTCGGAAATTTATTTTGGCATTATTTGCTCTGAAATCAGGATATGGATAAGGTACGAATGTATAATTGAAGTTTGCTTCTTTTTGATTGTTTTTTTTGGTTTTTTTTATAAAATTGAGTTTCTTTTTGCATAAATTTACAGCAAGTTGTACGTTTTTTTTCTTTTTCATTTTTAATTATGTACAAAGAGGGAAAAATTAGCGTTTATTATACACTGTCGCACTTATCACAAGCCCAGGCAGGGTCGCATGTTGCCCTGGACCCTGGCCTGGACTTGAGCGTAAAATAATTCCAAAATTTATGCTCCGACAAAAATGTACACCACAAATTAATTACATTTTAATGATGTGTGTGTGTGTGAGAGAGTGGGCTGGGCGTGGCCTCTTTTGAAAATTAACGGCCATTGTATGTAAATTGTTGGTGCAAAAGTGCCTTGTTTAACAAACGCACAAGAGCCGTGAATCAAAACGAAAATAGCGGAAAAAATAATAATAAAGCAGCATACTGTTGGCTACAACTGTGTGTGGAGTGGGTTGGCTACGGGTACTTACAGTGAAGCACTGCACAGGCTGGCAAAGTAGAAAATCACCCAGAAATATTGTCCACTGCCCATGGCTAGGCCAGAGATGTGTGTGGGTGCGCGTTCCGGGGAAGCGAGAAAAGGTCGTCCTGGTCAATCCAAGTGTGTGCGTTCAAACCTAGCTGCAAAAAGAAAAGAAAGAAAAAAACAGATGTTAATGTAATTTTCTATTGCCGCCCACTTAAAGTTTTACCTTGGGAAAGAAGGGTAGAACAATAAATGGGCAAAAGTTTAAAGTGCTTGGTTTTGTTTTTTTTTTTTTTTTGTATTAAACCATAATTTCCAATTTAATGTTTTATTCTAGTTTATGAAGTGCTTGGCGTGGGGAACAATAGCCTTAAGAAGTATTCATCTAGAGAGGTTTTGTTTTAGCGAGAGAGTTTCTTTTTACCCCAACAAAAGGAAATTGAATGGGAAGTATGGTTGTGTTTTGCATCTCTGATCCTCTAAGTTCCTGATTAGCGTCAGCAGCCAAATCTATTTAGCAGTCTTTGTGTGTTGGAAACAAAAAGGGAACTGTACTTCTCACAGTTCGTGTAGTATTTATCTATCTGCCTTATATGTACAAAGTATGGGAACGATCGATCTAGAGAATTATATGTGGGAACCAGTTGTGAGGAACCTATTGCTAAAAGAACCAGAAGCGGTCACCCTTAAACAAGCTGGTCACACTGAGATCTAGGCAAGTGAAGGGAACAAGAAGAGAGAGAAAGACATTCGTCGATTGAAGTTAAAACGCATAACACATAAATTTGCAGAGCGAAGTGGCTAAGAACAGTTGTGTAAAGTTGAATTGTTTAAGTTTACTATAATATCACCAATGCTTAATTACTAAAGATCACTTTTAATAAAATCTAAACCCACAAATTGGGGGCTCGTCCGGGATTAATTTTAAAGTAAAGTGACATTTAATTAAAACAATAAGCTTGGTGCTGTGATTGGTGTGTGCTAAGAGAACGAGCAAAAACATTAATCTGGAAAATACAATAGTTTAAACAATTGGCAAATCGCACATAAAGTTTCTGTGGTGAAATTCAGCGGCCTGTGAACTTTAATAAGAACGTTCGAGTGCGAGGGAGACAGCGAGTGACGCGGCAGTCAAAGACATCAACTGTGTGTGTGTGTGTATGAAAAAATTAAAGTTACAGAAATTTCGAGAAACGTTTAAGCGGAAGAATTTTGTTTCTATGTGTGTGTGTGCAAACAGGGAGGCAACACAATATAAGTAAATCAAAAGAGAAACAAAACAAAACGAAAATCAACGGATCGAAAAAGATTTTATGGCGAGCAGCAGACTGTACGTGGAAAGCAGCTTCAACGATAAGTGAGACGACAACAAAACGACGTGGTTGTTGGTTTTGAAAACTATATGGTGGGTGGTGAATGAAACGAAAAAACAGTTCAACCTGAGAGAGGCGAAAAGTCTGGTGGCACGAGAGTTTTGTATAGCGGCGGCGGCATTGCTGAGAGCAGTGGCAGATATTCAGAATCAGCGGCAAGAGCGAGGGCTAGTGGCGACTACGTGGTACGGCGTCAAAAGCGAGGGCTGACTTGGCTGTTGATTGAATTGCCAACATTAAAACAGGAGCGTGGAGAGCAGACTGAGCGGCGAGGGAGTGAACTGGGCGTGGAAATCTTTCTTGGTATTATCGTTGGGGAAAAATTTATTCACATTTTTGGGCAAAATCATCAAATTTAACTAAAAAGTAGAATAAGTAAAATTGGCATATTTACTAATCTAGTGTAAGCGAAACTCTGATATTGTTAAAATGGAGTTGGATCAGATTCTGGCACTTCGCGTCATAGATTTACGTGCAAAGTTATCCGAGTTAGGGCTTAACACGGCTGGAAGAAAGCGTGACTTGCAGAATAGATTGTTAACACATTACGGTATTCAAGATGAAGAAGATGAAGAATCAGATAATGAATCGGTTATAACCGCAAATGAGCTTAACAATGGCCAACAAAATGTTGCCAGTCCCGAGAACAGGTCGTGGTTTACTTTAAAGGATGTAGAAGGCAGTGTATCTCAGTTTTCAGGTTCAGAAGTTCCTGACGTTAAGCAGTGGATAGAAGAACTTGAGGAATGTGCACTCACTGTGATGTGGAGCCAACTACAGCTTTTCATTTATTCAAAACAACTTTTGACGGGAGCAGCTAAATCTTTCGTAAGGAGTCAGAGAAATATTAAGGATTGGGTTTCATTAAAGACCGAATTGTTAAAAGAGTTTAATGTGAAAGTGTCTTCAGCTGCCGTTCATCGTAAATTAGGTCAACGTCAACAGAGAAAGGGAGAAACCTTGAATGAGTATCTATATGCATTGATGGAAATTGCTAAGCCTGTTGATATTGATGACGAAAGTCTGATAGAATATTTTGTCAAAGGAATTCCAGATACAAAAGCAAACAAGATTATGTTCTTTCAGGCTAGGAACATAAAAGAGCTGAAAAATTCCAAATTGAAGCGTACAAAAAGTCTCGTGAATCTTATAAGTCATCATACAAATTGGAAACAGAGAAAAGCTTTGCAGAAAAAGATAAAGGGTTTCCGCCAAGTAAAGATAAGAAATGTTTTAATTGTGGTGATTCATCTCATATGAGAAAGGACTGTACCAAACGGAATAATAGATGCTTTAGATGCGATCAACCTGGACATCGTGCTGCAGAGTGCAAGGCTAATATTCAAGTGAAACAAGAGAAAAACACTAATATGATTCAGGAAGATCAAATGTCAAAACAGTCTAGCACATTTACTGCATCAGGTTTGGAGTTAAAGAATGTTCTTTATCAGGGCATTGTCATGAAAGGTCTAGTTGATACTGGAGCAGATTTGTGTTTAATGCGTCGGAGAAATTTCTTGAGGTTAAAGAATGTAACCATCAAAGGACCACAAAAATGTTTGACAGGCATAGGAGAAACGCAAATTTTAACATTGGGCAATCTCACTATACTTGTGAACATAGATGGTATTGAAATGAACGTAGAAATTCCATGTGGTACCTGATGAAGATATTGGATTTGATTTAATCCTTGGTAGGACAATCTTGGAAAACATCGATATGAAAGTAACAAAAAACGGAACGCAGTTCTCTATCAGACAGGAAACGGATATAAAAGACAGTGAGGCTCACGGTAATTGCGCTGAGTTATTGGCAGAATTTAAAGGTGTATGTGCGGCTATTTTCGAAGAGGGGAAAAAGGACCTGGATATCGATTTTTCACATTTGGAAAAGTCGCAGGCTGAAGAGGTTAGAACTTTAATCGGAAAATATTCACCGAAAAGAAATTCCAATGTACAAGTTGAAATGAAAATTGTCCTTACTGACGAAATACCCGTATATCAACATCCGAGACGAATGGCTTACTGTGACCAAGAGATTGTTGACAAACAAATAAAAGAGTGGTTGGCCGAAAAGATAATTCGTCCAAGTACTTCGGAGTACGCATCACCTGTAGTCTTAGCTCCTAAGAAAGACGGAAACAAACGTCTGTGCCCAGATTACAGAAAACTGAATGAAAAGGATTATACGTGACAATTTTCCGTTAGTTCTGATGGATTGTGTGATCGATAAGCTGCAGGGTGCAAATGTTTTCACGACTTTGGATTTAAGAAACGGTTATTTCCATGTTCCAGTGGAAACACATTCGCAGAAGTATACATCGTTCGTAACTCAAAACGGGCAATATGAGTTCTTATTTGTACCGTTTGGTATTTCCAACTCACCTGCGGTATTCACTAGATTCATATTAGCAGTCTTAAGAGATTTGATCAGTAAGAATATCGTCATCGTGTACATGGACGATTTAATCATTCCGAGCAAGGATATTGAGGAGGGAATCCAAAAATTAAAAATGGTACTCGGAGTAGCGGAGAGGAATGGCTTACAGCTAAATTGGAGAAAATGCCAGTGGCTGCAAAAGAAAGTTTCATTTCTGGGGTATATCATTGAGAGCGGTTCAATTAAACCAAGCGAAGAGAAGATTCTGGCGGTCAAGAATTTCCCAAAACCTTTAGATAAAAAGGCAGTCCAGAGATTTTTAGGTTTGACCTCCTATTTTTCGTAAATTCATTGAAGGATACGCCATTGCCGCAAAGCCTTTATCCGACATGTTGCGAAAAGACGCAAAATTTGAATTTGGCGAGCTACAGCAAGCAGCATTTCAGCAATTGAAATCAGCTTTGACTAGTGATTCGGTCTTGAGGATGTACGATCCCAAGCTACAAACTGAGATTCATACGGATGCGAGTAAATACGGATACGGAGCCGTGTTACTTCAAAAGGATTCAGAAGATGGTTCCTTTCATCCCATTCAGTATATGAGCCGTAAAACCAAGCCGTGCGAAGAGAATTATCACTCATACGAATTAGAAGTATTGGCGATAATTGAAGCATTAAGAAAATGGCGAATCTATGTGCTAGGACTAAGAGTTACTGTAGTGACAGATTGTAATGCGTTCGCAATGACAATGAAAAAGAGTGAAGTCCCATTGAGAGTCGCACGTTGGGCAATGTACTTACAGGACTTCGACTTGAAGATCGAACATCGATCAGGGTCAAAAATGAGGCATGTTGACGCTCTAAGTCGAGTTTTATTGCTATATGTTAACTGATTCAGTAGTCCATCGCTTAAAGGAAGCACAGTCGCTTGATGATTGGGTCAAAGTAGTCCGAAGTCTAGTGGAAAAAGACGGATATGAAGATTTTTATATCGAAAACCACATCTTGTTCAAGGACCCTAATCAACAGTTGATTGTTGTCCCATCAGAAATGGAAACTGAAATTATACTTTTGGCACATAAGCAGGGACATTTTTCCGCAAAGAAAACGCAGACTTTGGTAGAAAAGTCTTACTTTATCCCCAAACTCAAGGAAAAGGTGAATCGTTTGGTAAACAGTTGTGTTGAATGCATAATTGTCAATGCAAAGACCGGCAGGAAAGTAGGTCATTTGGCGACGATTGATAAAGGAGACAAGCCCTTGTTAACTTATCACATCGACCACGTAGGACCCATGGAGCTTACAAACAAACGATATAATCATTTACTCGTGGTAGTTGATGGATTCAGCAAATATGTATGGTTGTATCCCACTCGAAGTACCGGGGTTGAGGAAGTGATTACCAGTTTTTGCAAAAACAGGCCATCATATTTGGTAATCCTTTAAGAATAGTTAGCGATAGGGGAGCAGCATTCACTTCACTCGGATTCAAGAACTATTGTGACGAACAGGGTATTCAACATTTGTTAATAGCAACTGGTGTGCCTCGTGGAAACGGACAGGTTGAAAGGATGCACAAAATTGTAGTGCCAATGCTGTCTAAGCTGAGCCATGAACACCCAACCGCTTGGTATAGGCACGTAGGAAAAGTTCAGCAGATTATTAACAACACAGAACCAAGAAGCACGAAAGTAAGTCCTTTCAAAATATTAACAGGTTTAGATATGAGAATTCCTGATGACGTTGATCTAACAGAGCTTTTGAGGACATCTTTCATAGAAGAACTAGATGAAGAACGCGATGAGATTCGAAACAAGGCTAGAGAGAATATAATCACTCTGCAGGAAGAGAATAAGAAAGAGTTTGATTCTAAGAGAAAGCCAGACAAGATGTATAAGTTAAATGATCTCGTAGCTATCAAACGTACCCAATATGGAGTTGGTCTTTAAACTGAAGGGCAAGTACTTAGGGCCGTATAAGATAGTAAATGTAAAGAAACATGGCAGGTATGATGTCGAAAAGCTAGGAGATTCCGAAGGTCCTTGTAAAACTACTACGGTAACTGAGTTTATGAAACCGTGGGGAGATCCATTCGGGACGAAGGATACATCAGGAAGGCCGAATGTGGGAACCAGTTGTGAGGAACCTATTGCTAAAAGAACCAGAAGCGGTCACCCTTAAACAAGCTGGTCACACTGAGATCTAGGCAAGTGAAGGGAACAAGAAGAGAGAGAAAGACATTCGTCGATTGAAGTTAAAACGCATAACACATAAATTTGCAGAGCGAAGTGGCTAAGAACAGTTGTGTAAAGTTGAATTGTTTAAGTTTACTATAATATCACCAATGCTTAATTACTAAGATCACTTTTAATAAAATCTAAACCCACATATATGCTATCAAATAGAAAAGAAACTTCTGAACGGGCAAAGTCTCTCAGACTACCAGTTCGGCTTCAGAAAGGGGCAAAACACGATTGATGCCATTTCAAAGGTAGTAAAGATAGCCCTTGAGTCCACTGCTGGGAAAAGATAGCAGAGAGGCGCAAAAAAGCAGTGCCCAGTCACACCTCTAGATGCCGTCAGGTATGCCTTCAACTCTGCAAATTGGATCAAAATCCTTAAAGCTCATACAAGTCTTGGTACACAGAAATACCTTGTGCAGCTGGTTTAACGTAAACTGCTGAAAGATACGTCGGAAGACACATCGGGTCACAAGCGGCGCTCCACAAGGCTCGGTTTTAGGAACAATATTGTGGAACATAATGTATGATGAAATCCTCAGACTTAACAAGCCGGCAGGAGTGCATATCGTGGGATTCGCACACAACATGGCCATCCCTGCAGTGGCTAAAAACCTCGTAGAGGATAAAACTACTGAGACTCACCGAATGGCTCGACTTGAATGGACAAAGTTTGGCTCCCGCTCCGTACAGGCAGTTGAAAGCGCTCAGAGACTGCTAAGGTGAGAGTCGAAGACCAACTCATACGATCGAAGGAGCCATCAAGTACCTGGTCGTAATGCTGATCCACAGACTCACCTTTAAGAACCACCTGACGTATGTGGAGGAGAAAGGCGCTAAAACTCTAAATGCATTAACTGGCTTAATGGAGAAGATTGGCGGACCTGGGCAGCGTAACACATGGATGATCTGCAATGTGGTCAGGTCAATTATTCTCTGTGCATCACCAATATGAGACACTGCATTGGCAGTTCCTGGATGCAAGGGCGTTTACAGAAGAAGTGAGCTAAGGGTTATAAGTGGCTTACGAAGAGTTTTGGAGGACGTCGCAATAGTCCTCGCGGGAATATTTCCGCTCGACCTCCTTGCGATGACAGGTATAAGCTTTTCTACAGACCATTCGCAACGGGAGCGTAAGATGGCACTCTGACAGACGAGATGGACGTCTGCAGCTAACGGCAGCTGGACAAGACGAATGATAGCGGACATGCGGCCGTGGGTGGGTAGAAATCTTGGACAAATCGACTTCTTTGAGAACCAATTACTAACATGGACATGGATGCTTTAAATTCTAACTTGAAAGGTTCAAGCAAGAGACGGATCCGTCAATACAAGGATCTATTTAAGGATTTCATGCCATCCCTTCTCTTGAAGTTGTACTAAACGGTAGTTCCGATAGGGGGAATCGAAGTAAAGGGGTGGCTTAAGATGGTGAAGAATTCCCCTTATAACAAAAAAATGAACAAAATCCCCAATAAGGTACTCTGCTTCAATGTTACCCTGTATAAGCACATGCAGAACCATTATACCAAACATAGTGCATCTATGTCCAAGAGTCGGAAAGACTAAAAACTTAAATCTAGATATAGAAGGACGAAGCCTGAATTGTGGGTCCCAAGTCAAGACCAGACTTTGGACCAGCGTTTAGTACAACCTAGCAGAACCCTTGGCTTTATTCACAGAAAGTTCAATGCTCAACCCAGATCATGAAAAGCTTTCGATCTGTTCAAGCGGGTAAGAATTCATTGAGTAATTATGCAAATGGTGGGCTCTACGATCTATAGACTCACTCTTGCCCCCGTTGAAGTGCACGAAATTGTCACAGCACCAAAAATGCATATTTGGAATTCAAGTCAAATCAATAGTACTGCAAAAGCATCAAATCCCGAGAATCTTCTATGACATGAGTACGTGTTCTTAAACAATTTCCGTATTCAATGTTACTCCAAAATGAAAAATCCACTTAAACCGTATACATTTCACAGTTCTTTTCAAGCCAGTTCAAGCCCGACCCACCTACCCATTTCACTCCTTCATTTACTTGACCATTATGGTCGTCGGGGCGTTGGCGGCGGAGGCATTTAAAACAATGCCCACAATGGACAATGAAATTCGTAAATTCGTAGCTTTCTCGCCGAGGCAGAGGCAAAAAAAAATACAAAAAAATGTGAATTTCGTATGCTGAATATCGGAATCGAATTAATCCTTTATAAGCATTTCTCTGCACTTCAGTGCCCGACGTGCTGTGCATGGCCGATAAGTGCGTGTGGTGAAAATGGATGAAATGGCAGCCCCACGCCCATTTGTCTGTCTGTGTGGCCATGACCGAGTCGAGTCGGTTGCAACATGCAAATAATCAATTTGTCCAAATGGGAATATGGCAACAGGCTGGCATCGTCCGAACGTATTTCGTGCTGTGTTAATTTGCTGCTGCTGTGACTGCAATTTTGTGCCATAAATACACACATTCACACACACACACACACACACACACACAAACAGTTTTGTTGTTGACTGATACAACAGCAACAAATAGAACAGGAAATAACAGCATCGAGCTGAGGACATGAACCCGGGCGGTCCCTGCCTATGCTTTTTATTCGTTTTTTGTTGGCCCGCTGTCAAAGAAAGTTAACAATGCGTCGGTGACTGCCAAATGTCCCACATTTGCTCCTTGCCAAGCAGCAGCAGCAGTTGGCGCCATCGTCGCACGCCATCGCCACCCGTCCACCCGTCCACCCATCCACCCATCCACCACCTCCCCAGCTACGAGTGTACAGGCATGTGGTGTAAATGGGTTTACTTTTATTTCATTTGTGTGCAAGTTGGCAAAGTCGACACACTTTCCAGCCTCACACAACAAAAACAAACGCTTGTCTCCCAGCACCTCAGTGGCAGTTTGGGTTTCAGTTTCAGACGCTACTTTTGAGTTGAATGAACGTAGTGTTAGATTTAGTAAGTGCGAGCAAGTAAGGATGTTAGTTTTGTGGACCAACAGATAAACATATGCAAATTAGGGAAGTAGAAGTGGTTATGCAAAGGCTGATTATTATTACATTGGGTGTGGCAATAAATATCAAAATGAATCCGGTTGGAAAAACAATTTTTTATTGGTTTGAAAAGTAGTCGAGAAACGAAGTGCATTGCTGGAGGTGGGCTGTCTGAAACCTCTCAGCTAAGGGAAAATATAATAAGTTGATCATTTTTCTTAAGATCGAGCCCGGAACCGTTTAATGCTAGGATATGCATTTAAAAAACAATAGATAGTTAAACATTTGCTACTTGGAGCACTTTAAAAGATCTTTGCAGTTCAACAAAGGTTCACAATTAGCACCTTTCGCTAGAGTCTAAGCTCAACAACTACGTTGATTAAGCATAGAGTTGTATAGTTCTAGAGTTCTAATTATGATTATGACTGTATTAAATGTTATTCGCCTAAAATAACCTTTATTAAGAAGTAAGAAAGTAACTACCATTACCATTTTTCAGATAATTACCAACAAATCCTTAATTATCGTAATTTTCACTTGAATTATACAGTGATAATAACAAAATGCAATTACTTTTACAACTACTTGAATAATTGTGGCGGTAAAGCGCAACTGAAAAGCTTTTAAGCTTTGAACAATTCGTATAATCTTAGTTTAAAACGGAAACTATTGCCATAGAAAAAATATCCAACTGTATATAAACAAGACCCATTCTCAAATTCATAGTTTTAATTACTTGGGCTTAAAAGAATTACCAATTTTGCTTAATTTCTACTACCATGATTAGTAAATAATTAAATTTGGTGTTGATTAGGTAAGCAATTATAATTTTCAACTACAATTACATGAATAATTCAACTTTTCAAGCGCAATTACTAAATAATCCCATTTTTGCAGGTACAATTACTTGCCACTTCGATATCAACTCCTAAGTGTCACCGCTGTGACTTGAGTTGGTCTCAAATGGAAGGATTTTTTTCCAGTCTTCAGACTATAAGATCATTTTACTTATTTTAAAGCAAAGATGCAAACCGCTCGGGAATTTGTGCTGTATTGTCTCAGTGGGCTACATATGACTGAAACCTCGGATTCGGTTTATAATGTGGTTTTTAAACTCAAGTGAAACATGATGTATGTTAGACTGCAAGCTTTGAACTATCGCATTTAGCTTCGAGCTAGAGTTTGTAGAAAAAATCGAAATATTCTCGCAGTCTTCCCTTAAGTCTCCGCTATAATCATAGTTTAAAGTATGGCCTTGTGGCCGCCCTTATTATCAGTATGTACTTAAAAGAAGCTTACTATATCAACTTCATAACTTCTGCAATTAATCTCCCTCCTCTGAGTTGTCGCTTGTTTAAAAAACATATTCCTCTTGCTAAAGAGTTGCTAAAGCTTGTCTTATTCCCTCTCTATTGTATTCTCTAAGACAGTTGAACTGAATAGAGATTTGTATCAATCGGAAGAAACAGAAACTTTTTGCAAAATTGTATTTAAGTGGCTGATTGACATAAACAGCAAACGATTCATCTCTGGCTCAGCTTGTGACAGTAATTAACTTAGTCCTGACGAACTCTCGTTCGATTTCAAAGTTGATTAGTTTTAGGAATATTTTTTTTTCCACTTGCCAAATGATAACTTTTCAATTATGCTCGGCAACGGTTTGACATGGAATTGTTTGAATTTTGTGAAAAATTTAAAACAAATCGGTAGCTTAATTGAATTTATAGCCCTGGCTGAAAGGCAAATTCCAATTTGCCTACTCACTGTGCTTGTGTCTGTGCTTGTGTCTCTGTGTGTGTGTGGAAGGAAGAGGGACTGAGCTGGATTTTGTTGGCTGCTGCACAGATTGCCCAAATGGCATGTTAATTGGCCTAATTTGATTTTGAATTTCATTGCACACGATAGAGACAATATAATCGCAGTCCTGGGGCGGGCGTATTTGTGTGTTTGTTTAAGGCAGATGTGCCCAGGAGCCAGAGCTTAGCTGGAGCTGACACAAACAAAACTTCTTTGACCCGGGCCGAAAGCAGGTCAGCTTTGAGTTCAGGAAACGAGATTTCTGAATAATTTCAAGTCGAACTGAAAAAGTAAATTTCTTAACCGCAATCCCTTCTTCCCCCATCGTGCTGAAGGCTTAAAGACTCTGCGGGGCTTAAGGCGTTGCAAAGCCTGCTGCATAATTTCTCGCAGTGTGGGTGCAATCTCTACGCACACACACACACACACTCTCGCACATTCGTATATATTTTATGCCGCTCAGCGGCGCTTGTAGCTCGTTATGTTGATTGGATTTTGTTTCGCCCGCAAGAAAGTAGTCCGCACTCACACACACACACACACACACACACTATTAAGGCACTTGCGGAATAAAGTCAAGTGTTACACAAATGTGTGTGTGTGTGTGTGTGTGTGTGCGTGCCATAAAGCTGGATTCATTTTGTTGTTCTTGTTTTTTTTTATACGTTTCGCTCGTCGTTTTATGTATGCAAAAATTTTTACACTCTCGTTTTCGCAATATGATTTTTTTCTCTCTTTTTCCGTTTTTGCCTTTGCTAAATTGTAAGTAAGTGGGCTTAGTGGCATTTTGCCGTTTAGGCTGCCTTCGCACTGCGTGTGTGCGGGGCCGGGATTTACATAAAGCCCACCTCAGACGGGCTCTGACTTAACTTTCGCATTTTGCAGCCATTTTGATAAACATTGAAAATTGTTTATGTCAGCCAAAAAATAATAAATAAAAAGTATAAAATGAATAACAGCAAGATGAATCTTACTTTGATGTCATTTCGCGCGAACCGAGCGAAAAGCGAAAGTGTCAAAGGTTAAATGGCGAGACAGGCAACATTTGCTTATGATTTTTTTGCATCTGACATATTAACTCAAAAGGAAACTTGAAGAATAAAGCCTAAGAAGACGGGGAACTACATCGATGAAGAAATATTAAGAGACGAATCTAAGAACATACATTTCTCTAAGATGGAATACCGAAGAGCGCCCTCTTCTTCGAATAAGCTAAAAATTTACTGTGGTGCATGACAATTCGTTGGATAAGTTTTTGAATCTCAGCACTCGTACACCCAACTTTCAGTGATGTGTAAAATAAAGGGTAGGGGTTCCATTTCGTTAACCGGTGGTAAGAGAACTTCAATGATCCATACCTCACCAAACTGTTGTTAACATCTGTTGTTCCCCCAAACCTTGGTGTATGTCTAAGTTTATCTGACACGTGTCAGCTATGTGGAAGATAAGAAATCGACCCTTAGGCTAAAAAATAGAGGAAAGTTAGCTTTGGTTCTGCGGAAGTTTGTATACCCTTGCAGCACATTTTTCTAACTAATTTGAACGACATTTTAATAAAAATAAACAAGCATTTCTCACTAAAAATACTTTTCTGACTCTACTTTTGTATGACAGCTATACTATATAGATGTCCGATTTCGACCTAACTTAGTGGAATCATGGGAAAGCATAGCAAACTAAGAAATACAAAGACTGGAGCAGTTTTCATTCAAATCAAAAAAATTTTTCTTACTAAAAATCGTTTTTCGACCGATCATTCATATGGCAGCTATAACCTATAGTCATCCGATTTTACCAAAACTTTGAAAAATTGTGTGAAAGCTTATAAAATAAATGTATGCCAATTTTAAAGAGGCTTACATTGAAAACCAATTAGTTTTTCTCACTAAGACTATTTTTCTAACCTTTCTTTTCTATGGCAGCTACACTATATAAATGTCCGATTTAAACCAAACTTGGCAGAATCATGGAGAAGCTTAAAAAACTAGTCAATACGGAGTTTGAAGTCGTTTGCATTGAAAACAAAAAAGTTTTTCTCACTAAAACTTGTTTTTAGACCAATCGTTGCTCTGGCAGCTATATGTTAAAGTCATCCGATATGGCCGGATCCGACAAATGTGCAGCGTATTTGTACTAGAAGACTTCGTGCAAAGTTTACTTTCTGCAAGGGTATAAAAAAACCTTCAACATTGAAGATAGGGGGAACTTGCTATGGCGTAATATTCGTGGAGATATAAGCCAGATCCGAATTGATGTTCCACCAACAGTTATGCGGTCTTAACAGCATCTATCACTCTGTAACTACACCCATAGTACAGAGAGAAAAAGAATATTACAAAATATGCATTGAATGATTTCGCTGTCCATTTGGTATGGACATTTTGGAATAATCATTTTTGGATAATCTCCACGAAACGTGTTGTGGATTTCATTCGCTCTTGCTCGCTTGTCGCTTTTCTTTATTACTGTGTTCTGTGGCAATGCCGCGCGAGTGGTTGATAGTTGTATGGGCTAAGATGCCGGCATTTGTGCTTAAGGTCCAGAGACTAGGTAAATGAGTTGTGAGTTCGATTACCAGACAAGGTTAGTGATAAAAAAAACTAATAATAATTTTAAATTATCAGAATGAAGACTTTCGCCTTTTGTACTTCTCTCTATCGCTGATATGAAAAGAGCATTCTAAAATAACTCTCACAGCATCTAGAAACATTAACACTTCTTATATAAACTGGACCCTTTAGCCTAGAGTAACCGTTCCAAAAGTATAAGGGTTCATTCCACACCAATTAGTTCAAGTTCAAGTCCATTCGTTTTGAGTTTCTGCAGAGTTTTCCCATCATTCGATATTGGTTTCTTTGTCGTGCTTCTTATCTCAACGCAATTCTATTCCTTCAATGAATTTGTCCCTTTGCAGAAATGTAAACTGCTTCTCACTTTTGCTAATCAATTTGCTTATTCTCTTACAATTTGTTTAAGGTAAGTCTATGTATATATTTCTGGGCAGTTTCGCGAACTTTTCGTTCCCATCTCTTGAAATGTCAGCCAGCTGTTGGGACCAAAAGGTCACAGACACGCGCTCTCTCTCTCTCTCTCTCGCTATCCCTCGCCGTCTGTCCCCTTTTCTTATAATTAATTGAAATGTCAATACACATTGTTTGTGTATGCCCCAGCAGCAAAAATATTAATGAAACCTCCACCCCCCCAACCATCCGCCATCCACCATCCGCCATTCCTTAAGTCCACCTACTCCTTTTCGACGTCAGCAGAAGATTCCACAGAATTTGGGGCTATTATTAGCTGTGCACAGTCAAAGTCATCTATCATGCGTATGCTTCTGGTTATTTATAGAATTCCAACCCCTGGCAAAAGCGAATCTCAACTTTAACTGGAAATTAACTTGCATGAAAATGGCCCAATAAGTTTTTGGCAAGTTGGTGGGGAGGGGAAGGAGTCGAAGGCAGCGAAATTTATGGCCTGCTAAACAAATTGCCGAGCATGTAAACTTTTACCTAGAATCTAGAATGGGTCAATAAACTAAACAGCTCCCTGAAGGCGATAAAAATGATAGACAGAGTCGCACACAGCGAGAAAAGGGGGTGGCACGAGAGAGAGAGAGAGAGAGAGAGTAAGGGAGAGTAAAAGAGTCGCGAGATAAATGCGATTAGAAAAACGTTGCATGAGAGGACCTGGTCACGCCAAGGCTTGCCGATGCGGGGGGAGGGAAATGCACACACCCACACTCACACACACCCACACACACACACACACCCACACACGCACAGATAAATCACATATTCCAACGCTTTGCGGCCATTTAATGGCTGTCAAGATAAGCTTTGGGGGGCTTCGTTTGGGGTTTGCGTGCGTTTGTGGAGCCAACCAAAGTAAATAATTGCCTAAAAATTGTGTGAACTAGTTGGGTATCCACAGCACCGTTACGGTTAAGGGGGGACGGGGTGGTGGGGGGGGGAGGGTAACAGCAGCGGGTGCCTGTCAAAGTGCATTTTGTTGTTGGAATGTGCCAGTTACATGTCAGTGGGAATTAAGTGCAATTGCAATCACGAAAAGTGCTTTCAGAAAAATCGAGAAAATTATTTTAAAACTGCAAAAAAAAAGTGCCCCGGACTTTAAAAACATTCTGGTTGAATTTAAACAAATTTTCAATTACATTTTATAGAGAAGATTGAAGGTCCTACACGTGTGTTGAGTAGTTGCCCAATGGAGACAGCTTTTTGATAAATTAGTCCAATTTCCCTCAATATCGTCAAATATATTATATTATATAAATATAATATTATATATATACGGACCTGTTCCCGTTTTCGATTTCGATCAAATTATGTGAAATAGGAAACTTGGAAACTCTTCCCTTTTCGAAAAGCCGATTGTTTGACTCGGCTTTTATCTTATAATTTCGAATCCTCTCCAAGGAACAGTTTTGATGGCTGACAGCTTTAACCGATTTCTCTAATCAATTCTTGGATATCAGATCTCTTGCCTTTTCCGATGTATCGAATTCGGAAACGAGAACAGACCTGATATATTAAATATATTATTATATATTATTTTAACATCGGGCAGAGTTTAAGGAGGTGATCCGATAGTTTCTATGGCAGCATATCTAACCAATTTTACGACCCATGACATATAGGTATGTCTTCCGATCAGGCAAGTTCCGAACAAATTGCAGCGGATGTTTATAACAAGCCTTACAGAAAAGTTTCGGGAAGATAGCCTTAAAACCACCGCGGGAGATAACAACAGACGGACAGGGCTTTGTCGTCTAACCTCGTCCTGCCTCTTATGTGGCGAAAGATGGTTGCGTTTAATACACTTTCTGCAAGAATCCACCATCCTAACTTACAGAAATAGTTGCTCCATACATTTTTAGAATTTTCTATAATTTTCACAATTTTACCAGACTTAAACTAGCAATCCAAGTCGTCGTGCAGCTGCCGCTAGCTCCCCTTTTCCCTTCATCAATCAGAAAATACTCATAAAATCCGTATTTTTCGTCAGATCTAAGTAGATTTCCAATACACACATAAACTTTAAAGCCTCCTCGCTCCACCTTTTGATTAACTTTATATTTCCGCTTACACCCAAAAAAAGCAAAACTACAAAAAGGAAACTAGAAAGGTACACTCTGCTGGGCATATTTGTGTGTTCCTTATACATTTCCCCACTTCCTTTTCAATTAAGACGCTGAATAATTGGAATTATCCATAACAACTTTGAATGGCCAGAAAGTTGTTGGCCAAAGCAAATGCAGCATTTCAATTAAGCTTGCTCACTGAAGATTGAATGCTCCAGTGGGAGCAAAAAGAATGCCAAAAACTTTTACATAAATGTCTGATGGACACACACACACACAAAATACCAAAAGGATCTGTAAGTTTTCGTGGGCAACAAAAGTTGTGCCTGAGCTGTGGGCTCTTGGCCTAGGTGACGGCGGAAAGTGCTTGGCCAAATGGCCAAATCGTTAACCGAACTGCAGACTCACTTACTTTGGGAGTGAGATTTTTATATCTCATGCTGAGTCACCAGCCCGCTGAGTGACTCCGCCCCGCTGCTTCCACTCCCCTTCTTTCCGGTAGTCACATTTCGGTTTCATTGTCAATTGACACTTTTTGTTGTTGCTGCTGCTGTCGCTGGCCATTTGAGCTGCAACTTGATTGCATTTTCACAGAGTGGAAAGCGGGCGTACGTAGTGGCCACAGTGGGAACTACGGGGGGGGAGGAGGGCGGTGGGTGCTTGTTTTATGACCCTGGGGCAACTGCTTATTGCTTTCGGTTGGCTACCAATGATGGCGAAAGTAAGCGCCATTCTTTGCAGACTTTCCTGAGCATTTTCCTTGTTGCAAATTGAAATTGTTGCAACTTTTGCCTGGATTTATGTATCCTGCAGCACTTAGCACTAATTAATGGCCATCGGAAATTAATATCAACTTAAATGTATTTAGTGTTGATTAATGTTTAATTAATGAACAGCCTCCAGGTGCAAAAAAGTCTTCACTTCGCCTGGAACCTGGCCGGTTGACATTTTTAGCTTCATTAATCATTCAAGCGCGGGTTCGGGTTGAATTCCACGGAAGTGGAAGTGGAAATGGCCGGGGTTATCATTAATTACTGCAAAAGGCATCAGGCTCGAGCTGAGCAAACATTCAAGTTAATGGGGGTGGGGGGAGAAAAAAGGACACACACACTCATTTCATGTATTGATCTCATCCTGAGACGGGAAATTATCTCAAGAACAATTTTTTAAGCTGTAAGTGAATATAGAGTTGAGACGGCATTCTCCGCCTCAAAAATCTTAAGTATTTTCACAACGGTTTTGCGACATTCTATCGTTAATTAACCTTTCGATTTCCAATATCCGATAAATAAAATCAATGTTAGACTTGTGAAACGTAGTTAGTATGTGTTTTTATAGACTGTTTTGGTAGAAACAAACTAAAGATGGTCACTAAAGTTCAAGTCGGCTTTGACTTCTTCTATCAGCGTGAGTCCTTATGCAACAGCTGCTATTATGAACCCAAGCATTGGGTGGACTTTTTAGGAGGAATGCTTCAAAACGAAAGATGTGTTTAGCTATAAGTTTCCGACTTTGGAGAACTTAATAACAAAACCTGTAGTAACGAGAAAGCAAAGCTAACTTCATCTGTGTCTAAGATTTTATACCCTTGCAAGTGCTCGCGTAAATATTTTTATCCGATTTGGGAAAAAAATTGTAGAACTAGGAGGAAACATGAAAAAACAGGAAATACAAATATGCAGGATGCTACCTTTAAAAACAAAAAAGTTTTTCTATCGAAGACTGTTTTTCAGGCCTATCTATTGAATGGCAGCCATATACCATATAGTGGACCGATTTTCATCAAACTTGGCAAACTAATAAAAAAGCATTAAAAACCTATGAATACAAAGTTTGGAGACGTTTCCAGTGAAAAGATAATAGTTTTCCCACTAAAACTAGTTTTCCCAACGATTGTTTCTAGTGGAGCCATGAGATATAGTCATCCGACTCGGTCGGTTCCGACATATTGGTAGCATGCAGCAAAAAGAACACACTGAGAGGACAGAAGGACGGACAAAGCTCAATCGACTCAGCTCGTCACTTTGATCAAGAATATATATGTTTTTTTCGGTCGGAAATTAATATTTTTATGCGTTGCGAACTTCTGGAAAAAATTATAATACCCTTTGCAAGGGTATGAGAAGGAGTAAGTCACTCTCCCACATGGGCCACATGGAAGCTTTGGGAACCCATCCCAGGGAACACCCTGTTAGACCCTATTAGGCCCTAGGATGATCTTTATTACTGAACCATAAGTTTAAGTACACGGAAAATGTCTTAGATATGTCTTAAATATCCTTTTTATATCGAACGGAATGGGGAATGGAATACTTTTCGCCGAGCTTAGAACCATACGTGATACCGCAGGCTGTACATTCAGAAGACTGTAAGTTACAGACATCGTATAGTTTATCGAACATCATTTGGGGTACACAATAGTCTGTAATCTCCAGAATAGCAAGTGAGTAAGATTTTATAAAGATTCGACCACGCCTTACTCACCGTCCATGGGGTACAACATTGCGGATGAGTTATTTTATTTTATTTTAAGTTGGTTATTTTTTAAATTACATAATTGTGTGTCTCAAAGTTAACGTTTTCATGTTGATTTGTTACAAAATTCTGTTCTAAGACTCGTTTTTCGATTCTTGAGAAGCCATAAGACCTTGGCTGAGCTTAATCTTTCCTAAAAGACAACTAATGGGTCCAATTGGGCAGAAATTGGTAACAACTACTTGAAATGCACTCTTCTAAGTGCACTTTAGCATAATTTCCACTTGAACAAAAGTGGGCGAAAACTTTCTTTTGGGTTAAGAAAACTCGACCTTTGGTCGAAGACTTGTCCCTAGAGAATTTATCAAGAATTGAGTATTCTATGGGAAAACATACGACCTTTAACGATATCCAGTAGACCAATTAGAACACTCCATCGGAAAAGCACGAAAGACTTGGTTCGAAATATAATTGAAACCATTTAGAATCAGTCTTCAAATATAATGCCATCCAGGTCACATACAAGGTTCATAACCTGACCATTCAGAAAACCTCTACACTTCACAAGGAAGAATACTTTAGTGAATGTTATCAAAGCTCTGCTAGACTTTTCGTATCCTTTGAAGAGTCTTTTCAAGTCAATTTTAAGTGTATAGTATCGGTATTTTAGTGATATAACAAAATATAACATTGAGTCCCAGATCATATCATTATTTTTGAGTTGACTGAGTCTTGCAATTGGCACAAAAGTTGAATGAAATTTCTAGAAAAACGTTCAGACCTATTTATGGCATCCCTAACCTTCCCTGAAGATTTGTGTAGTTTTTGGATCGGAAGTGTTAGCTGATGTGGGCTTTAATTTCTTTGTTATCATTGATTAATTTTGTATAAATCATGGGCTGAACCCATTGCTTGAACCAAAATGTGGTGGGATTATTATTCCAGGCTGGAACCAACTTGTAGTGTGAATTCTATTCCATTGAATTCTATTTAGCCAGAGATGCAGAGCGAGGCCAAGTTCAATTACATGCGTTTACATGCAGCCCAAAACCCTTACAAAGACAATCGCCAAGACGGACTCCAGACTCAATCAGTGAATCAATCCCCCACACCCAACCCCCAAGTGGGCACTTCCATCTGCTCTGTGTCCTTCGTTGCTGTAATTGCATCCACTTGACCTTTCGCTACACTTCCTGTTCAACTATCTTATTGATATTTATTTCATTAGCTTCTTGTACTTAGCTGTGGCTGTGTGCGAATCAAACACAAAAATCTTCAAGCTGCCTTTGCCAGTTGTGCCAGGAGAGACGACACTTTGACTTTGTTTATGGTAAACAAGAGGCCAGAGTAATAGTAATGTGGCCTTCAGGGGCGTGCTGAGCGTGGGAGTGGGCGTGGGCGTGGCTTAGTCACAAACACAAGCAAAAGCTAATGCAATTCGCTGTGGCCGTAGTTTGTTGTTGTTGCCAATAGTTCTTAGACAGACGACAGCCCCGACAGCCGCTCGCCGTCTGTCTGCGGCGTACATTTACATTGCACACACACACACACACACACACACACATGCATGCATGTGGTGGGGTTGGGGGTGTGCTGGCACTCTGGGCGTAGCAGATGGAGAAGGGGAGGCGCAACAAGTTATGCCGCCGCAATTAGTTGGCCTCACACCGCCGCCCTCCGCAAAATTTCTTGGCATTAGTGCCAAAACCAAAGGCAACAGACACAACGACACTGTCAGCCACGCCAGCGCCAGATTTACGTACTCGCGCATGTGTGTGTGTGTGTGTGTGTGTTGTGCACACAATCGATCTAATCACTTTTATATAAATATATACATAAAAGTCAACTTAAATCACATTCAAAATTGTTTGGCCGCCGTCTAGTTGGATTTTAAGGGTTCACAGAATTCCTCACGCAATTCTCCTTGTCGTTGATCCTGTCATTTGGTCAACAGACGCCTTTATTGACTCAATACTGAAGGTTTTGAAGGCAGCTTTGATTTTGTAAAAGTGATTTTGCAATGCTTCTTACTATCTCAAACAGCTTTATATCTGTTGATCTACAGTTGAGAATAAGGGAATTGTTTTAATAAGTATTTCCTAAACTTTAAGTGATATTTTCACTCAACAAATTGGTGGCAAAATAGTAAGACAGACTTTTCTTAAGGCTATTGCAATAGCATTTAAGGGATCCGACAAGAAATTAAGCCTTCTGGGCAGTTATCTAATATGCAAAACCAAAAAAGTTCTACAAAGGTCAGCACAGACCTCTCCTAGGTTCAACAAAATAACAAACTCAACCTGTTGGTGTCTCAAAATATCACACAGAACACTCTCTCTCTGCCAAGCAAAACAAACAAACATTTTTCAAAAATATTTTTTCTCATTTAATATTTATAGAATTGACCTTCGTCTGGGGATAGAAATTCTTAATTGCCAGCATATAATGCAAATTAAGAATTATTTAGCAAATGGTTTGGTCCCGTGTTGACACAATGTTTATCATGAAAATGGGAAAAACTTCTCGTGTGTGTGTGTGTCTGTGTGTGTCCAGAAAATTTATGTTGCAATTTTCAACACTCTGTGCGAAAAGGGAGCAAAAGCTTCGACCTCAAAAATATTCATTAAAATTTCCATTGTTTGCCCAGGGAGAATCATTTTTGGTTGGTTCGTTGTTGGCTTATCTTTGGTGCAATGTGTCTTCGGTGTCTCTTGTGTAAATTTAGAAATTTATAGTTATTTAAAAATTCATGCAGGGAAGTGTGTGTGAGAGTGGCCAAATATGAATAAATTATCCGAGCTATTGTTTGCCAGCTTGAAAAGTAACCAAACGAGCAGAGAAGAAGTTTCATGTTAAGACTTTGGCCACAAGCAACACGGATAAGAGCACACACACACACACAGAGAGTGTGTTGTACATTTCCCGAGTGCGGTAGCGTTTTTTCACAGTCGTCCCCGATAAGCGAAAATCCAGCGAAAATCCTCGAGGAAAGTTCCCTGTGGTAATTTCAAGGTTACTGGCGTGATCTTCAATAGGCATAGGCACATACCCGGTGTGTTGGCGTCTTCGGCGTAGCGCTGTTTGGACGATTCCATCTGAGGAGCCTTGCTGCCCCGCCTTGCAGAGTGAGTTGGGGGCCGCCTGTCTGGTGTTTCCCGCCCACTTCTTGTCTGTTGGTGTGTGGTGCCACAAAAACAAAATTTGGCTACACCTTCACTGTGTTGATCGTGCCACTCACACTATCAGCTGTTGACAGTGTTGGGAAGCGGTCTTTTACAGTGAGCTTACAGAGGCCCAACAGCGAGCTGTTAGCGCACACAGGCCTGCTAAGTAATTTGGCGGTCCAAGTAAACGGTTGTGTTTAAATTCAAATTTAAATCCAAAGCTTTAATCTCTTGTTAGTATTCTAAAGAGGAAAAGGTGCAAAGGTCGCGGAACTGACCAACTGCCAACCCTTCCGCTGCGGCGGCGCACACTCAACAGGGCTCTGGCGACCGGGTCGGAGCGGTATAGCTCCCAACGGTTAAACGTCAGAGGGAAACTTTTGGCCACCGCAGGACTCTTTAGAATACATAACTCAACAAAGTAGGAGGTAGGAAAATCCTGGAGCTTCCCAAGCAAGGGGCGCTTGCTCGACGCCAGTTGACAAGATCGCCCCAAGAGAAATGGAGCACCCCTAACGCGACGATAGCGCAAGTGTCGAGGTCGCATGCTCTAGCCACGGCCGAAATGGTAGGAGACCCTTTTGCGAAAGGAGCAAGGATTGCTAGGACTCCCCCTGGAGAACCAGCGCTGGCAATTGCGGGGCAACAAACTGCTGCGGCATCCTGCTTGACAGAGTTCGAGACCCCTAAGAGGAACAGGGAGGAATCAAGTCCTGCAGGTGAAAGCCGGATAACGCCTCCAAAAAGCGCAAAGGACCTGGGCCAACCATCATCGAACAGATGCGGGTATTGGGCAACTTGTTAGAAGACATCCTCTATATGGTGAACGAAAAGAAACCGGTAGTGCGTCACATCAATCAGGGGATGAAAGACTCTCTAGCAAAAATGAGGCAGATCCAGATGAGCGTATGCGAGAACGCGGAATCGGTGTTAGCCGAACCCACCTGCTGCTACCGATGCAATGAGCCCCTAGAGCCTGAGCGTTCACCATCGGCATACGCTGCAAATGAACGCACAGAGAAGGCTGACATCTCGGCTCAGACGACGCCCGCCATAGAAGGATCCACCCACATCGCGCAAAGCCGCAAGACTACCATAGTCCAGTCTGAGTGTTCGACTCAAACCTCCCCAAACTTTCGCAAACAAGGCGCCATCGCGTCTGTCAACCGGATCCCAGCGAATGCACGACCAGAGTTTGCTGTACCCAATGTGAAGCGAGCCGAGGCTGCGAACACCACCACCAGTCCTGCAGGCACTATAGCAGGTCCCAAGGAGCAGTGGCAGAAGGTGGGCAGGAAAGGTGCCGGCAGTAAGCGTCCTGAGGCTCCATCCCAAAAACCTCGAGCAGATGCTATAGTTGTCTCTGGTAGAGCCGGTCTCTCGTATAGCGAGGTTCTCAACATGGTCACACGACGCCGGGACGGTCAGCTGAAAAACGTGGCCGAAAATGTGAAGAAGGTCCGACGCACGGCAAATGGTGACCTGTTGCTTGAACTGAACGGGCCAGGCCTGGAGTGCACTCAACAGCTGAAGGCAGAGATCGAGCAGGTACTTGGGGACAGCGCTGGTATCCGGGCTCTGACTCCGGAAACGCGTTTGGAGATAAGCGACCTGGATTCGCTGACCACGCGGCAGGAAATTGCGGAAGCCCTGGCTGCCCAAGCAGACGTTCCCCCAGAAGTCTGCAACGTCAAAAGCTTACGCAGCTCGTTCGCGGACACGCAGGTGGCCATCGTCATCATCCCGACAAGCCACGCTAGACGGATACTAGACCTGGGAAGGGTCAAAATCGGCTGGACACGCTGTCGTATAAAGCAGCGCGAGGGAGTTAAACGATGCTACAGGTGTTTGGAGGCGGGGCACATTGCAGCTGGCTGTAGGAACCCTGTGGATCGCACCAACTGTTGCCTGAAATGCGGAGAAGCTGGACACAAAATCGCAGCCTGCCAGAACGCAGCACGATGCTACCTTTGTAGCACCAAGGGCATCCAGGATGCGAATCACCAAGCGGGCAGCAGAATGTGCACACTGTCCCGCCGCAAAGGAGCGCTCAGTCAGCCAAAACATGCAGCTGATTCAACTTAACCTGAATCACTGCATCGCTGCGCAAGATCTGCTGTCGCAAACAGTGCGAGAGCGGCCCACAGATCTTGCGATACTAAGCGAACCCTACAAAGTGGGCAACAGTAGCAAGTGGGCCGTGGACAAAACAGGGAAGGCAGCAATTTGGTTATGCGGAGCAGCAGGCTTGCAGCTCTCCGCCGTGCACGCTGAGAATGGTTTCGTTCGAGCTAAGGTCGGAAGCATATGGGTGTATAGCGCCTACCTCGCCCCCAGCCTAGGCATTTCGGAATTCTCCGCCATCCTAGACGTGCTTGTGGCTGACGCCCTTGGCCGCAACCCTATAGTCATCGCAGGAGACTTTAACGCGTGGGCGGTGGACTGGGGCAGTGTCACGACGAACACGAGAGGCCGAACACTTCTCGAAGTTTTTTCGGTGCTAAACATTGGACTGTTAAACAACGGCAACCAGAACACCTTTAGCAGAGGGGGAGTCGGTTCAGTTGTCGACCTAACCTTTGCAAGCAGCTCATTGTACCCAACCTCAACTTGGATCATAAGCAGTGAGTACACTGCAAGCGACCACCTAGCCATCCGGTGCACAATAGGCGAACCAGCTAGCAGAAACCCGCCCCAGGCTCACCGCTGGAAAATGTACCGAGCGGAGACACTCGATGCGCAAACCTTTGCGACCGCGGTAGAAAACCTGGCAGCAACTGGAGGCGCGGATCAGATGGCAGAGCACATAATGGCCCAAGTAGGACAGGCATGCGACTCTAGCATGGCTCAACGTAAACCGTATGAGCGGCATCATGTGCCAATATACTGGTGGACCGACCAGATCGCAGAGGCCAGGCGTTCCTGCAACCACGCAAGGAGGCGCTACCAACGCTCGCGCGGGACTCCAGGCTTTGATGATTGGCAGGCTGTCTACCACAGCTGTAGGCGAACACTGAAGGCGGCCATCAAAGAGAGCAAACGCAAGTGCTTCCTTGAACTTTGCGACTCAGCCGAGCATGACCCGTGGGGCAGCGCATATAAAATGGTTGTAAAAAAACTTAGTGCCGACTCGCGATCGCAACCTTCAGATCCTCAGACCATGAAAGCCATTATAGAGCAGCTGTTTCCCCACAACAGCGACGCTCCCAGTCAGCCAGATGTATCGCCTAGAGATACAGCCATTGAGGAAGTTACTCCGGAGGAAGTGCTCCAAGTTGCTGGGAGCCTAAAAATTAGTAAAGCGCCAGGCCCAGACTCTATACCAAACAGAGCATTTAGGCTTGCGCTGGCCTTGAAGCCGGAGGTCTTCGCAGACCTATACAATAGATGCCTATGGGAGGGAGTTTTCCCCGATAAATGGAAGGTCCAGAAGCTGGCCCTGATACCCAAACCAGGCAAGACACCGGGAGAAGCCGCCTCGTACAGGCCAATCTGCCTGATTGACTCTGCTGGGAAAACCCTAGAGAGGCTTGTTTGCACTCGTCTAGAGCGCGCCATTGCTGCAGCCGGCGATCTTTCACAGAATCAGTACGGGTTCAGAAAGGCAAGGTCTACGGTCGATGCCATCAACAAAGTTGTGGGCACAGCCGCGGACGCCATAGAGGGCACCAGATGGAGAAACGGCGCGAAGGAATACTGCCTTGTGGTGACACTAGACATCCGGAACGCCTTTAACTCGGCAAGGTGGAGTTGTATTCTGCGAGCCCTAACCCACTTTAGTGTCCCCGCATACCTTCTCCAGATGATCCGAAGCTACTTCAGCAACAGGGTGCTAAGGTATGACACCAACGAACGCACGGAGACGTACGAAATAACCGGAGGTGTTCCGCAAGGATCAGTTCTGGGTCCATTACTGTGGAACGTAATGTACGACGGCATCTTGCGTCTCCCCCTACCCCCAGGGGTGCAAGTCGTTGGGTTTGCGGATGACGTAGCAGTGGTGGTAGTGGCAAAACAGCTAAACCAAGCTGAGTCGCTCTGCAACCAAGCCTTGCAGCAGGTAGAGACTTGGCTCTCCTCAGTAGGCTTGGAGCTAGCGCCTCACAAGACTGAAGCTGTCCTGATCAGCAGCCGGAAGAAGGTGGAGACTGCACAAATAATTGTGGGCAATGAAGTGCTCACCTCAAAGAGAGCGCTGAAGTACCTGGGAGTTATGATCGATACCAGACTCAGCTTCCGAGAGCACTTGGAATACGCAAATGCAAAGGCGGCATCCACGAATCGAGCGCTCTGTAGGATAATGCTGAACGCCCGAGGCCCAAAGCAAGGAAGAAGGATACTGCTTACCAGCGTCACGAGGTCCGGAATGCTGTATGCCGCCCCAGTCTGGTTGGGAGCCCTGCAGGTGAAAGGCTACAGCCGTGGTTTGGAGGCGACGCATCGGCTGGGTGCAGTACGCATATGCTGCGCGTTCCGCACAGTGTCGGACGACGCAGCGCTGGTCATCGCAGGAGTACCACCTTTGGAGGAACTAGCAGCAATTAACACGAAGGTGTTTGACGAGTTCCACGGGAGAAGCCTCCCAACATCCCTGAAGAAGGCAGTCCGGACGTCCGCCCAGGCTGAAAGCCTGCTTAGGTGGCAAAACCGGTGGGATGCATCCACCAAAGGTCGCTGGACCCATCGCCTCATCCCCAAGCTGGGGGAATGGGTTAACAGGCGGCATGGGCAGGTAAACTTCTACCTTGCCCAACTACTCAGCGGTCATGGGTGCTTTCGGAGCTACCTCCACCGCTTTGGGCATGAGGCAGACTCCATGTGTACCTTTTGCGGGAATGCAGAGGAGGATGCTGAACACGCCTTCTTTGTCTGTGGCAGGTTCACAGAGGTCAGGCAACGCCTAAAGGAGACTCTGGGCACTATGAGGCTTACGGCGGATAACATTGTCGCATTAATACTAGAAAGCAACGCTAATTGGGAGCTGGTTAGCAACTATGCAGCATTCATAATGATCGAGCTGCGGAGATTGGAGCGCGTTAGAAGGAGCACGACGGAGTAAGGGCGCTGAGGGTTTTGCGATGCATTGCTTCGCGGCCGTTCCGCAAAATCGCAGCGAACTTTCTCTGTATAGTATTAAGTTTCTTGTAAATATAAATAAATGAATACAAAAAAAAAAAAAAAAAACACCCAGACCCAGGCACGGGCCATTGTCTTAACTCGAACCCGAACCCCGAACCCTTAAACATGCTGTTGACATGGCTTTTGTCATTTTCTGGTTACGGCCAGGCGGACAAAGGCTCCAGGAAGCCTGCACAGCGCTGTTGGCGGTGGCGGTAGGTAGGATGGACATGGACAAAAGTTTGCCCCGGCTGTGTTGTTGATGCTGTTGCAAACATTTTTAGAGCACGAGGCTGAAGAGCAGAAGAGAAATAATTTAAACTATTTTTGGCCCCATACGTTTTAATTGAAAATTTATAATTAAGTGTGTGTGCATCGCACAAAAGAGCACCAGCAAACAACAACAGCAACAACAACAGTTTGCTCATTTGGGGCCAAATGATTTTGATTTGATTTTGTGGATAATACGAAATGAGCCATGCACCGCCCATGGACGGATTTCTCATTATGTTGCCAGGCATTTAAATAAATAAAATATGACAAAATGATTCAAGCATAATTCACGCAATTGGAAATTTAATGAGTTGAGTGACCAGAACTGGCATTTCAGGTTAATACAATTTTCCAAATTGAATCGTCAATTTAAAAATACCTTGAAAATTATAATTTGAGAAGATTTGTGAGCACTATATTTTGAACGCTTTCTTCTATAAGTAACCCTTGTTTTTTTCTTCCCTCAATGTGGCTTTATTTCACTTTGTTAATTATCGTTATTCTTCTTTACTTTCCATCTTCTCTACTATCCTTTTTAGCTGGTACGTCCGGCTATTTCAATTGATAATACACTTTTTTGGCTTTTCATTTGTTGCCATTTCATCTTCAGTTACTGTAAGCTCACCTCTACTTTTCTCTTGCAGCTTACCTCTTTCTTCCTTGCTTCTTTGTATTACACATTACATCTATTCATTTCTTTGTGATATCCTTCCCTTTTCTTTGAAGCCTCTGAGAATCATTTCCTACTCCATCATTTACTTCTTCCCCTTTTCGCCCTCTCTTCTTATAAGGAAGCGCAAGAAACACATTCACTTCTGTTCTGAAAATGATCTAGTTCTGCTCGGAGAGGGTTCAGTTTAGAACTCCAACTAAGCACCTTTTATCAATCCTACATTCAGAAAAAAACCCCAGAACTCTAGAAATTCACCCATTGTCCAAAAATTCATGATAAGCGGAAGAAATTTTCTTAAACTTCAAAATAACATAAAAAGTTATGTAAAAAACTAATTTAACTCAAGAAAAGGAGAGATTTATATGATAGTTAAGGCGTTTCTAAAATCCCCAATTAAACGCCAAAACTTTATTTTCATTACAAAGTAAAATAGCACTAAGGAGTAAACATTCAAGTTATTTGATATCGATAAGTGATATATATATTAGTCCCTAATGGGCGTCTACCGATCTTTATCAAGAAAGAATAAAAGGCCATTTCTTGAGTCTGTAAACCGCTTCGAAAGCGGTTGAAACCGGTTCAAAAGTGGTTCAGAGGCATGACTTAGGCAATGAACTTGAAATTTGATCTATATATTGGTAATATTCCTTGATCAAAAGTCATTTAAGCTAAGATATTTTTAACAGTAAACAGCGGTGTCAGTTCATGATGGCAATTTAAAGACCCGATGTTCGATCTTCATCATAGTTTGGGTGTTTGTTGTTGCATTAGTAACATTCTGGGCTCGACTGGGATACATGTTGGGGTCATTTAACATACCTTCGGGTTTCATCGGAAACATTTTGGTTACGTTTGAATACCACTTTGTGCTTATTTTGGCAATGTTAAGCAAATAATTGCTGAAAGTCTTTGGCGCATATTGGAAACAACGCGATCTCAATTTCGGAATACAATGCGATCAATTTCGGCCATAGTTGGAAAGGTTCTGGTTATATTTTGAAAAGCAGAAGCAAAAGTTTCCACATGCCAGGCCTGCTATAACTGCTTGGGAATTTCAAAGTAGCATAAGTGCAAAAACCGACATCAGACGAACGGAAGAGTTTGTTTGTTCTAATGTGGTGTGACCAGAGCACTGATATAACATTTTACCCTTATATGTGCCATTAAAATTCATTTAAGAAGTGAACAGATACATATTTGTTCCGGCAGAATGTTGAAAATAGTTAAATCGAAGAAATACAAGCGCTTCACATGTTCGCTTTGAGTGTGTTGCTCCGCCGCTGATGCCGCAAAGCTGGACAACTAATATCAGCTGACTCACACATAACCAGCCTATCTCTGGTTTCCATGCCTACACCTGATACTTGAATTTTCACAATCCCCCCCCCCCCCCCCCCCCCCCCCCTGGTTTTTTGCTGAGTGTACCCATAAGCCATATAAATTGTCTTAAAATTAAGCCACATTTCGGGTCCCCAAATAATTTTCAAATTCAAATTCTCTTCAGACCCATGCTCCATCACATAAACTTGACTTTAAACACATTATGTGTTTTTGCCGGGTTGATGAATAAAATATTAATACCCATTTTAAGAGTTTTTACTCTTGACATCGGCAACAACATGTTGCAGTCGAGCGACCACAAAAAGCAGGAAATGCTCCTCGGGACCCAACTCCCGTTTATGGCCAGTGGGGGCTGTCTGGCTAAGAGCTTAATAAAATTATGTGACGATGATTGCCCCGACTGGGCCCGTCGACTGCCCCTTCCACTTTCCACTTTTGCTCGGGCAGGTTTGGCTTTGGTTGCCACTTGAAAAACGCATTAAGGCTGCAGTTTTGTGTGCCATTTCTTTTTTTTTTATGTATATAATATACAAATATACATATGTATGTGTGAGTGGTTGCCAGATGCCCTATATGCATGCCAGAGTGGTTTGTTGATTGCTTGTTAAAAGGCTGCCTACGAGTCGGCTTCTGGTGCTGCAGTTGCAGGCTGCAGCAGCTGCTGCTGCTGCTCTTGCCATGAAATTTAATTAAAAACTTGTGTGCCATGAAATTACATTTCGACGTGCGTTTCCCTTCGCAAAGTCCACTGGGCTGGGAGTGAAAACGGGCGGACGGGCGGGTGAGTGGGTAGGCGCGAGCACGCCCAAAGGTAGGCAACACACAAAGGCAAAAGCAAGCGATGATTTTTATGTTAAAAAGGAAAATGCGGAAGGAAATGAAAATGGCCCACCTCCGTTGGACAACAGTGTTTCGCCAAATGGAGTCTCGATGTCGTTGTCGTTGGCCAGGGCACTTGCAATGCGAACGAAACGATTTGAATTTTCAATTAGGCTGGTACAGTCTAAGGAAAGCCAGTCAAAGTTATATAAAAATATGGAAAAACTATGTAGGAACTGCAAGCTCATAACGAAATAAACTTAAATTTAAATCAATGCGAGGTTTGCCAAATCCCCCCCCCCCCTAATTATGCTAAACTTTACAGCTCTAGTTGGTGAAAACTCATAACCCATTTATAAGTAAATGCTGATTATGAATGTAAATCTGGCTTCTGGATATGCAATCAAATTGCAACACCTTTTGGTCGCGTTTCCTGTTTGTTTGCCTGTTGCCTGCTGCCTGCCGCCTGCCGCCTGTTGCCATGTCATTTGTTATGCAAAAATTGTTGGCTTGCCGTTTTGCATATTTCAATTAAACATTTCACATACGGTGAAGCAACTGGCGCCTGACAGCAGCACACCCTCGCCAGCAAATCCGCTTAAAACTTATTCAATTAAAGTTCAGCTAAAAAGGACACACAGACACACACACACACACACACACACACACACACACTCTCGTAGATATACAAAACAGACGACAAATTCAAGTCATAAAAATAGAAGGCAAATGGCGACCAGCAAACGAGCAGAAAACAAGAACAACAACAACAGCGATACCAACGCCATAACTATGAGCAGGACATAAAAATATGCACATAAAGTGTGTATAATATGCAAGGCGATGGAGATGGAGATGGAAATGGAAATAGAAATACTGCAGACAACCGTAAAAAATAAACTATAGTGCGAGCAAAAGCTGAGGCAACACACAAATGTGGCAAATAAATCAGCAGTCATTTGTTGCGGGTTGCGCTGGAAAAAGGGTAGGGTAGTGTCCAATGATGATTTCTTGTTAACCATTTGTTGGGCTTATTTACGTGACATTAGGGGGAACATGTCGTAAACTTGGGGGACTTGGGGTATTAGACGCCTATGTTTCAGTGAAAGCTGCTGTTTTGGGTAGTGCTTAGTTGGTATTTGGAATTCAGTAGTTCGGTGTCATGAAAAAAGAAAGAGAGATGCGTGAAAGGTCATGCCAAAATAATCTTTCCACGATTGCTTGAATGAACCAGAAGAACTTTCAATAGTTCATCAAGTACTATATCATCTTTTTTAGGAAAACTTTTTAAGTTCAGAAAAATCTTGAATATTTGCCTACTATTTTGAAACAAGACCTTAACTGTTAGCAGGGTGGTAAAATGTGGGTCTATCGAAATGGCATAAAGGAAAAAACTAGTTCCAAATAGATTTGTCTCTCGATTTGATATTTAAGTACATAAAAACTAACTTAGCTCCGATGCAAACAGAAGCGAAAATGAACCGAAAATTAATGGGAATACGAGGTATACAAAATACTAGAAATTACAAGCATCAGCTCCAGTCACGGTTCTGGTTCTAAATTTGCATCTTAATTGGATTTTTTCTTACACCCCACTCATGTTAAATCAAACATTAATAAAAATAAAATACTAGATTATCAATGTGTACTCAGAAATACGGTAATATCTTAGTCAAACGGTAACCAAATTCATTGGACCATAACTTGTTTCAGGCAAAATTTAATCCACTTTTATAATAAGTCTTAACAAATAGCTGTATAGAATAAAATAGTTTAGCCATTCGTGGGCAAAGTGGAAATTTCAAAATGGAATATCTAAAAATGACAGTTTTGAAAGCCGCTTTTCTCAGCCATCGAGTTCAATCAGCCAAACCATTGATAATAATATTTAAGAATCCTTTATCGTCATCAAAAATTCCAAGATTATAAACAATCAGTCGGTCCCAGCGCGAGATTTATTAAAAATGTAAACTAAACAAGTCATCAGAATGCTGTATGCACAGAAACAAGAATTCGAGAAATCCGAAATTAAATCAATCCCAAACATTGTCAGAAGTTGTCAATCCGATATTTTCTCATTATAAGTACGAATAGGATTCACTTGATCTCAGAACTGTTGCGACTCCGGCTTAAAATTTCAATTCGAATGTCTAAAAAAAAGAATTTTTTTGCTATTCTCTATCTACTCTACAAATGCTCTAGGTCATTTCGAAAGTATGTTAGACTGCACTCACACGGTGGAGCAAACTTCATGAAGTTCTTGAAAAAGCTTTCGTTTGTAGGAGAGAGAGATGTAGAGAGGCAAGCGACACCTCTACACCTCTCTCCTACAAGGATGAGCTTTTAAAAAAACTTCATGGAGTTTGCTTCATGGTGTAAAGCTCGCCTTAAACTGTGAAATCTTTGTCATTAGTATCAAAAACTCGGATCAGACTAAATTAAAATTCATATTCAAATTGTAAATGAACTAATCAGGCTCTGCTTGATTTGTATCAGTCTTTGTTGTGTGCAGTACTTGGCTAAAATAAATGTTGATAATAAGATAACAAAACAAGACATTTTTTTACAGTTTATCAAAGGTTGCTAGTGATTCTTTTCTATTTTCCGGTGCTGAACACGATTTTTTTGTTGGTAAGGGAAATCACATCTACTAATATGTGCATAAGGGGGCTTAAAATGCCTATTTTGACACTTTTAAGACAAGTCTTTTAAATTAACGTAAAGTTTTACTTCTTTGCCTTTAAATAAATTATCACTAGCAATTTTGCGATTTTTTTTTGCTGAAAAGTTATACAGGACTTTCGCGTGATTTCCAGATTTGATGCAGTTTTCAGACCTTCAAGTCTTGTTGTCAATTTCCTACTGGTCACATTAGTGTCCACCCATTACAGGGGCTCAAAAGACAAGCCAACTGCTGATTTGCTGATAAGTCATCGATTTTCTGTAAAGTCACGGAAGGGTATTTAAAAAGTTTGTCACGCAACTTTTTCACATTATATTTTGGCCATTTTACATTTCTGTACCATTTCTCTCCCATTTATACACCATTTTTTATTATTTTTTGTTTGGTTTCTGTTTGGCTGGTTGACTGATAATAATCTGCAAATCAGCTTAAAATTTCCCACGTAGACCCACACGAAATGGCTTTAACTAAGCAACTTTTCAAACTTGGTCCGCTGCCTGCCGCCCGCCCCCTTAACGAGCAGTTGGGATAAAACTGAAAAAAAAAGCCAAATATTCTGTCTGATTTAGTTTTTGTTTCTATTTTTTGCTTTTCCTTTATTCATTTGCCGTTGGCCGCAGACGCCACAACAAAGCGAATTTTTCGTGTGTGCAGGAAACGTGACTTTTTTGAAATTTATGCACTTTTTAGTTAATAATAAAACAAAAACAAACAAAAAAGCCACCAGCAAGCCTGGCAATTTATAGAGCACAGATCCCCAGTCTTATCTGTTATACTCGTTTATTTTGCTAAATTTTTGCTCGAGCTTAATTAGAAACAAAAAATTGGACCAACATGGCGTATGTGCAATATGCAAATGCAAATGCATTTCCCCCCCAACAGCAACAACAACAACAACAACAACAATAAGAACAATTCACAAATTGAAATCAACGAGCTTACAAGTTGATAGGTTTTTTGTTGTTTGTGTGCCACACCCCTCCTCCTCCGCCCCTTCCCGTTTCTATACGCTTCGTTTCGTTTCGTTTTCAGCTCATGTCACACACGCCATTCACTTGTTGTTGTTGCCGCCGCTGCTGCTGCTGCTGCTGCTGCTGCCCGCTGTTCGACATGCATCGATTACATAAATGAAGGGAGGAGGTTGAACGGACGGACGGAGGGACGAACGGACGGACGGCAGCAGGAGGTCTGCTACCGAGGCAACAGCATAAGTCACGAAGCTTTTGCTAATGACGAGGGCCTTGATGCTTTTTCAATTAACCAAATGTGTGACATTCGCTTAAGGGCGTGCGGGTCGGGGGGCAAAAGCGAGCACAGCGCGAGCGGATGGCAGGATGTGAGGACAACTGTTAGTGACAGTGGCTAGATGGAAATCACAGCTGAAGCAGGAAAAAAAAAACCAACTGTATAAATGATTTGAGAAAAACCACCCTAAGCTTATTTTCCCACAGCTCGTTAAAAAAAAAAAGTGAATAAGACAAACGACAATTGAAATGATGATTTTTTTCAATTTACATCATATTTTTTAGCCTCTCGTGGCTAAACACTTCCTGCTTGTGACATCTTTGCACTTGTGGATAACTATTTAAGTGACAGTTTAGTACGGAAAAATGAGTCTACAGATGATTATACAAAAAATTAAACATTACAGCTAGAATACATTTAACTTAGCAATCTATGCTTTAGAATTCCATCAAATAAGAATAAATAAAGTAAAGAACTGAAAGTTCTTTGAAGACAGTGATCTCAAAAAACGGAAGCTGTGATGGTTAGGGTTATTATAAGTTCTTTTTAATTATATTATATCTATTTTTTTACACCTTCCTATCCATTTTTGCTGAACCGAACCCAAATATTAGGTTTGGAACAGGTTCAGGCTTAGCTTTTTTTCTAAAGAGGTTCGGTTCACAGTTAAATAAAAGTCAGAACTCCGAGTTTGATCCGGTTCGGCCTGCCCTGCCCTATAATGTAATCATTACTTTTCATTACACAAATCTTGATTATTCAAAAAATGAAAAATCAATTCCGGACTATGATTATTTTAGGTCATTTTAGAGTTATGTTAACTTGTAATTACCACTACTCAATGATTATTTCGAATGGTAATTACTTTTACAATTACTTGAATAATTGTAGCTCTAAAAGGGAGTATTGAGTGTAATGGCGCCCAATTTCCGACTTTCTATTGACAAAATAATTAGCAAAAATTTTAAACACGTTTCGCAAGTGTCTCCATACCTTGCTTAAATAACGAAATTTCAATATTTTCAAACTTTTCCAAACAAAATATCAAATCAAATATAAATTATTTCATTGAAAGCAATTTCTTACTTAAGGTCGACAGTCGTTTTCGTTAAGAGGCCGACTATCGGTTTAAGTACGAGGTCCCAAGTTCAATTCCCAGAGACTTAAGTTGAGGTTATAAAAGAAATTCAGAGAAAAGAAGGAGATTTGAGTTTATAAAGCAAAATGGTCCTAAGACCTAACCCAGCCGTTTATGAATCGAGCACAAAAAAGGGTATTACTCTACTCAAAAACTTGGACTTGAAATCGGTAGAATTTCAGAGGGCTTCTCTAAATGAAGTTCACACTTCAATTCAAGCTTAAAAGAGATATTCATGTGGTGCCACGTAGCCCTTTTTCTCTTGATTGAGACAATGCGGGTTAATTGATACATTAAACGCTTCATTCGTTTATTTTCCAAATTTACTTGCATTTCTTAATCAGCTTATCAACTTGTTTTATCAACAACTACAACTACAATAAAACTGTATAAACGCAGCGTATAATTTTATTATCATACAAATTGAGATAAATTTATTCATTTGTAGTGTATTTTACTCTTATCGAAAATTGATAAATGCATTACTCATACTCATCATCTGTAAGCCTTGCCCATGCACAGGACTAATTTAATAAAATTTTCTAGCGCTGTGAAAATGGAAAATTGCATTGTGCAGACCAAAAAAGAAAATCAAATTGAAAGCTGTCAGCAAACTAAGTTTCATTCCCCCCAAACCACTCCCATGGCTATTCCCATTTCCAGGCCAGAAGTAGAGAGAGTTCCATAAACAGCATAAAACTGAAAATGTTGAGATACTTCAGCGTACACACACACACACACACACACACACAGATACAGATACACAGCTTCAGATACTTGACGTTGGGCCAGACAAAGGCAAAAGGCAATTATAGAAATACAGACGAGCAGCAACAAATAATAAAAGCCAGTTGCCATAGACAATCTCAACGACAACATGAACAACTGGAGACTGGAGACGATGGCGATGGCGATGGCGACGACGATGTTGACGACAAGTAGCTGCAAAAGTTCTACGACGTTTTGCGCATATTAAACAAAGTTCTCATCGCTGACTGCGAACGCAGGCAGCACCAGCTCCAGCAGTCTCATTCTTTATTTGATTGCCCGCACAGCCAATGCTCAAATTACCCCCAGGGAGTGTGAGATAGAGCATACGACAACAACAGCAGCAGCGAAAAACACAAAAAAAAAATAATAGTAGTCGGAGGCATAAACGTAATTAATAAGGCAAATTAATGCAAACAATAATACAAATTCATTTTCATGCACAAATGAAACTAAATTACAGCAACGTGAGACTAAACCTACAAGCAACAACAACAAGCTAATTGAATGCTAATTTGACTCAAGCCGACTAACTAGATACTCTCTGGGGAGGGACCTTTGTGTGTGGGTAAAAGATAAGGGAAAAACAATTTCATGAAGACACTCAAAACTTGAACATTTTCCAAGCAAGGGTTGGCAATTAAGGGGCCACATAAGTGCAAGAGCAACATCAGAAATTATGTGGAAAAGTTCTTTCACAAAATGTTATCAGTTGTGATGGCTGAAGACATAGCTCCGACCAAAATATTTTGCTGGCGTAGCTGTGTGGCTTATTTCTGGTGGAAACTGTATTCACAACATATCTTCAAGCTGATCAATGGCGTTTAAGAACAACATATCTAAACAACTTCAATCGCGGCAGGTAATTTGAAGATCTGAAGAAATGTCAGGCGAGCAATCGACACCAGAAACTTTAATACACACATGGCGTCGCAGAGAGCTGGGTAGACAGAGAGATAGGAGATAGGCAGTTGCTGAAAGTGTGGCCAAGTGGCCAGAAATAGGTGGAGCGACTCTTTTGGACTTGGACAAAATGTTTAGAAATTAAAGTCGGTGTATTAAAAAAGTAGAGCCAAGTTTAAGAAAACCTAAAGAACCGCTGAAGCAGTAGAGCAATCGACACCAGCAATTATCCCCGGAATTTTCCGCTTTTTTGATGACATTACTCCTTCAAGTTTCTTGGGGTCTTCCTACCGAAGTTGTTCTCATTTTTTTTGTCTTCTTTTTTCAAATGCCATAAAAAAGTTGTTCTACCCTTTTAAAAAACTTCTAAGAACATCACTAAATGCTGGCTAATCAGCAAACGACACACCCATACACCGACACACACACACACACACACACCGACACACACCCACACTCGCCAGCATCGACAACTAAACAGTTCGTCGAGCAGAAAAACGAGGAAATCTACTTAATCACGTTTAATTAAGGTGAGTTTATAAGTACACCCACATTCATATGGCTGTGTGTGTGTGTGTGTGTGTGTAACTACTTTTTTTTTTTTTTGCTTTTTGCGAATTGCTTTTATTGCCTTTATGGCATAAAGATACAAAAGTGCGAGACATACAGAGAGCTTGCCAGGTAATCTGAACTAACCCTCAACCCATAAACCAAACAGATTTCCTGATGTGCACATAAATGCAAATTAGGGTTAAATGTGAACGAGTGTATTTGTGTGTGCGTGTGTGTGTGTGTGAGCAGCACAGCGGATTATAATAATAAGCAAGTGCTTAGCATAAATGGATTTATTGGCTGCACATTCATCAGGAGTCAAATGATTCCACTTAGTTTGCATTAGTGACATCCCATTGAAGAGGGCTCCGGTTGTTCGGTTCTCGGGTCAGTTGACGGTTCACCTGCACCGTCGCTCATTGAATTGGACTGCCTGCGCTTGGCATTGGTTTGCCTCTCGCTGGTTGGACGCAGCAAAAGCTCATAAACGGCCTCATTCTCAATGCGATGAACATCAGTTAGACCATTTTCCGCGAATATCTTTAGTAAATTATCATTGAGGCTTGTTTGAGACATCGCGGAAACTTGATAATGAGATTAGGTATAAATTGCTTTACTTTTGAGAATCGCTTGAAATGTTATATTCCCCGTTGAGTTGTCAACTTATTAACATATTTTGTAGAGTGATTTGGGAAAGAAGAAACTTGGCCAGCTAGATTGTCCGGAAAAATAATGTTTAGCTTATCAGTTCATGTGAACCGAATCAGAGTCGAATCGAACCTCTAGTTTGTGCAACGTTATGGTGAACAGAAAATTATAATAGCTACCAATTGATGAGGTGGCTGTACAAATATTTTGGATAAAATCAACTAATCGAATCTTTAGTGGTATTCCTGACAGCGATTTAGATTAGTTTTAGTACAGCATTTTCAGTGTGCCCAAAGATGATTTATTGAGATCAGCTGATTCAGATTTAGTTTAGATTTGATTTCGTTTTGGTGTGACCGTTCTTTTATTTGATTTTTTAGAGACGCATTGATAAGTGCTCTGTCGCATATAGCTGATCAATCCAGATATTTGTACCTTAAGTGACCTCCGTAATTTCTAGAGGGCCAAAAATCCGGCAAAATCGATTTTCTGCTATATCTTCGAAACAAGAGCTAAAGGAACAAAACCAAAGATGGTGTTATTAACATAATCTGATCAAAATGGATCTGCACCAAAAACAATGTTGGGGCTGTGTTATCTAAGATGCTTGAAAATAAAGTGCTTACACTTTCTATGTGGGTTTGATTTGGAGCCATTTGGCTATCAGCAGCTTTATCATCTGGCAGTGTCAGCTGTTACCGAAATCAAAATTAAATCAGTGCGCAAAACAGGGTCGTTCCCTCAACTGATTTAGATTTTCTTTCGCGAAATCAAAAACAAATCTAAAACTCTCCCAGGAATACCAGTATGAATAGTTATGTCAGGCACAACAAAACCTGTGTATCAAAAAATGAACTATTAACAAGACAGACTGTAATATACTCAGTACCAAAGAAAGTGTTTGCTAAGTATGAATTTGTATGCTGCAGTGAACATACTTTTGCTCTTAACTCTACTACCCGTCGTCCGATCTTCACCCTTTCTTTGGCAAATCGATAAGATTGTGCAAAAGGATGTAATAGCTAGAAGAAAGTTTAAAGGTTCTTGATCAGCATCAACAGCCGAGACGATATTGCCACGTCCATCTGTCTGTCTGTACGTATGAGTGTACAGATCTCAGCGATGATAAGAGAAAGAGGTTTGATCTATATGAACAAAAACTTCTTTTATAGTACTTGCAGTCAGATCAAGTTTATTTTCCATTTTTTTACGCCCATTCCCGCCTCCTAAAATTGTTAAAATGAATACCTCCCACAGTTTTATAGACAGAAAGATGATTCCTTATCATTTCCCATAATTATTAATCAACATTATTTATGAATCATACATACGGTGGTCGAGTTATGAGCAAAATAATTGTGCTTTGCTGCTGAAAATTCCAGCTGAGCAGAAACTTTATATAAAATTAGGGCTGTTTCGACGGTCATGGCTAAAAATGCAGGAAACAAAATCGATGTATGTCTATACAAAGCGTGATTTTTAGCAGCTTACAGATTTGATTAAAAAAAAAATACATAAAATTAAGAAAAATGTGTGAATTCTTTATTTGAGTCGATAAAACAATCTATATGATTTCATATGTTTAGGGGTCGGGACTGCGCATCAAATGGTTCATGCGTTGGGTCCAAATTTGTCATACTCTGATCAACATATCGGCCGATATGTTACGAATAAATTCTTCAAAATTGACTTCAAGTGTGTCAACTGCTGCGGGCTTATCGCTATAGACACGAGACTAAGTCTTAGCTTACCCCTACCAAATATAGTCTTAAGCCGTCGCCTGATCTAGGCGGCCAATTGATCGGCCCCTAAATGCGAAATAAACTGTCCGTCGAACTCGCCTGTCAATTGGATTCATTCGCGTGCTGTGCTGCATTTGGCACCGCCTTATTGAAATCACATGTCAGCCAAGTCCAGCTCTTTGATTTTGGGTAAACCAAAAGTCTATAATCGTTGCACGGTAGCGCTCTCTTTTCACAGTAATGTTCCTTTCTTCGTCAGCTTTAAAAAAATATAGTCCAATGATGCCGTCGGCCCATAATCCACACTAAACAGTGCATTTTTCGGGATGCATTGGCAGTTCTTGCATTGCTTTTAGACAGAAGACGTACTTCATGTATCCCTTCAACCAGAAATGAGCTTCGTCGCAGAACACAATTTTCCAATAAAAAAGTGGCATGAATTTTGATAATGAAATTCAATAAACTGCAAGCTTTGTTCGCTTGTAAGTCGATTCAGGGTTAAATTAACCAACTGAACATGTTTGACAGTAACAAGTGCCTAAAAATTCACCCTTTCCTTAAAGATTGCACCACATTTTACCCTACGTTTCTCAACCAAGCTAAATAAAATACATTTGTGAATTTGCACACAACAAACTCTACTTGAAATTCCATTTCCCTATCAGAGCAGAAAATCAACATTCTACTAGTCCACAAAGTTTTCTACCTGCGACTGACTTTTGAACTTAACCGAAAGCCAGCTACACAAAATAACAACTCGTCAAGGAACCAGCACAGCAACAACAACAACAAAAGGAAGCCGGAAAAGAAAAACTTAAATGTCAAGCCGATGGAGCTAAAGGCACTTCACATAAAACTCACATGGCACATTCACATAACGTACAAAAGCCCGCGCGCACATCAACCTCAAGCAGCGCACTAGGCCACGCTGATTTACACACACAAACACACACACACACACACAGAGGCAACAAAAAAATACTTCCGTGTTGATTGTTTTGTTTTGCTTGGGCAAAAGACATGGACAACGACAACGACGACGCCCATAAAAACTGACGACGTCTGCGAAAATCACTTTAAAAACAAGTGAAAGGAGAGCGCAGTGGGGCGGGGGGTGGGAGGGGGCGGAAAAACCTGTCCATCAACAAAACTATTGCCACAATAAACAAGAACAATTTGACAATTGAAGTGCTTCCTACCAAAAAGGAGAAAAAAAATGAAAAAAGAAAAGCAGAGCAAGTAGCCTCAGTAGCACTTGAGCACAGTTTCCGGTCATTTACACGTACACATGGCCTTCTATTCTCTCTTCTCTGTGTGGGTGACAGTGTGTGTGTGTGTGTGTGTGTGTGTGGTGTGTGTGTGTGACACAGTATCCTACATTTCCAAATCAAAAAATTAGAAAAACCTAAGGCCCCCCAAGGTCAGTTTGAGAAACACCTGGTTAGAATTTAATAAAAACAAGAAGTTGCCTCCGGCCCCTGAAAAGTAGGCAATGGAAATGTACCCCAACTTTCATAACTTAATTTTTTGTGGTAATATTTTCACATTTCTTTCATTTTTTTGGGGTACCAAGATTTTGCACAGACTCCACGTGCAGCAGCAGCAGCAGCCACACGCTCTCACTCTCTCCCACTCTCTCTCTCTCGCTCTCCGCGCGAATCTCTCTCTGTGTGCGCAGCTGCTGCTCCTGCAGGATCAGGGTGTGGTGAGTTATGCTGTGGAAAAGAAAATTCCTTTGGGCCCTACCTTCAGCTGGCTGCGCTGCTGCTTGTTGTTGGCTTCGTTTACAAATTTTCCTGCTTGGCTGCGCGTTTTTCCTCTGATATGTGACACGCACTCACACAGGCAGACAACTGTGTGTTAATTTACAAAAACATGCTCACACACACACTTACACACTGGCACACACACACACACACGGTCGCGCACTAATCAAGTGTCATAAATTCAGTCACTTCGGTTCTTAATTGATTTACATTTTTCGGAAAACTAATTTCGGGTTTGTCGTTCAAAGTCACTCAGTTTTCCTTTTGGATTTTTCCACAATTATTGTTGTAGCGCTTCCGCCTTTGTCAACCGAGCACGTCAACTGTCTGCACCTGACTGAACTCGGAAAAGCGTTCTCAAAGGCGTCGCTGCTTTGGCTGCTGCTGCTGCTGCTGCAGAGAGCCAGAGAGATGTTGAGAGCGCCGACTCATTGTGGATGCTGCACAAATCACATCCAACTTGGCTTTCTCTTCGAAGCAGTTGGCCTTTTGTTTTGATTTATTCTGTTTTTGTTTTCCTCCTCCATTTTTGTGTCTTTTTGTACTCTTGGCTAAGAGCAAACTTGGGCCCACCTTGTGACAACTTTCCACAAAACTTGTAGCTCACGAAAACTCACAAAATCTACCAGCCTCCGCATAAATATCATAGAAATATGAAAAATAAATAAAAGGGGGGCGAATAAACACAAATATTTGGCCGGCTACAGTTACGCTGGGGCTTAACAAAAGGGCTGTCCAAAACAGTTTATCCCAGCGGTGGGAGCGTCAAGGGGTTTGCTTGTGATTTTTAAGGTTTTTCTTTTGCTTGTTTTTTTTTGTTTTCTTTCGTTTTTTTTTTTTGTTTTAAAGCCACCTCTGCTGCTCTTTATGCAAACTGCCGCCGCGACGCTCTTGTTTGTGAGCTCTGCCACGGGCCTCATGAATATGTAAATTGTTATTATTGCATATTGTTAGGCGCCAGGAGCATCAGCGCGGCACATGATGAAGATGACAGACAGAGCCAAAGCGGAAGCCCTGGTCTTTTAGGAGACTTTGCTAAGCGCAACAAGGCCGGGGTCAAAGCAGGTATTAAGTTTTCTTCCCAGTGGCAGCAGCAGCAGCAGCAGCAGCAGCTGGGCATTCGACGTAAGCCCTTCACTTTGGCCAAATAGATTCGTAGATAATTTTGACTAATATTTTCGAATGTTTTTGGAATGTGTAGTATAATTTTATGGCAATATTCATGAAGGTGAATTAGTGTTTCGTTTCATAAAATGATCAAATTTCCAATATATTCTGGCTGCAGTTTTCGGTTAATGAAATGGAAATCCACATAAAACTGAATATATTAATCACACCTTCTGTGCTGAAACATACTTATTGTTGGAAATGTTGGCATAAGCTAGACGATTACTTAATACCTAGACAATTAATGGCTATATATTGTTCCGGTTCGATTCCGCCCACATTAACTGCCTATACAACTCGCTCTCTGTATAAACGCACTGATCTCAGAGATAGCAGCTGAAGGTGTGTGGAACGAATGCTTCTTAGACTTGCTTAAGTTTATTTTTTCATTTTTGCCATACCCCAAATATCTCCCACAGCTTTGTGCATAGATGGTCTGTAACTTTTAGACATATTAAGTAATAAGCCATATTTATCAGGGATGCAAGCCGGTTCTAAACCGAACCGAAACGCTTATTCCACCTGGTGAACCGAACTGCAAACCAAACCGACTTCATTTCAGAAATGCTGAACCGAACCGAAAATCACCAACAAAAAAGGTTCGGTTCTTCTCGTCAATAATACTTATTAAGTTGGGAACTTGAAACGTTTCATTGAAATAATTATTATACATTTCGTTCGACTCTCTACATCGTTAGCGATGCCGGATCAATATAACTTTTAAGGATGACTTGACGAAATTTTAAGAACATGTAACTTTGCATAGGAGTTCATTTTGCAAAGTGTTTGCAAAGTGACAAGACAATAGAAATCATAATATTTTGCATAAGGTGCCTTTGTGAACCACTGAACCGAACCGGAACTGGAATCGACTCGAAACCGCGGTTCTGTCAGGTTTAAAAACCATGTAATGAAACGGTGTGAGCCACTGAACTGAATCAGTGCTTATATTTGAGTGGTTTGCATTCCTGATATTTATCAATCCACGTCCCGCAAGAAGCCTAACATCAAGATTAACCCTCTTTTTAAGCGGAAAATTCGAGCTGGAAGTAAAAATTGGCAAAAGGCTGCCTAAATCAAAAATATTGTTCAAAAATGTAAGATCAAATATTACCCAAAAACTTTAAATTGGAAGTATAAGCCAAGGATACATGTTATTTGAACTGTATCTAACCTGTGAATCGAGCTCGGGTCCTCCAAAAAATGAACACTAATGACATGGCGTATTAACTTTGTGCACCATTGCCGGCTCGCGCGATCTAGCGTCTAGTTACGCTACAGAATCCAGTCATATTAACTGGCCATATTTTCAGCTGCTTTAAAAGTTGCTTCATATAATCTAAATAGAAGGTTCCATTTCCTTAACGTTAGTAATGTCAATTTAAGCTCTCAAATGTCATTTAGCCGCGTGGCTCAGCTATTAGAAGGTCGTGAATTTCAAGTCCAACTATAGTCGCATATATATTTTTGTTTTCTTGGTGCGCTAGTATGTCGGAATCGAATATCTATATCTTAAAGCAGCCGTTTTTCCATTCCATTTACCTCTTCGCCATTTCAAATAACTTTTAGCGAACAACCAAGACAGCTTTAAGTTACTTCAAATCATTGTTAATAGCGACAACAAGCAACACCTAGACAACAAAGTAATGGCCGACACACACACACACAGAGAGACAAGCACACAGCCACAGCCAAACGCACTCATGTTCTTGTAGGCAGCCTTGACAACCTGAACATGCCCAAGAACAAGACATTTGCGCGCGGCGACTTTGATTGGCAGCCCTCAAGCAGGGACATTGAGGAGGCGAAAGCAAAATCATCATTGACTGCGCCAGGTCGCTGTCGTCATCGCCATCATCGTCATCTATAATAACATCAAACAACACTGCCCAGACACCACCAGGCCGTAGATAACCCTCCGCCCAAATAAAACCTTACCAACTCCCCACTTTTGTACGCACCTCCCCACTTGTTATCAAACGCAATAAAAAAAAAAGTAGAAAATAAAAAGACATACTCTTTGATAAAGGGTAGCTTAAATTTTAGTAAGAGACAGATGCTGCAAAGTGACTCAGACTGGATTTACACGGTGAAGCAAACTTTATGGAGTTCTCTTAGTGGGCGCAAGAATCAGGAGAGATTCTAAACCTTTTCTTAATAAAACGCATTCACTTTGCCTTGAATATTCCGGTTACTTTTTTGATACCCACCATATTTTCACCACTACCTGAAATTTTCAAAAGAAAATACACTTTTTATGAAGTTTATCGTATCATAAAACGTTTGGAATTTTGTTTTTATGTCTTTGGCAAAGTTATAGATATAAACAAGGGCAAAAAGAGTCTTGAACAAGCTAAAAACTGGCATCTACTGCTTCAAAACCGCCAAAAATATCAAAGAATTTAAAATTTGTTACGTTTTTTTGCCCGAAACTGCTAAACTACTCGAAATTTGGCAAACTTTTCTTTGACGAAATTATCCCAAACAACAATATAAACAACTTTCTGGTACATGCCATGGATATATTGTATAACTTTGGAAAACCATATTACAACAAAAGCATTGTCGGAATCAGAGCCACCAATATAATGGGCTGTGTAGGCTGCGGAGGTTGACAAACGGAGAGTGTGGTTGTGGGCGGATTAACATATCTGGTAAGTGGATTACCAGGCGTACTTAAGCCTCTCCCTGTATTTTGAAATCGCATCGTTCTCCTTTTTTTTTTGGGTAACCAACGAAATATAAAATCGTCTAAGTGTTAATACATTAAGAAAACCTCATAGAAATGTTCGATTCCCATTCTAGCAAAATAAAACAATTTCAATTAATATAAAATTTATATTATAAGTTGGTATATACACTGAGTTCTGAGTAGGGTAGGGAGTTCTGATGCGGATCAAAAACTATACAAATTTAAGACATTTTGGACATATTTTTTCGACCAAAATTGCTTGAGAGCTTACAACATTAAGGGCCGATTTCTTATCTTCTTAATAGCTTGTATGTGTCAGATAAACTACGATTTTGGTCTGTTATTTGTAGGATTTTAAATGAAAACCAAACAGATTTCAAAACTTCAATGAGATTAATGTTAAGTGTTAATTTGTTAGAAGGTGGAATTTAGACCCCAGGATGAACTTAGCATAATTTTATATTATACAGAAAGCAGACTTGTTTGTATATTGGCTATGTAAAGGACAATGAAAACTTTTTGTTTTTTTAAGCATTTATATAATATAATACATCAATAAGTAAAATTGAATTCCAAGTAAAATCTAACAAATATACATGCCAGCGTCAATTCGCTGGCCCTTCCAATATCGTTGGCTTTTCTGCCTCACCGCATAAATATTCATAAAATTAATCATATAGCACTTTTCCAAACATTTCTCCCCCAAGAACAATCATTTCAATGGTCCTACAAGGGCATATAATCTTCACCAAAAGGATATTCTGAGCATTTTGTTTTTTATATTTGATTTTTTTCTTTCGTTTTCGGTTGATGCTTACTTGATTTTTCCTTCTTACGATTCTCAAACATTTACTTTCGCTTTTTGCTAAGGAAAACATAGGCAAACAGACACACGCACAGGCACAGGCACACGTATTCAAATTGTTGCTGGGGGCTGGGCAGGGAGCGAGGACGATAACAACGACCGTGTACGCAGGCGAAAATTGTTGTTGGTGGGTGTGGCAAAAGCTGCCTGAATGCGCGTTTAGTTTCAAGTGTTATTTTTGTGCTGAAGGAGCCGGGGATGGGGAGGGGGCTGGGGCTGATTCTGCTTCGTTTTTTCAACGTCTTCGTCGAAGGCGTCCTCGTTCTCGTCGTCGTCGTCTATTTTGGCTGAAGTGCGTAATTGATGTGAAAAGTGGCAACAAACTGTTTTTTATTTGCGCTTGCTTTCAATTTGTTTAAATTGCTGGGCACACACACACACACACACACACACAGAGAGAGAGAGAGAGAGACAGAGGGAAAGAGGGAGCGAGGCAGAGTCGCAGCCACAGAGACATTTCTAAACGCTGATTGAAGTTTTATTGAATTTTAAATTGCACTGCCCGTCTGGTTTTCCCTCGATGGTTTCTTTGATTTCTCTCCCATTCGCTTTTCACACTGTTCCCCGAGTGTTTTATTGTTGACACAAATAATGTCACTCAAAATGTCAAAAAGAGGCCGCTGTTTCATATTTTATTTCTCCATGTTGTTGTTATTGGTTACAAAGTACCTGAGGTTTGACATACATTAAACTGAGTTGTCAGGTGTGTATTTAGGCCCAAGAAGTCATGGATGTAGGATGCAATGAAGCGGCAATAGAACGGCTGTACACAATTGAGGGCAAAAGGAATTTGGTTCAATGTTAAGAGACGATGCGAATTCCAAGTTGATTCAACGAATTGAAAAATATTTCCAGTTACTTTGGAAATTTATCCAATAAATCATGTATATCGCTTAAAAACAGATTCATCTCACGGTCATTAAATGGTACTTTAAGTTTTGTTTCCTAACGTTCGCAACTGATTCGTTAACTGATGGTTTTTGAGCAGAAAAACTTACGATTCAGGGATTGGTCACTTCAAGTTCGCTTTTTTCTACAAGTTATTCGACAATTTTAAGACAGTTTGCCATCAAAAACTAGTAGACTTGCGCCTTCGTTCTTAGGAACTCGTTCCTAACACAAAAGTAGACAACTGGCAACTGCTATTCGACTTGAAAAGTGCTTAACATTCGACTGCGTTTTTGACTGTGTTTTCACCCGGAATGCTTGAGTTAGTCGAATGCGATATGATGCCTTACTTGATGAAGTATCTCCGAGGTTCAGAGTTCAAGTCTCAGACAAGGTAAAGTTTAACGATAAAGCTAAAGCCTTGCAAATGCTCGCTTAAATATTTTAAAAAAAAAATTCTTTTTCCCCTATTTCCGACCGATTGTTCGTATGGGAGCTATCCGATATAGTCATCCGATTTGGCCAAAAAATTTTAAAATTATGTGAAAGCTCGTGAAACAAACAAATACAAAACTGTAGGATGCTACCATTAAAAACAAAAAAGTTTTTCTAACTAAAACTGTTTTTCAGACCTATCTTTTGTATGGCAGCTATACCATATAGTTGTCCGATTTTAAAAAAACTTGGTAGAATTATAAAAAAAAACATAGTAAACCTACGATTACAAAGTTTGAAGACGTTTTCGTTGAAAAGAAAAAAGTTTTTCTCACTAAATCTAGTTTTCCGACCGATTATTCCTATGGGAGCTATGGGATATAGTCATCCGATCCAGTCGGCTCCGACATATTGGTAGTGTGCAGCAAAAAGAAGACTCTGTGCAAAATTTCAGCTCGAAAGCTTCAAAACTGAGAGACTAGTTCGCGTAGAAACAGACAGACAGACGGACAGACGGACGGACAAAGCTCAATCGACTCAGCTCGTCACCCTGATCAAGAATATATATGGTTTATGGGGTCGGAAGACGGACGGACGGACGGACAAAGCTCAATCGCCCTGATCAAGAATATATATAGTTTATGGGGTGGGAAATGAATATTTCAATGCGTTGCAAACTTCTGGGCAAAATTATAATACCCTTTTGCAAGGGTATAAAAACTAATTATTTCTAATAATTGCTTGTGTTTTCCAGAGAGCAAAGACTTCAATTGAACCAAAGGAAAGAAAATGCCCAAAAACACAGTTCATTTAATAGAGGAGTTTACTTCGCTTGTTTGGTGTTGTCCCTTCCATTTCTCTCTCTACTAAGGGACACTTTATTCCCTCTCTAACATTTAGAAAATATTTTTTCATTCCAAAAATTCTAGAAAATATTTTTTTCCCAAACTAAGAAAATATGTTCTGATTTATGGGAAATGGTTAATTTATTTTAGAAAATGTTTTTCGAACAAAGTGAATCGCCTTTAACCGCTTTTTTTTAGGGCGAATTGCTTAATTCTGTGGCGACTTTTTTGAGTGTAGCATCTTCGCTTGCAACCGCATCCATTTTGGCTTTGACCTCATCCCACTTGCTTACCAGTTTCGCCTCGCATATGCTACTCCCAGCAGAAGGGGAAGTTTGGCCCAGTACTTTGCCCTCCCCATCCCTCCTAGTTACTTGTAATAAATGCTGTGACATGCTTGCGGCAAAACATTCGATGTCATCGCCGTCGTCGTCGTCGTCGTCGTCGTCGTCGTCAGCAGCAGCAGCGACACTTTATTATTGAATATGTTGGCAGGGCCATTTGCATAATTGATCGGCAACGAGGCGCGAATCGCAAAAACGAGAATTGTAATCGACCAGCAGCAGTCGGAGCCGCACTTTGCTAAACAATCGAACTTTCACAGTGCGTGCCTGGCCACGCCCACCATTTCCACAGCTAGGATGGAGTTTTCGTTTATTCTTTTTCATAAAATATTGATGGAATGGAAATGTTGATTTATGCGCGTCCTCGCCCCTGCCATTCAATACAGCAAATCAATTTCAATAATCGACAACAAAAGCAACCAACCCTCCTGTCCTCTCACAGTTTCCAGACCGGTTCCATGTTTCTGGTCTATTTGATCGTTTTGCACACTTTGATGACAAGGAAAAGTTTCAAATTAGATTCCAGCACATAATTCCTCAAATAAGTTACCCCGAAAAGCTTGTTAGCCCTTTTCCTTAACCCATTAACACATTCTGGCAGGCGCAGAAGATAATAAAGTTCAATATTAATGCACCCTTTGACACTCCCTCTAGGTAACCCGAGTCCGCATACGGGATACGGCTATGGTACGGAATCTGAATCAAGCGCCATAAAAATAAGACAAACAGGCTACTTAAAAAATAAAACCCCAAAAAATTTTAATGATCTGTCATAAAAGTGTGGGGTGGCGTCGGGTCGGGTCGGGGTCGGTCCAGTGGCAAAAAAAAGGGAAAATTGAGCGGCGAACATAAAAGCGGAATTTATTAGGCATTGCATACTTTTGAGGGCAATCAAAGTAAACCAGCAGAGCGAGGTGTGGGCGGGGGCTGGTGGTAGGGAAACTGTTGCTGCGGCGAATCCTTTAAGCACTGGCGCCAGCAAAAGAGAGCCATGTCTGCGTGTGTGTGTGTGTGTGTGTGTAGCAATTAATTCCAAAATCACAATAGCCATTAAGATGATGATGCGACTACAATTTGAATGGCCACAGCGAAACGCCACCCTGCTCCCACCGCTACTCCTGCTGTTGTCCTGTCAAAGACACGACGAAATTGACAACAATGGCGACAAGCTGCGTTCGTAATAAGTAGTTTCCCTTCCCCACTCCCCAGCCCCCAGCGCCGGCCTGGTCCCTAAATCAACGCAGGACATGCCCTGTCCCAGACAGAGCTCACGCTTGGATTGCCTGCCCGCCCGCCTGCCCGCCCGCCTGCCGGACTGCCTATTGCCGCACACAATATATCAAAGTTTATGCTGATTTGAGTGGCCAGCCAAAAACTGGGACCACATTTTGTTTTATTGTCTCTTTGCCCGGCTTTTTTATTTTTTTATTGATTTATTTTCTTTCTGCCATTTCATTTGTGTGCTTTTTCTCGTTTCTTTACTTTGTTTTTTTCTTCCTTTTTTTTTGATTAGATTTATTTATTTTTATTTGTGCCGTCGATGAAATTTAATAATTCCACTTAATGCAATAATAATTTCGTCGCCTTTTGTTGTCCTTCTTCTGCTGCCATCGTTTGTCGTCATCATTTTGTGGCCGGCGCATAATTTGTGCGAAATTTGTCAGATTGCTGGCACTTTTGCTTGGCGCTTAAGTCTGTTGGGTCCGCTGGCTGGCTGGCTGGCTGGCTGGCTGGCGGGTGGAGGGGGAGTCATTTGTAATATGTTTTATTTGACTTGTAGCAGCTGCTGGGCATCTATCTTTGGGGGTAATAAACCAAAAAAAAAAAACAAAAAAAAAAAGAAGGAAAAAACAACTTGCCGTAATTGACGCCTCTCGTGTCTCGTGGGGGCGCCGCACTTGGGGCAGCTAATCTCAATTAGATGTGACTACTTCGGCATTGTGGCCAAAAGTATGAACCTGTAGAGGTATCAATGCTGCTTTGTTGCGCATCGAAATCGAACCCTAAGTCAGGAGTGCCCACGCAATGCTTATGGCAGTGCAGACAGCAAAAATATATGGAAAGAATTGGGTTTGTAAACCAATAAGCCAGGCAAATTCCTTTTCAGTTTGGTGTTTTTGGAGAAGAGCGAGAGAAGAGAGAGAGAAGAGCGAGCACATTTGAGAGTATAGCTCTGAGTGCTCTCTCACAGTTTTGTTTTGTAAGTGGACACTCTTAAAGTCATAAAATTCCCAAGCAGTTAAGGCATTGCTGGCAGGGAGAGACAGCAGAGAATTATGTTGATTTATTATGTTGTGTGTTCCTCGAGCCGGCTAAAGCATGCTACTTAGTTAGTAAAGCTGGCAAGAAATCGATGTTCAGGCATCGACTGTTCCAACATTTTGGGGAAAGCATCGTTTGAAATCGTTTTTATCTTTTACCAGCCCTCGAATTCCTGTCCTTAAATTCGAAAATTAAAATCCAACTGTTATAAAAATCAATCAAAATAACATTACATGCATCCATCATACATACTCGAGTATTATCGTGAGGATTTTCAATAAATTACTGAACTATTTGAAAGGCATCTGCCTTGGGAATGTAACTCACTTATACAACTTATGTTGCATTATAATCCTTATTTTGTATCATCAGGTGTGTTCTTTTAAATGATAATGTAAATTTGTAGTATTTCCACATTTTGTTTAACTAGAAACAAGAACGAAGTTTTTTTTATCAATCATCGATTTGAGTACTTAAGATTTGTACTTAAGCATTAAACCTCTACGAAAAAGAAAAACCGGATCAAAAATTCACACTAGTGTGAGAAAATGGCCAAAGGTTTTCATATAAAACGAAAGATTTTTCTTTATTTCAAATTCGATTTTAAACGACACGATTGAATGTTCGAAATCTTTCTTCTTTCTCCTTTTAGTTTTAGTGATGTATTCAGGAAAAAATGATCAGTTTTTCAGGTCTGGCTCTGATTATGGACTTCATCAATAACACTTGGATCAAGAATCTAGATTCTAATCGATCTTCTTGTATTAAACATTCTTGATCCAAGTACATAACCCAATACAACTATCCAAAATTGAATTGAAGCTACTGGAGAGCAGCACTAGCAGTTGTCCAAATGATAATTCTCACAAATACAAATGGTTAAAATGCAATTAAAAGCTACCTTAAAAGCTGTAAAAATTTTAAATAGAATCAATAAAAGGATCTTCTCAGGAAAAATTTTTAAAAACTAGCTTTTTTCCGGCCAAATCGGTGGGGATTCGTTGAAAAAATTACGTATTACATTATATAATTATTTTAAAAGGCACAAAACAGATTTAAACGAACAAATAAATTCTATCAAGATTAATTTTTATATTATAATAAGAACAAAAGAGTAAAGAAATTATGCAAAAGATATTAAAAAACATGACTTTCCATGAAAGTTCTTGTACAAAGTTATTGCATAAGTGATCATCCAGTCCAGTAAGTAAGTAAGCGTCCTGCTTCAGTGAAAAATTTAAAAATATTATGATCCGAAAATTTATTCTGGAACTGTGAATAATTTAATATCATAATCTTTGAAAACTGTTCTATGTTACTTCGGGCGAAAGTAGAGTAAAGACATTACATAGCCTTAATTTCGACTTCCAGAGCTAATGGTTCCAATTGTTGTGATTAAATAGCTTGGGACTCCAATGACAATAATATCAATGGTTTTTTTTTAATTAGAAAAAAAAAAGTTCCTTCAAGCTGCTTAGAGATTTAGATTTAGAGATAAACGTCGAGAAATCTCACTTTTTAACATCAGAACTTAATCCTTTCAACTCAAAATAAATGCAGGAAATATACATACCTTCATGTTAAACTCATCCTCATTCTAATATTTCATATTTAATGTTATTCCCCTAATTTTCGGCCCACTTTAGAGCGACATCTTGCAGGGAAATATGTTTCGTGCTAATGACTAAAAGTCAACAGCGCGTATCCCATGTCCAAAAAGGTGGGATGGGCCACATTCTTACCACTGGCAATCAGTCAGCCTCAAATTGTTTCTAATTAAGCCTCAGTTTTTGGCTGGAGGGAGGGAGAGCGGTGAACGTTGCCTCCACATTTGTGCACTCAAGTGTTGTCTATGGCAACGGCTGGCGTGGGTCCGGACACAGGTCCCAAGTCCTGTTTACATGCTCAGTTTGTTGCACACATCGAAACACTCACAAACACACACACACACACAGTTGCAGGCGAAGGAATTTAATTATAACTTCTGTAACTAATTTCCGTTTTTGGCGCAACGGATGTGTGAGCGTAGCCAGAGCAGCACCAACGGGGATTTGTCCAGAGGAATTGTTGCAGCGCATTAATGTTTAATGCCAGCAAATGTACTGATTGAATATTACGCATACGCCGCCAAAAGTTTCCGCTGTCACCGAAATTAACACGTAGGCGGCCTCATCATCATCATCATCATCATCAACATCAACATCATCATCATGCACAGCCGCCCATTTACGTGCCTGGCTCCTGGCCAATGTCACCCAAAGGATTACGCCAGTCCGGGGAGTTATTAGACCTATCAGGCAGAAAAAAAAAGGAAAAATCAACAAACTTTTCTCGTCTGCCACAACTTTGGCCCGGGCTTAACCCGCCACGCAGCTTAACCCCACTTATGCCCCAAAGTGCGGAGCTAATTTAAAGTTTGCTTTATTTTAAATATTAAATACCAAAAGGGACCGCGTCAACATCGAGGACCCTTGGAAAACAATTTTTATTTGCACTTTTGATAAATTAATTAAATGCCAACGAAAAAAGGGCGCAAATCTTAAAAATAATTAATTAAATAAACGGAAAACGAAAACAAAAAACAGAATGCCAAATGATGAGTTCGCGTCTGAATGGCCAAAGCCAAAGCCAAACCCCAAACCAAGCTGAAATTATGGCAACCAACTGACACAGAAATCCATTTTTCATTTTTCCACCCCACCCGGCCGCCCTCGGACTCCTTTGCCTACTTATTTATGAGCTTGTATGTTGTAGTTGGTCAAACAAAACAGAGAGGGGGAAAAAAAAAGAAGCAAAACATAAAGCGGGAGCAAAAAAAAAGATACGCCACAGCAGCACTGGAACAACAACTGAAAAAAAAGGGGTAGAGATGGCAAATAAAAAGCAACAGCAGCCCAATGCAAAACAAAGAATGGAAAACACAAAATGGAAGAAAATTGTATACTCTTGTAACTCTTTGAGTACTCCCGTAGACATGGTAAAACGGTTACGCATAGCGAAGAAGAGCAACAAAACATTTTCTATCCAATTTATTTAACTTTTCCTTGCGACATTTGGCTTGAGAAAAATCTAGCCTATTCTAAGAAGCTATTTGTTAATTTTTTTCAATTTTTTTTACTTAAACTTTTAATTAAAAGATTTTATTTTGTTATTTATTAAACTTCTTTCTTAAGGCTTGATTCCAGATGACATACAAATTTATTTCGGCACAATACTTTGTTCAAATAAAACCAGATTTCATAAGCATTCCGACTTCAAAACATGTTAAAAGTGTTTCTATATTTATGTAAATGTTGACAAAAGAATTTATTTTCATGTGTTCTGGACATCAGCCTTCATGCTGAAGTAAGCATGGTTACTTAAAATATTGTCAATGGTTACAAAAACACAATTCGAAATATTAGCATATACTTTGTAGGACCTTACTTAATAACTAACAGTTGGCATTCCAATTAATATTTAAAAATATTTTTATATAAGCCCTAACATAGATCATATTATAAATTTTAAATTCAAGTTTAAGTTTCAATTTTGAAATTTTTTTTTTATAAAGTATTGTTAAAAAATTTCCGAAAATATCTTAAGAAATTAGAAGTGCTCATTTGGTCTGTCTGTTCACGCCAAAAACACATTATTGGATGAATTAACTGAATTGGTTTAAAGTTCTTAGGAACTAACGCTAGCTTATATGAATCACACGAATATTGTATCTATCGATCATTGTGCTATCAAACATCGATAACTTGTAAGTACTTTTATAAGATTGGTATGTAAAAATAAATAATTTTTTTCTATTTCAAGATAGCGGACCTAATGTTGTGCAGCTTGTCTTAAGCTTAAACAAAAATTAGCTGTCTAGGGGTGAGTCTGAACTCGAACTTATTCCACTTTTTCATGTAAGACCTTGTTTAGGCTTCAGACTTCAAGTTACTGAGGAAAATGGTATAATTATTATTGGTTAAAGGGTTTGAAAAATGATAACCAATTCAGTCAAATTAATCTACTTAATGATTGATATTTAACAGGGCTGCAAGCCGTTTTTGAACCGAACCGGTTCGAACCCGGTGCTCCTATTTTTATTTTACTGTAAACCAAACCTGGAACTAACCCGCTTTAGAAATTAAAGCTAAGCCCGAACATGTTCCGAATTGAAAATTATGATTGGGTTCAACAAAAAAGATGGATATTAGAAAATTTATTATTAATTATCTGTTATCGGTCTGTGTATACAAAAGATAGCTCGATTGAGTTCTAAATAAAGTATTTACATGATCAAGTCAATCCATTTAAAGCAGACATTACATGCTGCGCTGCAAAGTACACTATGTTTGTATAACCTTTAAGGGTCTCTCTCTCTCTCTCTCTTGAGAAAAGGATTTTTCTGAAGACGAAATGTTTTGCAGGAGTGGCCATTACTGTGCAGCTTGCTTTATATAAATGTGGAAATTGGGCTTGATTGGTTTCCGACCTTTTTAACGGATCAAAGTCTGCACTTAAATGTGCTCAAAATGCTCGTAAATACCTTTGATTCAAGTAAAATGTTGTATTTAGATTTGTTTTAGATTTTTCATTAGTTGAGTCGCCTTGATATTGTCCGTCTGTTTGCCTTTATGAATACATAATGCTGAAATTTTTAAGCTAATGTTAATACTTTTAAGTATTCATTTGAGGATAAATCGAAATCGGGGAAGGCCTACCTTAACTTCCGCTCTCGTACTTGTAAAGCTTATAGATGCAGACATGATACAGAAACAGTTGAGTATAACATTTACAATCTCAGATATGCTGTTCTGCAATATGGCATCGGAGACCGACAGGAGGTACAAAATCGCTCAGCGTGCAGTGGTTGTTTTAAGAAAACAGTTTTAGGCAATAAAATTAAAAGTGGGAGACAAAATTATATCCAGCTATGTTCTTATTACTCAAAGGTTTTTATGCTTGCGTCTGTGTGTGCGTCTCAGTCCACCTATATCCATCGTCTGTTGATTACATGCACCCTTTTATATGTATGCAAGCATCATATAATATCACCCTTAAAGCATTTCGCGCTTATTTTATGTTTCCCCCCTTTGAAACTGAAAGAAAATGAAAATGAATTAAATAAATTTCAATCAATGGAAAACAATAAACACAATTTGTTTTTCAGGTGGCATATCTCTTAGCCTAACTATTCGACTCGGTTCAACAAGTAAGAGCAACTCCTCAGAGCAACTGGCTCAGTCAAAGACCTTTTCTTATATTTTTATTTGTTGTGTTTGTTGGTTGTTTTTTTTTTTATGAATCTTTGGGCATTGTCTGGTAAATTACGTATACGCCTCGCAGGGCACAACCTTCCAAATATCTGCTGTGTGTGTGTGTGTGAAGCATGCAAACAAAAGCCGCTTGTCTGTCAGTCGAACTTGAAAACTTTCTGTTGCGTAGAGAGATTTTCGAAAAAATGAGTTGTAAATGTCAAAAGTGCTCTTTCAGTTGAAGTTTGGGGCTAGGGTTTGGGTATAGGTTTTTGGGTTGTGTCGTTGCCTTTAGACAATTCTCAAATGTCGGCAATCTGCAAAGCAATTTGAAAAAGAAATGAAAATATGCGCAATAATTTACACCCCAGGCAATTTTTTTGTGTAGCTCGACTATTTGGTTTTTGTTGTATTTGTATACATATTTTGTGCCATGACAACTCTTCAGAGCCAGAACCAGAACCAGAGCCAGACCAGGGCGCTGGCCATGTTTGTGTGTTTTGGCTGTAAGCAGCTGTCAGTGATTTCTGACAAATTGATTTGACAGTCGACAGGCGACCAGCATGTTGGGAAGGGGGTGGGTGGTAGCAGCAAGTCAGGCGCGTGTGCTAAAAAAAGATGAAAGCTGCCGTTTGCTGTTTACTGTTTGTTGTTGCCTGCTGCTGACTGCTGCTGCTGCTGCCTGCTGCCGATGCTGCTGCTGTTGCCATGTCTATGCGTGAGAGACGCCCTGGCTCAGACTCTCCTAGCCAAAAAAGAGAAGCAGCAGCAAAGAGTTGTTAGCGCCCACAAAGAGCAAGAGCGTGGTGAGTTTTTTTTTTTATTCTTCTTCCAGTACTTTATCCTAGTGCTAACTTGGTTTTGCTTTTTTGCCTGGCTGTGTGTGTGAGAGTGTGTGCGTGTGCGTCTGTGAATTTGTTATTGTTGAGCACTGCAAGGGGTAAAGGGGTATGCTAGGCTTAGCTAAAGAATTTTGGAAGGTTTTTCGGAATATGCATTTCTGTGTGAGAGTTTTGCTGTTTAAACTCCACAGATCAAATCCAAAGGTGTATTTTCAATTGCCTGAGGTGTCATATGATATGCTTGTGCCAGAATTTGGTCAAAGTTTATTCGATTGGTGGACCAGTTCCTCAGCAGTACGAACCCAAGGTTTTGGTTCGCACCTTGGTGCATAGTTCATTAGGTCGCTTAGGAACAATTTTTGTTTTTGGTGCAAGAAAGTGAATTGGTAAATACACAGAAAACAAATCGAGATGTCCGGGCTTAAATCAATCCCAAACGTTGTCAGAAGTCAGTCAATCCGGGATTTTCTCATTCCAAATGCGAACAGAATTGACTTGAACTCGGATATCTGGGAGCTAGTACGACTCTTGCTTGACATTCATTTTTTCTGCGTAAGCTTGACTTTCATTCTGTCGACTATTCCAGTATATTGAAGGGTTGGTACACTCAAATAAAAAAAATAGCCCTGAATTTGAGAAATTAAAGACTTAAGACTTTCATTCCATCGATTTTTCCAGTATATTGAAGGGTTGGTATACTCAGATAAACATTTGCCATGAATTTTAAACATTAACCTTACGTTCCATTTTGCTCTGATATTTAGAAATATGTTCTAATATACAGAAATAGTTTTCTGAAACTTGAAAAAAATGCCATAAACTAGAAAATATTTAGGAAAAGAGCTTTACTTTCCGATAGTATCAAACAATAGAAGGTGTTGCCCCAAAAAAACGTACCTAAAATGTGTACTTTAAGCTATTTTAAGCTCAAATCAATAAATAAATGAATAAATATCTTGAAGTGTGGAATCTGAAAACGGAGTCGTGCTAAGCACACGCAAATGAACTCCGAAAAGCAACTCCGGAAGATGGACTGGTTGTTCCGGCCAGAGAACGGACAATTCTTTAAGGTAAAAACAAAAGGACAAGCTTAATTGGGGTAACTACCATTAAGAGAGTTGAGGTACGTGTCACTTTTAGGTCTGTAATACCAACATATTCCGGTACTAAAGCATTCCTTTTGGATGCGGCTTCATTGAGATAAGAGGCTGCTCGCATAATCGAAATTTCTGTTCGAGAACTTGACTCAAAGAAGTACTGAAAGATACAAAGGGCAAGAAGGTATTACTGCACATCAAAAACACTCCATAACAAAAGTGTTAAACCCAGTTGGGAATTTCGGGAACAGCTTCTCTAAGACATAACAGAACCGAATCACATTTCCATCCTGCCTTTTGTCTCTCACTTCAACCATCCATCCAGGATATGTGTGCCGTCTAGCAGCTGGTCATCCTTTCAGCTGTACATTTCAGTTGGTTAACGTTAGTTACCTGCTGCGTGGCAGTAACTTTACTCCATGGCTGACATGGCTGATTGACAAGCCAACTGATTGACTGGACTAGCAAATGGGAAGCGACTCCCTGTTCTAGCTCCAGCTTCAGCCAGCGGCAGCATAACAAATGGCGGAACTTTAAACAGGGCTTGGGAAAAGGCCATTAGATGAGCAGCTGCCAGCATCAGCGGCAGCGGCAACATCTCTCACTTGACAGTTTTATTTATAAACTGTGCAAATAAAACTGTAAATCACCAGGGAGAGAGCCGGCGAGAGCCCCATCTCTGCGAGAAAGAGCGGGAGCCCTGTGACCTACATAGACATACAAAAAAAAAAGGAAAATAGAAACTGGATGCGATGCTGGCCACAAATCAAACAATTAATTTGGCCGTCTGAAATTCCAGCACTAAATCAACAGCCAAACAATTGAACCATTTAACTATGTAAATAAAATTAATGCTCTCACTCAGCTGGAGCGAGAGCAAACGAGAGCCGGCAAATGGATATGGACACCTTATGGCCAGAAAATCCATTAAAAAGCAATCAATATATGGAAAACAAATGCCAGTCACTTTCACTTTCCCTCCGCCCAGCCTCATCTCATCTCGTCGCATTTCATTTCGCTAAGAGCCCTGCCAGCCGCATAATCTGAATTTAATTTACCCCGCAACGAAACAAGAAACAAGCCGAAAATAGGCAAAAGAAAAAATTGAAAAATGTCAAAAACGAAAATGAACTTTGCCAGCAGCGGGCGGTCCTACCAGACCAGCGAATGAATGGCCATTAAGTAGCACACCCAAGACGACCCCAAAGGCTCAAGGTGAGAGCGGGGGAGCGGGGCAGCGGGGCAGCGGGGCAGCGTGGGTGGAGTGTACTGAGAGGCTAAGGCACCCGAAAATATTCCACAGTGAGTTGCTATTTTTGCTGCCCCAACATAATTTGTGTGCCTACCAAACCATCCTTCCATTGCTCTTAACGGCATCAGCTACAGCTCCCAACCAGCCTCGTGTTGACCTGATTTGCGTGACGTCATTGGGGCAAAGCACCATCCTACACTGCGTATACAGAATGTGGGAAATGCTGTGCATTTGGTGAGATTCATTTGTTTCCAAGGCATCGGAATATGAATGGAAATTTCTTACTAATATATATATATATGTATATATATATATATATACATGTACTGCAAGCAGTAACCAAGAGGGTTGCTTTAATAGTATGCTAATGGCAGTGCCAGTAGTTAAAAGCAAGTTTTACTATGCGAAAAATTATGCCAAAGATATCTAGGATAAGCATAAGAACATAAATTTCTTAACATTTTTCGAACTAAATGTCATTTCGCTTAACTTGATGCTTTCTCTTAGGCCTATGGACATTACCAATTATTTGTGATATTAATTAATATTCTGAAACTTAAGTTTGTATGTGCCTAAGTTAAGACACAGGTGCCCACGGTATATACGCTTCAGGCGCATTTGTTGTTAAGCAAAATGGAATTGTTTTTTCTTTGAGGGCCAGAGATGAATATATCTTCATGCAAAAAGGAAAACAAAAACACACTCAAGAAGGGCTAATGTTTGTTAAGGGCAGAAGGAAGCTTCTCCGGTATCATCTTCTTGGTTAGCATCAATAGCAGAGTGGAAATAGCCATGTCCGTTGATCTGTATGAAAGCCTAGATCTCAGAGACTAGAAGAGCTTGGACCTACCAAGTTTGAAGTGTAGACAAGAAATGTCTCCTCGCAGTTAAAAAAGTTTAAGTAAGGCTGCCTTCACACCGCTCGACACATGAGATACGATAGTCTAATAGGCCTACATGTTACATGTTTTCTGGTTGAGCATAGACTGCATTGGGAAAAAACAGAGGCGAGATATTATTTCGGTTCCATTTATCATGGTGTCCTATGCTATCAGTTGTTTTTCTCACTGCATGTAAAATGGGGACACTTTTTGGGAGGTCTGTCGACACATATTGAAATGCAGGACTACTCGATTATCATGTCTCATGTGTCGATCAGTGTAAAGGCGGCCATACTCCTATAATTTTAAGATATTAGCCATATAAACGGCACGTAGCATACTTTTCAGAGCAGCAGGCCCTTGTTGTAACATAATATTGTTATGTTTACATTAATGTTAATTCTCTGTTTATTAACACAGGAGACGGCTAAGGCCATAAACAAAAGCAATTAGTTACTACCTTCCATCGGCAGAATTCTATGAAAGAACACATACAATCCGCACTCTGTAAACCCAGAATGAAAATAAAAAAATATGTGTTATTATAAATTCGTAATTATGCAACGAAACTGAAAATCTCGTTCGAAATTTTGTAAGATCCTTTGCAACACTAAGGTCTTTGCATTAAAGAGGCATAATTTTCACTGAATCTTGGAGGACTAGAGTCAATTTGTCTGCTGAAGAGTGCACAAAATGTGCTTCTTTTGCAATTTTAGTAATTATAGATACATTTGCGGAAAAAAAACCTCTCTAATTAATTGAGTATCAATTATGAAATCGAACTGTGCCCGTTCCTTGCTTGTGTTTTGCTGTATGAATGTATGTGGAACAGGCGGGTAAATACGAATTGTAAGGGTCCCAAATTATGATATAGATGAACTAAAGCTCAACTATGAGCAAAATACAGCAAGAATACCATTTAAGCCTCTTAACCATAATTCAATAAATTTCATTTACCCCAAGTACATTTACTTTAACTTCCCTCCTAGTCTATATTTGGCTCGTACCTGTGACATTCTATCAACTTTAAGTAAACTATAAAGACAACTGCAAATTCGACTGCAACTTTGTATTAAACTGTGGCACAAAAAATACAAAAAAATACAGAAGAAATTCACCAGAAACGCTTGCAACTTTTAAGGCAGAGAAACTGACAGCTGGCACCAACTTATAACTCAAAGTGTTGTGGCTGTGGAACCCGGCCCTTAGGGCAGCTGCTGCCACGAAGAAAAACAACACGCTCGCACACACACACACACACACACACACTTACATACCGAATGGGGAGATGGTGACGTTGAAAAGATACAAAACTTGCAACAAAAAAAAAAAAAAGAGAAGAGAAAAAAAGTTTCAGTTACGTGCTGTTGCTTTTAATTGAATTTTTTCCCCCACTGTAGATGCTGCTGTAGCTGTTGCCGCTCCTAACTGGCCGCTGTGGCGAGCCAATGCTCTGGCCAAGCACATCCGTTTGCCACTTCCGCCCCACTGCCAGCCCCCCTACCCCACCCTACCCTTGCCCCCAGAAGCAACAACAACCATTCTCCAGTTGAAGCAAACTCTAGCTGGCGGCAGTTTTCTTGTTATTTTCAACGCGCAGCAAGTCGCAAGTCCATAAGCGGTTTATTTTCCTTCACACTGATTTGCAGGCAAGCAGCTAGGCCAGCCGGTTAGGTGTGCTCTTGTCCAGTGATGGAACATCACTACACTTAAAGAAAATACAAAATTAATGTACAAAATAACGGGGCTAGTTTATGTTTCCATGAACGCCATGAGGCTCCAAAGCTTTTGAGATTTCTCATACGCAGTGTTGACTCACTACTTCATATGTTTTTGTAGCTGGCGTTGAATATAAACAAAACTTTTGAAATGTTATGCTGATTTAAAGCAAAGGTGATTCATACTCACAATGGATTAGTTGATGAGCTATATTGTTCTTAAGACTTTGACTTAAAACATGTTTTAGAATGGTTCAGAACTAAGCGGAACAGAACCTAAAAAATGTATCCAAGAAAGATATAAAGCAAAAACTATGTGGACGATTTCAAGGAGGATTAACATGAGACGCTGGTCAGTAGCGAATCTGGAAGGGGGCTGAAACCCTCTTCAAAGCCCAAATCAAAATATGATTCAGCATTTTCTGAAAAATTCTTGTGCAGCTTCTTGCTTAGATTTGGTGAAGTAAGATACTTGGGCTATCTTATACCCCTTTAGCCTTACTAACAGATCCGTTGCTGCCGAATCGGAGACAGTTTCTTTGGATTTGGCGAATAAAGCCATTCCTCACGAATCACATAGAATTGGTATAGTGGGAGCAATGAAATGACAGTATATGTCATTATAGTTATCACACAGGACTCGCAAAGGATCATGACGGGCATAATTTGATCTGTACACTTGCAAAGACAATGGGCGAGACTCAGGAGAAGAGATGCATCAACATCACCAGCAACCAGTTTAGGCAGAAAAATCACACCTTGACTATTCCTACGGTCCTTTAGAGTGGGCAAGTTCAAGAGACGTAGCCCATCTAAATATGGAGGCAAACGGCGACTAGCATTCCAGTTCAATCCCCTAAGTGGAAAAAGAAGAAACTGCATTTGAACCGACTCGAATAAATCCTCAAAGTAACAATATTGAGGTGACCAAATGCACGAGCAATCCACTAGCGATGAACGAACAAGGAACACATAAAGTAGCCTTGTTGTGTTAGGATCAGCAACGCTTTATGAAACCCAGCAAACTCTTACCTTTGTTGGATATGACAGGGATGTGATCGTTGAAGCAAAGCTTGTGATCGAATAATACCCCCGGATTCAAAACTGAAATAATGCGGTCTAATGCTCTTTGCTCAAAACAGTAGTTATGCAGAATAGGCTTAGGCTTAGTCATGATTCAGATAGAGCATATTAACGTTGCACCAAGATTGAAAATTATCAAGGTCATGTTGAATACATTTATATGAAAAAGGAGAAGATAGCGCCATAGAGCTGACTTAACAAACTGAGGAAGATCATTAATAAATAAGCCAAACAGTAATGGTCCAAGGTGACTACCTTGAGGTACACCACAGGTAACATATACTATCTCAGATGGTGTATCATTATAAATGACTCGTTGTTTTCTACTTCAAAGATAGGAAGATATCAAGGGAGCTACTTAGATATGAGTATTATGACATGCTTTAGCTTAAGGTGGTAGCTCTGCGTAAGATTTCGTCAGCTTTCTCGTTTAATTATTAAATCTTCTAGCGGACTTTTATGCCCGCTGTCCTTTCACTTTCACTTAAACATATATTTTTCTCTCACTGTGCACATTCCTTCTCTTACTTTGCCTTTGCCTTCTCATGCAGCAAGTTTTTAATTAAGAAGTTTCAATTCAACATTATCCATGGACTGCACTTTTCCACGCTAAGAGAGCATTATCATAATAATTTACTTACCCACTTAGCGGCCTGCTCTCCGCTCAGCTCTGGTAATGACTTAACTTTCAATATCAATTTTCAGTTTAAAAACACAAAACAGTGCCTCAAACACACAGACACACACACATTTTGTTGAGAGACTATGTGCAAGCTAACCAAAAATGGTTATACAATGAGATACAACTGCATTTGCCTGTTTATTATGCTGCTCCTTCTGTGCGTACTTCTGGCCGTTGGCGGCTACTTCACATTTACCCAAAAAAAGAAACCAGGTGAGCTGAAAAAGAAGACCATGCTTGTGAGTGGATTAATACTTGTCTCCATCTTCAGTGTTGCCGACTTGCTTTGGTCTTAAAGGACACTGCCTGGAGGCGAATCATTGCGAGGCCAAATATCAGTCGCGTGTGTTGACCAAATGTGTATTAAGACGCAAAGTTTGCTGCATGGAGAAGACACAGGAACAGGCACTGTTAAATGAATAGGTTCAAGGTGATGGCAAGCAAAATAGCAAGGCTTGATTTTGTTTTGCATGTTGTTGGTAATGAAGTAAATTATGTATTGTTGGTCTAACCGAAAGCCTTAAGTCAATTACTCTGGCAACAGTTTGTTGTATTAGGTTGGTCTTACATGGAAAATGCCAAAGAAGAGCATGATTCATGAAGAAGCAGTCTGAGTAAAGGTCCAACGAGATATACGTTTTCCATTTTAATTCAAAATTGGGGAGTTTTTTATAAAAAACCGAAAATTCTTGACAACCCGACACGTGCAGCAAAGATTTCATTGTTGAAAGGTAGCTCACGGTGCGTATGTGTAATTTTTATAGAAAACCTTCGCGACCTTTAATACTGCTTTTTGAATACCCTTGCAGAGGGCATTATAAAATTGCCCGGATGTTCGTAAGGCATAGAAAGAGATGCTTTCTACGACCACATAAAGTGTATATATTATATGTTCCTGATCAGCATTCAGCCATGTCCGTCAGTTCGTCTTATTCTATGCTAGCTCCTCCGTCAATTCGAAAGCCATCTTCACCAAATTTTGCACGAAGTCTTAAGGTACAATTATCCTGCACATTTGTTGTAACTGACCGTTTCAGATGACTATTACATATAGCTGTCATAGGAAAGATCGGTCAAAAAACTAGCTTTAGTGGGAAAAACTTTTTTGTTTTCAATGCAAACGTCTCTAAACTCCGTATTTACTAGTTTTCTATGCTTCTCCATGATTCTGCCTAGTTTGCTCAAAATCGGACATATTTATAGTATAGCTGTCATACAAAAGTAGAGTCTGAAAAGTGGTCGTAGTGAGAAAAACTTTTTTGTTTTCAATGTAAACCTCTTTAAAATTATCATATATTTATTTTATACGCTTTCACACAATTCATAAAAGTTTTGTGAAAATCGGATGACTATAGGTTATAGCTGCCATAGGAATGAATGGTAGAGAAACTAGTTTTAGAGAGAAAAACTTTTTTGCTTTCAAAGAAATAGCCTTCAAACTTTGTAAATCTTAGTTTGCTATGCTGTCGCAAGATTTTACCAAGTTTTGTCGAAATCAGACATCTATATAATCTAGCTGTCATACAAAAGTAGAGTCAGAAAAGTAGTTTTAGTAAGATAAGCTTGTTTATTTTCAGTGGAAGTGTCCTTAAAACTGTTACTTATTTTTTTGATATGCTTTCACACAATTCTACAAGGTTTTGTCAAAATCGGATGACTATAGCATATAGCTGCAGTACGAATAATCGGTCGAAAAAGAAATTCTATTGAGAAAAACCATTTTTTTTTTTTTTGAATAGAATCGACAACAATTTCTTATATGTTCGTTTTTAAGGCTTTTGCATGATACCACTAAGTTTGGTCGAAGCAGGACATCTATGTGGTATGGCTCCCATAGAAAAGTAAGGTTCCACAAGGAGTGTTAGTTAAGCAAAAGGGAACCTGTTAAGGGGGCATCTTCTCTAAATTTTAATTTTGCTTTAACAAATATAGTTACGTCTATGCAACTTAAGATTCTCATGCATCACAAAAAAAGAAATATTCAAAATTTCTTTTATCAAATTCTTGATTTGCCCAAAATACTCGAACACTTCAGCTTAGAAATCATTGTCGTAAGGCTTTAATTTCCAACCGAATCTATGTTGAATTGTGCCATCGCCCACAGAGACCTCTCACAGCGTGTGTCACATCTTATCAGATGCTTGCCTGCTTGGAGTATTCCCAGAAGTACAGAAACTATGAAGTATTTTAAACGTTTAGCGTCAACTTCTTAGATAATTGGCTGCAATGTGGTTTTGTTTCAGAGCAGAATCCCAATTACGTTGTTGTGTTGAACGCTGAAGAGGTTCGTTGGCAGCCTCAGACTGAAGCGCAGTGCTGACAAGTAACCAACCGCCTTGGCAATTGTTGTGGCAGCCACCGCAAACAAACCTCACATCGACCTTCCACTTAAAAAGGCTAATTATTTTATAATTATTTTTTAATAACAGGCATTAATTAGCACCAAAGTAAAGCAAAAGGTGTTGAGAGGGCGGGGCAGACTCAATGCTTATCAAAGTTTAAAGGTTTAATTTGGTTTGAAAATACTTCGAAATAAGCCATAAATTGTGCTTTCTTTGTATTGAAGTTATGTTTGTTTGATTGATTGATGATTTTTGATCATCTGCTGAATTCTAAGGGCCCCCCTGAAATGACATTGAACTAACTCCCTCGTATATTCTACAAATGTTGTTTGCTTATCTGTAAATTCCCCTCGAACCAACAAATGGCAGCCTTTAACTTTAATTTACTTTATCCCCCCACCCATCTCAATGGCTGTGCCGCCGGTCGTATCCAATTATCAGTTCCATCAATTTAATCATTATCCAGCTGGCCGATAACTTCAACATTCTCCTGACCTGGTGGAAATCAACTATTCACTGGTATATTGCTTCATTGCTGGCTCAGGAGCTAATTTGGCTGGAGCCTGGCATTGCCATTTGGCTTGGCATAACACTCGCAGCAACTCATTTGTCTGTGGGCCTGAGAGCTGCTTATCCCTGTCCCACAGGACACTCGAGTGCCACTCAACAACATTCGAGCAACACTTGGCATTGTCCCACACACACGGCCCCGCACCGCCCTCGCCCTCGCACCCGCACCGTACCTCCTCTCTAATGAAGCGCAAATGTTGATGTAAAAATTTAATTTAGTTCCTAACCCTGGGATGCCACAGCACGCAGGGCAGGATCTGTTTGGGCCGAGAATGTCCAAATGTTTATGCATCGTGCGGCGAAACGCGTGTTTACCTTCTAATGTGTGCGTGACATGGACCCAAGGGTTATACATATGTACACACATTTAACATTACGCATACGCAGCGCTGTCCGTCTGGAAGCACACAGCCGCACAGAAATAACAAAAAGAGTAATAATAAACGATGGCCCCCACGTACACGTATTAAAAACAAAGCGCAGCGCAAAAATGCTGACAGGCAAAAGCTTGCTACCGGCGGCTGTTGTTGTTCCTGCGACTGCCACAAGAGCCAGGGATAGGGACAAGGAGCAGGAGCAGGAGCAGGAGAAGTGGAGCCGATGGTCGCGCGAAACCCATCACAAAGCAAAGCCAACAAACTGAACGGTGAAGCGGCAACCAGCGACCGGAATGAAGTGTCGCCCATGTCATTGAATGTCGCTGGTTGTTGCTGTTGCTGTTGCTGTTGGTGCTGCAGCGTTTTACCGATACGTACATATGGATGTCTGTATGTCCATATGCTGTCACAGTGGACTGCGGATGCTACCAAAACTATACAATAATTTTGTGTTAGTTAAAACAGTTAACCCAAAATAGTACATCCAATTCTCAGAAGCCTAAAGCTCGAAAGACGGGCTTAGGTCATCGACTACAAGTGTTGCTGGAAACAATTAGTAGTCTTTTAAAAGACTAATCCAAGCTTAACTCTAACTCTTAGGACCCGATTTCTTAATGTCCGATTATGCATCTTAAACGGCAGGTTATGCGAATTTGTGTGTCTCAAGGCAGGAACAAACCTAACCGCAACTCAAGCTCAGGTCAACTTTCACCCACCAGTTCGGTCCCAATGTAGCTATCGATATTTTGATCGATAGACAAACAGCTAATGGCCCAATTACTTTACCAATCTGGATGATTTCGAATTTGTGCAACGATTCAGGTCATTGTGTGAGACTTGAGTAGAGTCAGCATTCCTTTGGCAGCACTTTTACTCAACTTCTTCGAACGAAAATAGCCAGCAACATTCAATAGCATTAATAAAACCCTCGCAAAAATACCTCATTCGTTGACAGTGTCCTGGTCACACTGCTGGAATTTATCAGTATCGGGTCAAGCTGTTGTTCACTGAAAAGAGAAGCCTACGACTAAGCTTAATCAACTCCCCAAAAGAAAAATTTCCTATAATACAACTTTCAAGGCAACTTTGAGCCGGTTTGTCGGCTCGTTCTAAGTCGACTTTCTAACATTTGAGCCACGCGTCTTAACGACATTTGAGAGCTTAAATTGACATTACGAACGGTTAGGAAAAGTGAACTTTTATTTAGCATGTCCAGCAATGTTTTCGCCAAAATGCGATTTGCTTAAGGGGGTATTGCTGCTTGGCAAAACTTTATTTTCGATTTTTTTGTCATATTTCCTTCCTAATTGTAAGTCCTATGTAAGTATTTCACAAAAAAGAATGTTTTATTAGCTTTTTAAATAACGTTTTTAAACTTCAAAGTCACCTTTCTCCAGTGTTTTTGAACCGAATTTGATGAACCAAGTGCACTCGACGGAAAATGGTCGAAATTCTGAAACTGCATACTAAAATTTTTCTCTTCAATTTTTTTTGATGCAAAAAATTAGTTTCAAACTTTATCTCGAAACCACGTTTTTCGAGCTGGCGGCACTGATTGCGCCCGTAGTTCTGAACCGATTTTGATGAAACAACGCAGAGACGCAGAATGGTTACCTTTAAAAATTGTTTTAATTTTTTTGTTTACACTAAATTAAAAAAAAATTAAAAAATTGCCCGAAATCGATTTTTCATTTTTCAATGGAAAAAAAATCGCAAAATTATGGGGCCCGAATTGTATCTGTTTGAGAGGTGGATTTTCTCCGCAACTCAGATGAGCTCCTTAAGGAAAGTTTTCAGGTGGAGAGGAACGCGTTCTTGATTTTGGTGGAGCGTCTATACGGTCTGCGGAAACGAGACTCTCCATTCCGACTAGCAATTCCTTTGGAGAGGCGAATTGCAATAGCATTTTTATACCTTGGATGCAACTTGTTTGCTACCACTAGCCGCCATTTTTGTATGGCAGGAATGCAAGAATGTGCTGTAGTGAGAACCGGGCATTAGAAAATGCATTGGTCGGCGCATTTTTTTCCAGTAAAAATTCTTAAGTTTAGGGCTCTAATTTTAACAAAATCCAAATCCAACCTTTTGAACAATGTTAATGAATTTGAAGCCCACTGTGTTTGTGGTGATACAGCCAGACACAGGCAGGAAAAACTAACAACGACATCGGCATGGTCCGGGCAAAAGGATATGAGTTGAGCTGGGAAGAGAAAGTCACTCGCCTCACTCACTGTGCTTGTTTATGGCTTTGTTTGCACTTTTGTTTATGGGTGTACATTTTAAACGCTGTGGCGCACCTGCTCCACTCACACTCATGTGTCTCTCTGTGTGTGTGTGTGTGTGTGTGTGTGTCTGGTTGGGTGTGACGGTTCCGTGACTTGTCCTCTTGTCCTGAACCCACAAACCGAAGCCAGCTTCAGTGTCAGCTGACAGTTGCAGTGATTTTAAGCGTCCATCAAAAGCTTCTGTTTGACATTTAATTGTTGGCTCTGCTTGATGCTCTGACCGGAATGGCGCTTGGCCATCATCAGGCCTTAGATAGAGCACCGGCTGCCTGTTTGAATGCGGCCAAAATTTTAACACGAACCAGCCATTAAAAGACCGAAAGTCATGTTGCTTTATTGCACATTCAACGAACGGCAATGCGGCAAAGATTACACCAATACCAAGGTGAGTCAGGTGGAGCTGCTGTGCGTGCCTGTGGCGCATTGTTAGGGATGACAATTAGAACGTGACTCGTTATGGAAGTTGAACTTAAAAGTCAGTGTGGGTTCTTTTTCAATCTAAGATAATCTAATGCTACATTTCTTTTTGTCAAATTGGGGCAAGGGTTGTCTGGGGAGACACGGCCTCACATAAAACCCCACTTTGCTAACAGCGGCAGAATTTTGTTATTTATTGTCAGTGTTCATCATCTTAGCGCACACGACTATCAAGGGCTGGCAGCTAACAGTGAAAAGTTACAAGTTGGTTCAAAAAGTTAGTTTATTTAGGTAGAAAGATTTCAAGATGATAGAAACTTCTCAACCTAAGCCCTCCTCTTGGGTTCGATGTCGTTTTAATAAGCTGGATTTGTTATTTTTAACAGAAACTGCTGAACAGTTGTACGGTTTACAAGGCAGTTGAATGGACAGTTAAACCATCCCTAGGCATACTCTTACACCTGCCGTCTTTTCATTTCCGGCCCCTTTAAATGACAACTTCAGAGAACTTTACACATGTTTGGGCCAAAAGTTTTGTGGTTTCATTTTGCAAAACGGGCTGTGTGACATTTCTTATATTTTTTTTTCTCATTTTGGGGTTTATTTCTGCTTAATTTCCAACTGTCGGCCGAGATGCCTTTACGACTTGGCCCTTAGACCTCACTCTCTCCCTCACACACACACACACACACACACACACTTGGTTGACCATTTTCTAATGGCTTTTTCGTGGTCAAGCATTTAAGCGCCCTCAACCCCTCCCCTTTGACCCTCTTTGGCGCTCACTGGCTTTTACTTTGTGCAAAACCACAAAAGTCGTTGTTGCTGTTGCCATACACACACACACACACACACACGGATGCACACACCTTTTCTGACCATTTCGCACACGATGTTGCGGTCGTGTTGACATTTTAAATGCCTTTTCATTTGTTGCCTCCCCCTGCGCCCCTTTTTTTGGCGCTAATTTCATTTCATTTTCGCTTAAGTGCCACAAAATTTGACTTCACATTAAATTGAATAGTGCGGCCTGAACTTTGACCCTTTCCCCTCTACAACACACATTTCTATTTGATTGCCTCCCCCCCCCAACACACACACACACACACACACTCAACGACTTCCACAACGACACTTGAGTTACAAAAACTTTTCCCACATTTTCCACATTTGTTTCGAATTTTCTTCACTGACATTTTCTGGTTTTTAAGTGGCGAAGGCATTAATTAAATTTGCATTTTGCACACAGTTTTTAGTTGCCGTCCTTTGGGATTGGATTTTCCTATCTGTTGGAAAGCAATTAAAATAACATTTTTCTCACGCACACGCGGACAAAAGGCAGTTTGAGTGTAATTAAAAAATATCACGTATACGGCAGACGCATGAGCCCCTGGAGGGCAATTTGGTTAGCCTATTTATGACCGCCATTCAGGAAATATACAGTGTTTTTTTTTTTTTTGTATTCATCTTCTGTATTTTGTTCTGTTTCTTTTTAATGGCAAGACAAGCACGCACATTTTGAACCACTTATTTAAGTTTTTATTTTTTTAATGGCTTATGAAGATGACTTCAAAAATGTGGCTCAGCTGTGCACGGAATCGAACTTTGGGTTTTTTTTGGGATTATTATGGAACACTGAATCGCTGGCCTTGGCCAGGATTGATTAAAAGAGCTGTTGTGGGGCACTGAGAAAAATATGGCATTCTTTAATAGGGATACAAACCACTCGAAAATAAGTACTGGTTCGGTTCAGTGGTTCACACAGTTTTGATTCTAAAGCTAACTGAACCGGGGTTTCGGTTGGGTTCAGTGGTTCATAAAGGCACATTATTTTGTTACTGTGTCTTTTCTCACAGTTTGGAAATGGAATTCCCATAAAACTTTTGAATATCTTTGAAATCCTTAGAGAAATGTCCAAAACTTATGATGCTGGCCTTGCAGGAATCGTGTATAAGTTACTAGACTAATGCCCTTCGAATTTAGAGAATATCGGCTAGAAAAGAATACGTACTATGCAACACATGCTTCTTACACACCCTATTTAAAATATTGCCTGAGAAAACACTCTGCTGGCTAAGATAAAAATAAGTTACTACAGAAAATTTAAATCAATTAATTAACTATCAAGAAAAGAATGCAGATTGATGACAGGTATATTAAGTGATCGGCGGGCAATAGCAAAACATTTACAGGATTCAGTTTATTAAATTTGTGTCACGTCATTCTTAAAGATTACTGGAAAGTGATTCACTTCCTAAATCTCGTAAAACTGCTGTACCGAACCGCTTTTCTTCATAGTTCTCCTTTCGGTTCAGCATTTCTGAAACGAAGCCGTTTCGGTTTGCGGTACTGAAGTACGCGGTTCGGTTCGGTAGAAAACCGGTTCGCTTCAGAATCTGTTTGCATCGCCGTTCTTAAAAGAGCATTCTCCCAGAAATCACTAGAGATTTTCATTTCGAGCCAAGACTGCTTGCCTTCAAATGGGAAAAATTGACACAAAGCTGGGCTACTAGATTATTTGACAAAAGTTGAGAGATTTGCAGCCGACTCTTAAAGTACAAATAGATTTGATTCCTTCTCTATTATCTAGTAGCTTGCCAAGGACTTGTCAATTAACTGCTAAAGTTGCTCTACTTTAGTTCAAATTTTAATCACTTATACGAAAATCTCTTTAAGGCCCTGTCTTCTTTTGGTATACCAGCAAAGTACGTTCCACTTTGCATGATGACGTTGAGAAGCACACAAAGCTTCGTCAAAATAGGATATAAACCTCTCCGAGGCCTTTGTTACCATAAGAGGGTTTAGGCAGGGTGATACATTATCGTGTGAGTTCTTTAATCCACTGATGGCGTATATATAATACTATCTCAGTGCCCAAATGCCTACAGAACGGGCACCATCTTTTTCAAAGATATAATGCTACTTGCATATGCCGATGATATTGAATGATTTTGATGATATTGACCGGCAAGGACGAATGTGCGGTGAGCAAGGCGTTTTTAGAGATGGGAAAGCAGTCAAAACTCATGGGATTAGCGTCAAATGAGGATTATCAAGGCGGAGTGAGTCTACGCATCTTGGACAATCTATTGCAATGGAAGACTGAAGAAGGTTTGTTTCTCTGTGCAACTTTGACCTAGTTTAAAGTAAGCCTATATTCAAAAAGAACAGACATTATACTTATCCTTCAACCCTTAACTATCACTGAATTGATTGAATCTTAAAGTTCCCAAGCCCCAAACTCTTCAACTTACTTACTTTCTTTACTCCTCTTTCTCAATTCAGCTCCCCCCCCTCAAAAAACACACATGACCTTCTCTTTTATGGCTGGCAAAACATTGCTATTTAATTTAAATAAAGTTCAGTCCCAAAAACTGCACTTAACTTGGAGTTGGCGTGTGTCAAAGTTAGTTTTTCAGTGTGCTCCGCCAGCAGAGACCTTATTGAAAATTATAATTTATTTATTAGCAGCTGCTGCCGTGGAGAAGGAACCGGTACCAGCTGCCGGATAAACTGAAAATGTCAAACCAATTTGCTTTGGAACATTTTCGGTTAGCGCTGATTAGATTGGATGCCATGGCCAAAAAGTTTTAATTATGAATATGAAAAATTTGCTGCACTCGCCGAGTTGTAATTAAATTTTTCAGCTCAGGTAAACGAAGTTGGCAAAGACGGGGGCGAGAAGGTGAATCGCAAAACTTGGTTGGCTGCTGTTGTTGGCTTTCATAACTGATTTAGCGACAAATCTGCTGTGCTTTGTGTGGCAGGCAAAACTTTTTGGCTGCCTGAGCGTATGCGTAATATTTTCCACTTTTGGTTAAGACGTCGGAATATGCAGCTTCCGCTTTTGAAATGTTAATTTTTGATGCAGCCAAATGAAACTTTTGTTTGGGTTGCCTTTCCTTCTGCTTATCGCCTTCTGCAGGATGTGACGCTGAAAATATTTCATACTTCAGTTTCACTCGGTTTACTGATTCGCAAAGTTTTGTCATTAAGCACACTTGCTGCTTATCCATGCGTTGTCAGGCTGCTCAACTCGGCCCTTAACTCTGCTTTGATTACAGTTTAGAATTTCATAATAATTTGTTAGTCTGTGTGTGTGTGCTTGTTGGTTTATTTGTTAGTTTGTCGCTGACAGAGTGCTAAAAATTTGTGTCGACAGTTTTATTGCAAAATCCATAAAATATTTAGTCAACATTTATGACAAACGCTAATGTGCCGCATATGTGTGTGTGTGTGTGTGTGTGTGTGTGGAACGTCATAGACTGACATTAAAATCAATCAAATGAAATGATTTAATTGTGGGCAAGCAACTTTGTTCTAAAACTGAGAACATTGATGGGAATTTGATGAGACATTTTGAATGATTTAGGCTTTCTGGCGAGGCTTTATTGTAGTTCAACAAGTTGCACTATTTTGTCTACAACTTTAAACAATAAGAGAACTTGTGAAATCATTTACAATTTAAGGCTCAATCAGAAATCTTGCTTGCAGATTTCTACTTCTTCACCTTCTACTCAGATTGCCAAAGAGTATTCGCTTGCCATATAAAAATGTATATAGAGTATCTAAAGATCCTTGTATGGATGCTCAAACTAAGTTCTTTGGAAAGGGGGTTGGGTGTTAACCTAATTCTGCACAATGGCACAACAGCACAATGATTATGTTCACTCTATATACAATGTCTAATATTATAAAGTCATCTACTTTAGATCTAGTATCTAGTATTTCATTCTAAATCTACCAAAATCAAGCACTTTTGTTGACAAAAACTGTATGTATTAGCTTTAATGTTCTTCTCTGCAAAAGTCGGCATCACACTGTAGTCGGCTGTCGACCTCACGCGTGACTATGCTATAGATCGCAGTAACTCTAGTTTAAGTTGCGTTTGCAGTAATCACGGTGATTGTACCTGAGACGTTAAATTTATAACAAATTTGTCTTTAAACTACAAAATCAAGCACTTTGGTTGTCAAAATCCTTTTAAACTTAACCTTTCTTCTCTGGGATTTGAACTTGGGATCTTGTACTAAACACAAACGGTGGCATCTCACTGCAGACGACTGTCGACCTCACACGTGACTGTGCTATAGATCGCAGTATTGAATTCAGTCATAGGGCTAGGCAATAAGCTCGGTGGTGTTTTTCGTTCCCATCTTATTCCTATTGAAAAGTGATGAATCCTTTCAATGTCTTGGATTGAGCACCAAAACGTTCCCTTGCTGACCTGGTCGCCGTCTGTGACCCACCTTACCTAAATATTATTTAAACAAAATGCTTACGAGTTTGGAAGGCAACACCCAACTGAATCCGAACTTATTCAAGAAATAGCGAGTAAGGGCGCTGCAGTCGAGTTTCCCGACCACAAAATACCCTGTTCATTTGTTTTCATTTATTTGTTTTTGAATTTTTCAAGATAAATGTAACAAAATGATCATCCCAAATGTAGGCAACACTTTTTTCTAGTCCTGCTCTTATCAGCTCAACTGTTTCGCTTATAACTCCGGTGTTTTTTGGCCGATCTGATTATACTTTTCAGAATAGATAGCTATTGGGCCTAGCTTGATGTATACTACCCACGACCACGAGGCTCTAACTTAAAAATTGTGGATCTGACGGTTTTTTAGGTCTAGAATGGCTGGAGGAGGTCCTGGGTTTTTGGGGATAAAAGGGGGACGGGGTGGAATTTTCCAAATCTGAAACAAACTTGATCTGCGTACAGCATAAGTCTACCTTCATGCAAAAATTTGTGGCTCTATCTCTTAAAGTCTCTGAGATCGACGCGTTCATACAGACAGACAGTCGCACGGACGGACAGACGGACGAGCGGACTTGGCTATATCGACTCAGCTGTTCATGCTGATCAAGAATATATATACTATATGGGGTCGGAAATGTTTCCTTCTCCCTGTTACATGCATTCGCACAACTTCAAGATCCCCCTTTTCCCATTTTCAATGGGAACAGGGTATAAAAAGTGCTTGGCAGGCAAATTGACTTGATTATCTGTAGAAATTATTTGACTAGACACCTAGCTGTGCTTTCCTTTAACGATTTTCAACTGCCAGCTTCACAATAACATTAACCATTCTTAGTCATATTATACACAATCGTAAGGTCCTTCATCAGACTCCAAAATTGTCATTGTTAGACAAATTTATAATAAAAGATTTGCCTTAGAGGTAGAAAACGACCAGTTCACATGGATTCAGCCAGCACAGTCACAATTGGCATAATTTTGGACTAGATCCTAAAATAGGTTTTTTTTCCCATCTTCTGATGGATAAATCATTCTCTATACACAAAAACAAAAAACAAAGAAAGAAAAGAAAAAAATAACAGACAAACGAACAACTTTGATAACAAACCATATAAATGTACTGGACAAAAGTGTGTTAAACGGTTTTTTACCGACTTTGCCTGGCGCTGTGTGTGTGTGTGTGTGGAGGAGAACAGCAGGGAGCCGGAGCAGGAGCACAACAGTAACAGGAATAACAATCCATGCAACGTTTAAAGAAAGTTTTCTGTTTTATGTGTCTGTTTTTCTCTCTCCGTCCCTTGCAGTTTCTTTTGTTTTTGAATTTTTTTCTTTCCTTCCTATTTTTGTGTGTTTCAACTAAAACCAACTTTAAATTTATTAACACCAACAGGCGAAAGTAAGTAGTGGGCTGAATGTGGGCGTGGTTTGTCTGTAGTTTGAATACCCTGTGCAAAAGTCAACCAGGGTGTATTAAGTCAAAGCAAATGGGTGGAACAGGGCTTAGGAAAAGTAGAGATTGGGGGTAAACAATGGCTTCATTCATAACCTGAGTGTTTTTTGTTCGATCTTACAGAAACTTTTTGTATAGATGCTTATAAAAAAGGCCTAAGGTTTACTTTTTCTTCTGGAATCAAACACTTTGCCGGCCTCCTGTTACAAACGCTGTCCCATTTTCATCATACCCTTGAGCATCATTTTTCCCTGGAACAAACGAATGTATTGTCTATCTCTAGCCACTACTTACAGGGTATATTATGTTCAACTTTTTTTTTGGGGGGGCGAGGTATTTTTTGTGTTTACTGTTTTACTGGCTTTGCGGACACTTTTCTATAGATTTTTCTTGCCAAAATCCTTACATCGCTTACCTTTTGTGAGCGGCGGCGTCGTCGCCGTCGTCTGCCATAGACACTGAACTTTTTTTTCCTTCTTTTGGGGGTGGGGGGAGGGCAACACAGACTCTAAATGCGTTTTGTTGTCATGGCATCTCTTGCGGTCATGCCAGTGAAATCCACACGCTGCCAGCTGTCAGCGGCCGAGTGGAAAAACTCCCGAAAAACAAAAAAAACAAGAAAACAAAATGAAACGCTGATGAAAATTGCTTGCAAGTGGTTTCTGTTTCTGTGCCAGTCACAGCCAGATCCGGAGCCCAGGCCTGTGCCCTGTAATGGTCTCTCGTTTTGCTGGTAAAACTTTTGGATTATTGTCAGGCACACATACGTGGCCTGGCCGTGTGCCAAGCGATGTGAGCGCCTGGACATGGAAGTCGTTCGCGTTCTGCTCTTAACAGCAAATTCTCGCATATTTTTCCCTGGATTTGGTATCTCGGTTTCTGTGCTTTCTAGGGTGTAGGCGTCGCCATGTTGTCCCTGGCCTGGAACTGTTAAATCATCGGTCGGCAGTTTGAGTTTGTGCCCATGCAGATGAAGAAGGAGCAGCAGCAGGAGCAACTACACCATCTGGTGGCGACTGCTTGACTTGTAGCATGTAACTGGGCGCTAAGCTGGTTGTTTGCGGTTAGTTTTGGCAGAGCACAATGGGGGCAGCTGGGCAGAGAATTACATTTGGTGCATTTGGTTTTGGTTATTGCCCAAATGGAGGTTCTACCACACATCAGTTGACGGATGTGTATGCTTTCGAGGTAATTTGACCATCAAATGTCATTGCATTTCCATCAAATGAACAAAGTGAAGCAATTTTAAATCATAAACTTGAACCTCAATGTGAGATTTGCTAAAGATTACTGGGCCTTCTTCTTGCCAGGAATATGGAAAAAAGCTCAGTAAAACAACATAAATATCTACTTCGACAATTACCTTCGCTGGTCCATTTGCGTGCCTATTGTTTATCCAATCCTTGACATTAATTTGGCCAATTGTTAAAGCTGATTACCATATGTGTGGGAGATGTGACGATTTCTCCAAGTCTAAGCTTACAAACATGTCGAACCCAACTACAACTTCCAGTTTCCAATTCTAACTCTGAAAATTATATTCATGGTATATATTTAAGTATTCCATTTTTGTTATTGAAACAGGTGCATTACACAACATCGAATTGTTTGTCTTGCTGTAAAAGATTCTTGCTGTTATAAGATTCAAAGCTCTTTTTTTGTTTGTAAATTCCACAATAAGTAACAATATTTAAGTATATCAATTGAAGTTCATCTAAAATGTCTTTAGCAAAAGCTAGCCGAACTACGAAAGGCACTTGAAATTGTGTTCTAAACTAATCATTTAACTACATTAAGTTCTCTCCATTGTCTTTTATCCATAACCAGGTCATGTTGCTCTCTTTTGGGGGGGGGTGAAGCCTAGCGTGATGCTTAAGTTGTATGTGTTTTTTTGTTGTCTCCTAATAAGTGGGCCTAAAGCCATTTCGTTGCGAGAGCACAGAGTCGGGACTTTTAAGCTCCATGGCCAGTTTGTAGCCCAACTCGGGGCGACGATCCCTACCCTCAGCCATGGCCTTCACCTAGAATGAGAGGGGAGGAAACATTGTATCATAAAGTCAGCGCTTGTTAACAGACTAATTCCTTACCTCATTGGTATGCACAATGACGCCATCGCTGGTCACCACCTTCTCCTTGGTATGCTCAATATCATGAAAGTCCGTACCGCGGCAGCAGTCATCTATCAATATGGTGCGATACCCGGCGGAGAGGGCATCCACCGCAGTGGCTCCCACACACACATCATAGGCCAGGCCGCAGACATAAATATCCGTGGCTCCTTTCATCTTCAACTGGGCATTCAGGGTGGTATCCGAGAGTTTCTTATTGTCCCAGAAAACCGAATAGGAATCCACTTCGGGATTGGTGCCTTTGTACACCTTGATGCCATGATCCACCACCTTTAAATCTTTATGCAATTCCGCACCCCACGAGTCCTGAACACAATGACGTGGCCAGAGACGCTGTTTCATGGGTGGTGGACCGGCAAAGATTACCGTATCGAAGACCTGAGCCGAGTCGGCATCCAGCTGGGAGGAGAGAACAATGCAATGAATTTCTTTAACTATTCGATTACTGGGCAGTCAGACAACCCAAAAGTGTGCTATGGCAAATTAAGCTACATTTGGTAAAGTTGCTTCCGTAAGCTAAAGCTGTTTTCTCATATGAAATGGGTGGAAAATACCTCAATTTACTGTGAGTTGGCTGTCAAATCACTCAAAAGAGAACTCAGAACTCAGGCGCTTCTCAGATTGACTATTGCACTTGTCTGATATCTCATTTGAGAAACTTTAGCGATAGCCTAGCCAATATCTAAAATTTTACGCAAACTTTTACATTTGTCTCTTTAGATAAAGCTCGCAAATACGCTAATAAATTTGCTCAAGGGTGTTGCCAAGGTAAGAAATAACAACACACATATTGTGAAACCAGCGAATTGATATTTTTAAGCAATTTTTCTTAGCTTATACAAATTTTATGGGAAAATTATTTTCAAAAAAATAAAAAATATGTCCAAATTTTGATTAGTTTTTAATTGATAAATTCTAAAAGAGCTTTGATAACAAAAAAATATAGTACAAAAATATAGTAAACTTAAGAGAATTGTTTAAAAATAAGTTAATATTCTGATTTTTTAAGAAGAAATTTTAGCAATTTCTTGAGCTTGTGGAAAAGTTAATTTTCTCGGAAAAATGTATATTTGTCTTGTTTAAGTCTTCTCTGAGTAAAAAGTTGCCTTTTTTGTGAATTTGTGTAAGATCAAATTTTATTTTAAATTTGTTTTAAAATATTTAAGGTGTTTGCCGTAACAATATGCTTGTAAGAGCAAACACGCAAACAAGTTTGCGCTGCGGTGCAGGCAAATTTGTAGAATTATTTGCGCTAATTATTTGCTTTAGAGGAATCCAATGTTCACCTAAGCCAAACATTTTGCCAGCAACTGGTGTAGCCTACCTTTCCCCTCCACTTACCGCCGATGACTCATCCATGGGTCGCATTTTGACATTATCAATAAACGAGACATGATCGCTGGGATGCCAATCCAATGAATAGAAAACAGCATCAAAGTCCACAGTGTCCAGCAGCTTATTGATGGGCTCCAGTATCTGTGGAGCGGGGGAGGAAGAGCGAATGTTAAAAATTGGTTTAAGTGGAAGACCGAGTGTCACGTTCCCGGCCAAGTCCCGAAAATGCAGAGAGTTCATGAAGCGGCGACGAGAGGCGGAAGTGCGTGTTATTAATTTTGACAAATTTTCATGTTGAAGTGCGCCACAGCGACGAAGCCACAGCAGAGTCAGATGCCAGATGTCAGTCGGAGTCGGTGTCGGAGTCGGAGTACTCGATGCTGGCGCTGACGACGACATCCGGCGTGTGTCGCAGTCGCGGATGCGACTTAAGTAAAGCATATCCGCTTCCGCCACTGACACACACACACACACACATACACAGAGTATCTGACATGCAGAGCAGTCCTTGCCGGTACTCCCCCACTCGCCTGCCCTGCTGCCTTATGCTTATCCTCTCATCTTTAGCGGCAATGACTTTGGCTCCGCCTTCATTTTCATTTCTTGTTATATTTTCGTTTCGTTTTTTTCCATTTCTTTTTTTTTGTGTACTTTTTTTTATGTCTTCCGCCTTTGCCGCTTACCGCACCTGCCTCGGAGCCAAGCCACAGCTAAGCTGCTGGCCATGTCTTCAGCTCCGGCTCCATCTCCAAAAAGGCTCACCTCGTGTCCTTGCTGCTGTGCACTGCAATTACTTATATCCAAGGAACCACTTATAAAATCATTTTGTACATCAACAATGAGAAACGCGTTCACCGGTCGCACAATCTGCCGGAGAAAGAGATGGGGAGAGAGAGAGAGAGAGAGAGAGAAAGAGATGTGAGTCGAAGGCGGAGAAGGAGACGAGAAAATGAAACATGAGCAGCCACGAAAATTGCGAGGAAAGAATTTTTTGTAAGAAAATTGTAGGGAGCAGAAATTAAGTGAGGCAGACGCCACAAAAGACCTGCCCAGGACGCCGAAAGTACCTCCTAAGCACAAACATGAAAAGCTAAAAAGAAAATTCTCATACATACATATATGACGAGTGTGTGTGTGTGTGTGTGCGCGCTGATGAGTTTCTTTTTCCTCCGCCCTGTGTTATAAATGCGTTTTAAATGAAGTAAAAACCCAGTAAAAAAAAAATACGCGCTGCATATATTTCAATTTTAATGAAAAGCGAAAACGAAATGCTCTTCCATTTTGGAGATTTGACTACCTTAATTCTTCTTCATAGCTGAATTAGCAGTGAAATGGAAGGACTGGTACTGAGTTTAAGACGTTCCCTAAATGAGCCTTAATATTTGTCCTATTAAGTTAAGATCTATTGCTGATTTCAGGCATGAACTCAGTGCTAAACTTACCCATGGGAAGTACTGAAAAGTACTGCAGGTTTGTTTCTTACCAAACTCTGGTCACACCACACGTAATTCCTAAGGCAGTATTTTCAAAAAGCCGTTCAATTTGCCACTATTTGATTATCAAAAACATGACAACGATTGAAATGTACTAAACATTTTTGTGGTCAACGTGTCGTATGAGTATTTTTTTTCTCTCACAAGTATTTTCGATGTGTATCCTCCATTTTATATTAGTATGCTGTATGTGTGCATGGCGAATTTATAGATTTTAGCTCTCTAGAACAAGCTTTTCACTGCTTGGCAGCTTGTTGATTCCAATTTTATTACAAATCATGGCGAGTTCAGCTTCACATTTTTATGGATAAACGTTAAAGTTTTCGGTGGCGTTGTGGGCCAAGTGCTTGTTTTACTGATAGTTATGGTGATTTTATCATTGGAACATTTGATTTGGCCATGGCAACATTGTGGGGCACTGCGACTTTGTTGTAGAGAAAGTGCTCAGATTTTGTATGTGCATCGGATAATTCTTAAAGCTGTATAAGTTTCAAATACTCAGTTGTTGTATTTGATTGTAGGTCTCTAATAAACCAAGCACTAACCAGTCACCAAGGTTGTAAGTCATTTGTTAGACAACTCCATTCACCAACTGTGTGGAGCTAATCCACAAGACCACACACAAATTTCCAAGTTGTGTAATATCATGTGAACTGAACTAGAATATGGTATATGGGGGGTGTTCCAAGCGATTGATTTTGAACTTAACTAGAAAAACTTTAGATGTAAAGTGGTAAACGTTGTAGGCCACTAGATTATAGAGAAGGAAAAGGAAAAAATTCTGGGACACTTCCGATTGAGTTGTTACCTAAAGTCGAAGTGTTTTTTCTATTCTATATCCACTTTTCGCTTACATAGAACTCTGTTTTGAATTCAGAAGACCCACAAAGACGGCCGTACTTATGTAAAAGTGTACCGGACTGTATTCGATATTCGCATGCTATCATACTTCGATCAAGAATGTTCAAAAGTAAGATCATGAGGAAAATTCTTGATCCAAGAGCAATATTTTTAATCTTAACATGAGCTTTTGATACCGTTTTTTTAGATCAACGAGCTTCAATACTTGAAACCAGTTCAAAACATTCTCAAATTAAGTACTAAAATTCTAGAATCAAGTGCCAAAAGTACTGAAGTCCGAGATTGCTTATTCTTAAATGTTCAAAAACTAGGAATGATAGATCTTGTATTAGCAGCTTATCAGGTTAAATACTAAGAACGTTTACTCTTGAATCAATTGCTCCACAGACTTAAAAGTAATAAGTCCCATATTCTAATCAGACAACTATCTAAAATCATATTGAGTAAATTTATTTCAAAGAAAATGAATTGTCAAACTATGTGGCAAGATTTAGACGGCACGAGGAACACTTAATATCATCTATCAACCCATGCCAGTAATGCCATAACTGCTTGGGAATTTCAAAGCAACTTGAGTGCAAAAATCGATGGCGCTCTTCGCTCAATAGTTTCCCCACAAATGCTCTTCCATTCAAAATGATACTGGGACAGCAGGTTCAACGCTATTCTCTCCAGTGAGCTGGCTTTTCTTTCTCTGTTGGTTTAGCTTACTCCCCTTGCCTAATAGCACCAAAACGAGAACGAATTTGGCTGAACTTTAACAGCGAAAAGAATATGTTTTCAGAAGCGTTCGTGCATAAATTTGAGTGTGCATTACGCTTATGGTAGTTTTATGGCCCTTGCTGCATTCATGATACAACAATAAAGGCAGGGAGCTCGCAGTGTGCGACCACAGCAAAGTACTTAAAACGTTCTGTGTTTCGCGTAGTCTTAAAACCCGGGGGTTGTCCCGAATCAAGGCTGCATTACACCATCAACCAAACACGCTTTAAAATTCCCACACACACAAAGGCGACTGTCTGTTTCTACGCTGCGTCTCGATGTTTTTGCACGCATTCTGCATTGGGATTCCCAAACGGTTATGGCATCGCTGGCATGGACAGACTTCTAAGAAACGTTCAGTTGGTAGACATTGATCGCTGATGATAGAGGGTGGTTCCTCTTGAAACAGCTGTACGATCTACCAGCCTCCTTTGTGGTGTTTTGTCTCTGTTTAAAGCCAGCTAAAAACTGCAGGTTTACTCAGTCACAGAAAAACCAGTCACATATTCCCAAAAAATTCTTAATTAAGTTTATGGTAGAATGAAAAAGTGTTTAATGTAACACTGACGCAACTAAACTGAGCTCTTCCCAAAACCAGAAAGGTAACCCAAAATACATAAGTGGGATGGGCTTGATGAGCAACTTATGAAAGTATACGAAATATTGAAAATCAAGGATACATACTGTTGAAGGTTCGACTTAGCTCTGTTTTTCCGAATTTTCCTGTATTCTAAGATGAAACTTTTATTTGAAAATAACGAATCTTAAATGACACTTAAAATAAGCAAAGAAAATTAGCCATTTATTCAATTTTCAAGGCAGCTTTTTAGCTGAAATAGAAAATTTTTGTAATTTTTTCTTTTGAGGAAATGGTCATTAGATTTCAATTACCAGAGGACCCTAGCTCGACTCCCAGTAAAGTAAGGAAAAGTTTAAAATAGTACAAAATCTAAGTCAGATTACACATAATTGGTTTTTAGTTGCGGTTCATGGAATAATCCCATTCCTAAAAAAATCTCCCTCCCTAAACTTTGAAGCTAATCTAAAATGGATTTCCACCCCCCCACCGTCCTTTGGTATATTTCATTTTTAAATACTTTTTTTGCAAACTTTCGGTCCAACTTCATTACTAATTTTAAATACCCTCAACTCAAGCACACATCCTCATCAGGAGGCTCACATACAGAGAGCAGCTCGTTAGCTTGCTATCTTCACTGTCAGCCCAGGCAGGCGTCATCAACGGCTGTTGTTGTTGCTGTTGTTGCTGTTGTCTAGCTGCTCCGTAAGCTGATTATGTTCGAGCATATTTAAAATTAGTGAAGCGCTTTTAATTTGTTATTTATGTGCACGCTGATTATGAATGATTATGATCTATGCGCAAACACAGACGCAGGCTGTGGAGCCGGAGATGCGATGCAGCGCTCCTTTGATTTGAAATATGCCAGCCGGCTAAATGCCTTAAAGCGGCAAAACGTGAGTCTGGCAACCCGGGGATCGAGAGTACAGTTTTTAGTTAAAGGGCGGGTCGGCGGAGAACAGGTGCTTAAGCAGTTGATGATTTATCACCATGTTGGCACACGCAGTTGCCACCGGGATGCAACAGCACACCAACTTGGGATGCAGTGCAGCTGGCGGAAGTGATTTACATTTACATGGCGAACATTCTCTACATTTTGAGAATAGTTTTTGGGGGCGGGGGGGAGCACACACACACACACACACACTTTAGAGATAATGGCCGGATCAAGGTAGTTAATGTATCAATTTGGCCAAGTCTTGTGTGTGTGTGTGTGTGGGATGTCAGATGGAATCTGCATACTTAAGTGAAAGGTTATTTGTTAGGGTAATTACTTGGCAGCAGGGAAAGATGGGGAAATGTGATGTTTTGAAAGAGGAAAATGATTAGTCAACTGATCAGTGTTGATTCGATGATTCATGCACTTCAATCCACTTCAAATTAAAAGCCAGTCTCCATTGTTCAACAATTTTCCGCAAATTTTCCTTAAACAGCCGCAGGCGTTTCCAAAGCCAGACCCTGAGTAACTGTTGCAACTGACAAGAGGACCATCATCATCATTATCTTAGACATACCAAACCTCTTAGCCAATTATGTTGGCACAATAGCCAAAAGCTGGCTGGGGTAAAACTTCAAAAACAACTAAACATAATAAAAGCCACAAAATGCTGCTGTGCACCAACCAACCAACTTGGCCGCAATTTGCACATCAACTTGCCTCACCTCAAGAAATCAGAGCCAACATCCAATTATGAGCCATCTGGACCAGCTGCTGGTCTACTCGAAACTTGGCAAATTAACACGCATCTCATACTGCGACTTAGTCTTGGGCTAATATAAACAACTGACCCCCAAAAACCACCTCAGGGGCGTTTATTGTCCTGACCCCCCCACACCCAACCAAGACGTCACATTCTAATTTAAGCTTAAAACTATGAATCTTTGATTAAAGTGCTTCAACTTGAGGCAAAGACATGAAATTTACTGCCAAATTAATTATTGAGGAGAGGTTGGGGGGACGTAAGGAAAGGAAAGAAAGGTGTGTGTTTTGTAGATATATGGCCAACCGCAGCGGCCACACGGTTGGGAACCGGGGTGAGACATGGCTTGGCACCTTTTTTGGTAACCACAGAAAATCTTAAATTCAAATTACACTTCAACCCGATTCTGTCAGAGCCAACAAAAAGGAACAAGTCATAGAAATAACTTTGCCAGCCGCAGAGACACACGCGTGCACACACACACACACACACACACGCACACACACAGAGTCAACTCAGGGATAGGCTTTTAGTTGGGCAAGTTCATGGTAAGACGACGACAAGGGGGTTGGCAGGCTTAAGTTAATTTTGTATGCAAAATTAAAGCATTTGTGCAAATTTCTAAAGATAATGTTCTCATTTATCTTGAAACACTGTTGGGAATATGCCAAATGGTCACGGAAGAGGGTATAGGGAGACGATCTGATGAGCAGTGCGAAAGTCCTTGCTATCGATATTTCATAACAAACTTTCAGGATATCCACACAGAAAAAAAAGTTCAATAAAGGTCCATTTGGACTGAATAAGACTTGAATATCTTTATAATCATCCTATGGAGCTGAAAGTCATCCGAATGATGGTCATTTTTCATATCCTTTGGATGATGGACAGCTCCGTTGAATGATTAAAAGGTTATTTAAGACACTTCCTGTCCAAATGGATAGCTTTTGATACCATTTTTGTTCTCCGTGCAAATAACATAATTATCTGAAATAACTGAAGTCAGATTCGTGACGATTTCAAATATTCTTTTTAACATTTAAATATCCATTTTTCATATGCTTTGAATGAAAATTTAAGATCCGTTTATCATTAAAAGGATATTTTAATATCCAAAAAAGGGATATTGAAAAATATCCGTTGCATATGGATACCAAAATTTATCCAATGGATATTTTGTAATATACTTTTTGTTTCCTCTGTGTACGGTTAATATAACAAAATATATAGCTATAGCGATTGTTGAAATTACTTGTAACGATTTGTATTGTTAATAGAGTTCATCATATTAAAAGGCTTGTTGGTGATGCTGAAGAATTTTGGATGATTTTGTGCTCAAAGCAAATCTATTTACGAAAATGGTCCTTCATATGCTAGATATGTGCTAATTTGAGCTTAAAATGTATATTTTGATCATTATACTCTGTACCGTAGGTACATAGAGTATTATAAGTTTGTGCAAAAGTATGTAACATCCAGAAGGAAGCATCTCCGACCCCATAAAGTATATATATTCTTGATCAGCATCGACAGCCGAGTCGATATAGCCATGTCCGTCTGTCCGTCTGTCTGTCCGTATGAACGCACAGATCTCAGAGATGGTAAGAGATAGAGGCTTGACATGTATGCGACATATGCTTCTTATGTCTGCAGGCAGATCAAGTTTATTTTCAATTTTGGCCACGCCCCCTGCCGCCCCCGCAATTTAGAAAAAACGTCATATCTCCCACAGTTTTGAAGATAGATGGCTTGTTCCTTCTGAACATATTTAGTTATTAGGATAACTTATCGATCCGCCAAAGGAATGAAGAAGATCGGATGAACGGTTTTCGAGTTATGATCAAAAGACAGATTTTCTTGGTACAGAGTATGTTATAGTCGGGCTTGACCGACTTTCTTTCTTGTTTTCATGCTCGTTTTGTGGGGAATCTTTTCGTTTTTCTCAAAGTACAATCTCTTAGCGCACCAATAAACTATAACATATACTTCTAAGATTTTTCTAGGCAAAGATAAAGCACTATGTTTAAACTAAACATATCGTATAGCTCACCTAGAGCTGCCTTGGAAGTTCTTAAGCAATTTCATAAGAATTCAATAAAAGAGATCAGCCAACTAAATATACACTAAATTTTACGGGCAGTGGACAATATTGAATTACAAAAAATTTGCAGAATTGTTAGGGACATCTTTTTTTTGAAGCTTATGATTAATGCTGCACGATAATGTTATAGGGGGCTAAAACAATTGTATCAGCTCCCCATAAAACGTGTCTATACAGTGTCAAAATGTAAGATAATAGATTAGTATTAATACTACTATAAATTGCAAGTCGAAGATGGCATTTATCTTCGAATGATCAGACCTTAATAAGTGAAAAAACTACCACAACAGATAAAAGCTACCTTTTCAGTTAGCCAAGCAGTGCTGAATGTGCTTAGGAGCCATAAGTTCAGTATTCGTTTGCATTGTCTCATTTCAGAATACAAAATATGATGTCTTTAGTTGGATTACGCTTAAGGAGCAACATTGAATATGAAGAATTTCGATCCTTATGGGACATGCATAAAAAAAATGCAAGTCAATAAGCAACTTCCACGAAAGGTATACAGACTGATGATGGGTATATCAAGAGCTCGTTGTGGGAAATTGCTTAAAAATGTAAAGCCACATCAATCCGGCATTGGTCGATCGATGTGCGTTCTCACTTAAAAAATTTCTTGGGGAAAGGATTATAGTATTCACATATTTTCAGTTTTTTTTCTGAACGTTCACGCTAAAAGTCTCATCAGTAAACTGAACCGAACCGAACCGAATTGTTTTGTTTTGTTGTTTTCGGTTGGGTTCAGTAATTCCAAACGCCGCCGGTTGGGTTTGCGACTTGGATTATCAGCTGGAATTAGAACCATTTTGCATACATAATAGAATCACTAAAATCCTTTCAATATACTGAAATATATGCCACCTTGTGTTATTATGGTTTTCTTTAAAACAGGGAACCAAACCCAGCAGAACTTTCGCAAATAAAGTCTGATCCGTTGGGTTTAACTCAGCGACGAGTTTGAAAATGTTTTAGCGGGATAGTTCAATGCAATAGGATAAACAAAGGTTAGTTAATCCACCTCAAATCATCAACAAACTTACACTGAGAAATTCATTTAAATAAGTCAAACGAAATAAAACTCTTACAATCGACAATCGACTCAAACCTTAAGAACTGAAAAGGCACGCGTATCCCGTGTGCCATAAGTCCTATGGAGCTATGACCATTTAAGACTCCTTATCTAGTCCTTGCCTTGGTGCAGCATTTAGGTTGGAAACAGGAAGATCTAGTAGATTTTAAAATATACCAAAACTAATCTAACTTCTTGGGATTAAAAAAAACATACTTCAAAGTTGGAATTCTGTACTTTTGAAAGAATAGTTAAAAATGGGAGTAAATACGTTGACCTAAATATAAATAGTTTTCACCTTACTCTCCCCCCTTTAGAGCTGCCTCTGTCAGTAAAATGCACACACACACAAACAGCAGTCAAAACTTTCGTCTTTAGAGTTTCGAGTCAATTTCAGTGGCGAATAAATTTCCAAATCCGTAAAACCCAGAGCGACGACGTTTTTGGGTTGCCGCTAGTTTTAGTTGCTCGCCCCAGCTCCACCGGCTGCCTGGCTGCCTGGCTGCCCTGGCAGACAAACTGTCAAAGTATTCGGCTGGGTTCATGCATTTGTGTGAGCCAAAAAAGTTGCCAAGCTAAACGAATGACGACGAGGATAAGGACAAGTATGAGGATAAGGACAGACAGGACGATTGGAATGAAATTTCAACGTGGTATTGAAGTATGTGCCAAAAAGGGAAACGTGCTCAGGACCAGGACCCCCAGACACACCCACATGTGTGTGAGTGTGTGCTTGTGTGTGTGGGGCAGGTGCTAAAGCAATTTCCGTTTTGAAATTGTTGCATAAGTTGGCGGCAGTTGCCAGATCCCATATATATATACATATATATATATACATTTTTTTTTTTTTTTGGCATAGGCAGACAGTTTCTGTGGATTTGTGGGAGTTATGGGGATGTGGGGAGGTTGAGGATAAGACGGGCAAATGCTGGAAAATTACATTATACAATTTATGCGACTGACAGACGAATGGAAACGATTGGATTGGCTGCCGCGAGAAAAATACATAGTTTTCGGTTGGAAGTGAACTCGAAAAACTATAAATAAACGCAGACAGCGGGGAAAAGGTGTTAAGGAGGGACTATAAATTTACATCTGGTGAACTCAATGCGGCCGTATAGTAATTGATTTGTTTCAAGTTGGTAGATTTGTTATAGAACATAAAGGTTTATGGGCAGGGAAGGGTAGACTAAAACGGAGATATATAAGAGAACAACTAGTTTTGTGGAATTGTGGTCTTTAATAGTGGTTCGTTTGAGAGGGTGAGTGAAAGAAAGGAATACAGGGCAGAATTAAAGCCATTGCCAATTAAAGGTCTGTATGCCCTGACACTGTTTTCTACGTCGGCTGCAGTGGAGCAAAAGAAAAACCTCTTATTTAGTTAAGTTTTCAAAAGCTTTCCTTCTGTTTTCTGTATTTGTATGCAAATATCTTCTCAGCTGCCAATGGCAAATTTTTTGTTGACATTGCCGACCCCTGGTTTAAGTCAGCGCTGCAAAACTTATAAGGATTTAAGCAGGGTTCGGTTCAGATCTCTGAATAAATCAATTTTTTCAATTTTATGACTTTTATTTTGCTGAATGATTTATTAAGAAAATTGTTGATACTATTACAAATAGAAGGCTCATTTATATGCAAAAGCTAGTGGAAAAACTTAGAGATAGTCCTCCAAACTTCAAAATAGCCATTACTGACATTTTCTAAAACAAAAGAGTACTTTCACTTTCGGACTTACTGATCAAATATGGTTAGAGCTCAGATAACATCCCTGCAGGGAAACAGTCATCTGGTTAAATAAGAAAAACTGTTCTTTACCTATTTGGAAAGCAACTAACATTTAACTAATTGCAAAAAAGCTAGATTCGGGTGAAATGGGAAACTTTAATTTAACTGGTGGCAAACAAACTAGAATCGGCTGAGTTGGGAAACTTCAAAGCGGTAGAAGGCAGAGTTTACTTTCCAATTTATTTATATTATATCTAAGATAAAGTTGTCCGAACGAAATAGAAGTGAAGATTAAAAAAAAAAACTGTCGAAAACCCATAATTAAGTCAAAGTCAATGTCCGATTACGATTTACGATTACTGATTTTAGTGCACAATTGAGGTTGTCTGTTAATTTTTAGTTTTGAGGTAAACAGTTGGACGAGCAGTCAATAAACTGTCACCAAACATAGATTTTGTATGATTCCATCCCAGCACACATGATTGTTATATATACCAATCGCAATCGGCAATCATTGTATTCAGCAGGTAAAATCGGTCATCATAAATCAGTAATCGTTAATCGGATTTGTCTGCTGCAAACGCCCATTGTGTATAGAAAAAAACTAATATCATGGGACAATGAATGTATGGTGAATTGTGGCTGTGTAAAAATGTATGATATAATGATCACAATGATCACAAGTGCAGTAAAAATAGTATAGATTGCCAACTGGTATTAAACTGGTTGGTAAGAGCTGCTGCATGGGACAATTGGTGTTAAGCTGGTTGCAAAATGGTTGCGGCCTATGACAAATCCTTCAATACATTAATTTGGAAACGCAGGGCAACCAGTTGCTAGTTCTTAGAGACTAGTGTTTATCTGGTTTTAAACTAGATACTTTCTCTGCAGAGATACTTCTTAGATACTATTATGCGATTATTATGAGACATCAGAGATGTGCAAATACAGCTTAAGCACAGTAACAAGGCCCAAGCTACTTATGCAATAGCCAACCCTCGTTTATTATAATTAGCTTATAAGTAAATGTAGGTCAACGCTTGTTGTTCTTTTCTCTTTTTCCATTCCATTCCATCTACCATTTCTCCCAGCCTTATCAGTATTGAAATCACATTTGTCAACTCTCAACTTCTTCAACTCTCATTTGGTCACTCTGAATTATTTGCGCTTTTCCACGGCTTCTCCTGGTTTTTTTTTCCCCCTCCCCCTGCTTTGGCATGTTATAAGTCATTAACTTTCTAAATAATCGCCGCAGCGTGTCAACTTTGGTCGTTAAACTTTCATCAGTCGGACTCACCGTTCGTCCTACACAAAAATTAGTAGAGTAGAGACTGAAGCGCAAGAGGATAAAAAACTGAGCTAAAATTTATAGCAAGATATTATTTTCCGCTCGATGAGCACAGAAGTTGTGGGGCGACTTTTGGCACTCCCAAATTTTGTGTGTCCCCTCTTTGTCTCTTTCCTGGGTGTTCACTTTTTTTTCCTTTCTGTTCTGTTTTTTTTTTTTTTTTTGGTGTCGGTGCGTAACTGAGCACGAAAAAATGTGCCACATTCTGCCATAAATGAAGACATTATAAACGATGCTCCGACTGTGTATGTATGTAAGTAAGTGCGCCCAAGATTAACGGTAGACATTCTAAGACACTTAAAGCTGTTGAAGATTTTTGAGTTGCTTTATGGTTGGGGGTTCAATGAACTATATGATGATGTCGCCCCAGTATGAAATATGGGCTGGTGGGGCACAGCTGGAGAATACTTATATACAGAATGGCACACAATTTACCCCCAGAAGCAGGTGCTGACACAGGCAGTACCACATATATGTATGTGTAGGTATAGTAGATGGTGCTGGTCATAAATTTATGATATGACAAAAAGAACACCGTTTAAAGAAATACAAAAAAAAAGAAGGCAATTTTTAAAGGAAGTTAATAAAAATTTCAATTTTTTTAAGAGAAAATTAAGTTGACGGTTTTTATTTAACATATTCTAAGGAAAACGATTTAATATTTCAAAAAATTATGGGTTTTGTCAGCGCTTTTAACTGAAGACTTCAACTGAATACAATACTTAAGCCAATTTTGTATGGTTTTATAATTTGATCATATTTTTAGCTCTACTCGAACTGAACTAATCTTGAAATAAGAAAGAGAAGAGATGATTTCAAAGACCAGGGCAAGAAAAAAGTAAGGCGAAAACAAATTAAGCACCGACCATTCTTAACCTCTGAGTTTACATATTTATTTGAGCTGCCTATGACAAATTTGTCCGCCCGACTTTGCACACACACTGCATACAAACGTAAAATCGGGGGTCCACCTTGAAATTTTCGATTGCCATTCACTGATAGGGCCGTTGGGCAACTTGTTGATCTATGTCTTCTGCATACAAATGTAAAATCGAGGCTGCACATTGAAAATTTCCCTTGCCATTCACTGATAGAGCCGTTGGGCAACTTGTTGATCTATGTCTTTTGCATACAAACGTAAAAGCGAGGGTACACATTGAAATTTTCCCTTGCGCAACTTGCTTAACTATATCTTTTCTCTAACTCAGTAAGGGGCACTACTGTGAGTCGCTAAGCTATATGTAAGACCAACCGATAGCATCCGCCATATACCACTTGCATGTTTACTCCTGCACCATTTCACTTCACATTTTATTCATTGAAAAAATTCCCATTATGTTCGGCAGTGCAAAATTTCCCTATCTGAAATCTTTTTCAGTCCATTCCCCATTTCCCCCCCACACGAAAGGTGTTCGTTCATATATTACGTATCCGCCAAGTGGGTAGCTGCCTGTTGAGTATGGCCTCGTTTGTCACGCGACAAATTATTTCACAAAAATAATTTCATTTTTGATATGCCATTTAAGCGTTGTCCCGCCATCCTTCGCATCCTGCCAAATTGTGTAATATTGTATCAAAAATTTATGAACGTATAAAATAAAATAAAAAAGAACGCGGTCTTCCGGCAGCTGATATTGTAATAACGGGCAAACACTTAAAAAAAATGACAGACTCGCACCCCAATCGCAGTTTTTTCTGTCTTTTTGTTTTTCGCTACCCATAAAAATTGACTTTTTGTTTGTATTTCCGCTTGAATTGCATAAATGGTAATTTTGCAGTTTAATGTTTGCATGGAAGTAGGAGCTGAATAACAACAACAACAGCCAAATTTGCATAATAAACAAATCAAAATGGTAGACAAGAGCAAATGGGCGAGCGCGGCTTAGAATTATGAGCCGCACACATTGTTGGAAATTAAATAAACGCATAAATAGGACATTAACGCCATAAATCATTCGGACTGGTGTCGGTCGGTCAAAAATACTCGTATTTTGGCGAAACCGATTGAAGTTGCGGAAACGGAAACGAACGCAAATTTATGGAAATAATGTGAAGCGCGAAGCGGTATTTTTATTTGGGGAAAACAATCAATGTTGAGTCCATTTTTGGGGTAAATACAAAACGTTGTTTTTATTGTGTAAAATGCGTAATTTATGTGCTTAAATGTGCAGAAAATGGTTTTTAACCAACTGCACACACACACACACACACACACACACACACAGAGAAAACAGTGGTCCATGGCGTATTAATAGAGACGGCAGAGGGGTTGTGGTAACTGAAGAGGTGAATGTGGCCTGAGGCATGAAAATGTGGCGGCTTTGACAAAAACCAACGCTTTTTTGATGAGGGACGGCAAGAACCTTTTTACTTAAGGCTTAAGTTAAAGTGCTTCCAATTGAAAGCAACGGCTGGAAGGGTTCTTGTTGTCTGAATGACTTTCTATAAATAGAGCTCTTTATTAATTGGAAAAGGTGTGGAGAGTACTTTAAGCAGCTTTAAGTTGAAGTAAATATGAAATTCAAAACTAAAGTTCTGTATATTAAAGTCAAAGTTTTAGTATTTAGTGTGTTCTCTAGTTGAGCTAGCAATTTGCAGTTTCATTTTTTTGCTACTATTTTATGTATTAAAGTAATTTTTCCAGTAATTTTTCAAAGTATCGTCCTTTGCTAGCCAAGTTGTAGTCAATTTTTTAATACCACGATTCGTTGAAATTTTGGAATTTTTCAAAAGAGCAAAAGTGCTGAACCTCAAGGGCATGCGTCATCGATGAAAACAAACAGTGGTAGGAAGGGGAAAAGTGTGGGCTATCAGCCGGATGGCTTAGAACTTCCCATTTCAACGTATTAACAAATGTCGCATATGCCTCGCAGCATGTGCTTGTCATGCTCCAAGATAAAACATACGAAATCGCCCTAAAATTTCAAAATTTTATGTTCCACATATAATCTTCCATATTTTCGAAGATTATTGCGAATTTTTAAAATATTTTTCTAAATATAAGAAATGGTCTCTCCCAAAACTAAGTCGTTTTACCAGCATTAATGTATGTATTTATATACCCCTGCAGAGGGTATATTGAAATTATCTAGATGTTTGTAACGCATTGAAGGAAGCATTTCCGACCACATAAAGTGTATATATATTCTTGATCATTATGATGAGCTGAGTCGATTTAGCCCTGACCATCTGTTTCTAAGCTTTCTCCTCCGTCACTTTTAAAGCTATCGCTATCAAACTTTGCACTAAGAGTTCTGGTACCAATACACTGCACATTTGTCGAAACCGGCCGGATCGAATAACTATAACATATAGCTGCCATAGAACGATTGGTCGAAAAACTAGTGCTAGTGAGAAAAACATTTTTGTTTTTAATTCAAACTCCGTCTCTAAGCTCCGTATTTACTAGTTTTCTATGCTTTTCCATGGTTCTGCCAAGTTTGGTTGAAATCGGACATCTATATAGGATAGCTGCCATAGAAAAGTAAGGTTAGAAAAATGGTGTCAGTAGGAAAAACTTTTTTGTTTTCAATGTAACCTTCTTTAAAATTATCATATATTTATTTTATAAGCTTTAACACAATTTCTCAAAGTTTTATCAAAATTGGCTGACTTTAGGTTATAGCTGCAATAGGAATGATCGGCTGAGAAACTAGTCTTAGTGAGAAAAACTTTTTTGTTTTCACAGAAATCGCCTCCATACTTTGTATTTCGAAGTTTTCGATACTTTTCCATGTTTCCTCTAAGTTTGGTCGAAATCGGACATCTATATAGTATAGCTGTCATAGAGAGTAAAACTTGTTTGTTTTCAGTGGAAATGTCGTTCAAATAAGTTTGCAGAGCCGAAGTTAACTTTCCTCCATTTTGTTTCTCAATTCAAGGTCAAATTTCACTTAATTTAACAAACATTTTGGGAAAAGTGTTAGAAAAATTTTCTCAGAACGAAAAATTTCATCGAATTTCTAAATTTTTAGATCTTATATACTTAAAATTCGATTATGGAATTTTGCTTTTGAAGTTTAAGAATAAACTGTCTAATGACTAGAAATTAATTCTTTGAGTGTAGGCTTGAACATGCTTCTTTTACCTGAAATCCTTCTGTTGCCGATAACATAAACAGGCAGAAACAATTCCTTAAATTTGCGTATGCCAATTAATATTTGTTTCGCCCACTGCATATCAACCCTTGAGCTTAGAAGGACAAATGCATCCTAAATACTTTTAAACGACATTTTAGTTGGATATATTTATTGTCCCACACAACTGGACAAGATTCCATTCATTTTTCCGCCCAGATCTTTGCGTGACTTGGAACCGTTTAAAGAGGCAACTTGGGTCAATTATGCCACTAATGAACGGATACGTAGAGCCCTATCTACATATAAAATCGTCTTCAAGTTGGCATGCGGTTCGACTTTAAAATCGTCAACATTACTGTTAAGCGACTTTTTAGGGACCCTTTTTTGCAGTTAAATTGTTACTGTTAGTTTTAAGTTTTATTGTAGTATTGCAGTTTATTCGTTGGAGAAATTAACTAAATAAATAAAACTTCTGTTTTTTCAATTAATCTTCTAAATGATCATTGTCACAACTTTAACATGGAAAAGCTGTTTTAAATACAAAGAAATTCGGAATATTGTTTGTTTAATAGCTTTCCCAAACCAACAAGTATTTCATTTGGTGTATTGAAACAGACCATAACTCCCAAAGGTGCTGTCTACGCCTTCCTTGTGTGTTATTTTACATTTGGTTATCTGATGCCTCAACAGAAACTGTTTTCGCTCATGCCCTGCCCTGTTTACATTGAGAAAACATTTAAATCAGGGTCCTAAGGGACATTTAAATTCTTTTAAAATCAAAACTCATCGCAATTGAGTCACTACTATATTTTTCTTAACTTTTCTTTTCCAAGTTCAAGTAACTTTAAATTCGAGGACAACCAAAAACCGACTTCGACTCACGTACACAAGTTTATGGCAGCGACTGTGAGTGGCAAACAAAGTTGTGCAAAGACTACAATAAAATTATTCGAAATTCTTCGCTCTCCTTTTTTTATTTTGGATTTTAATATGCTGGGAAGTCGCAACCAAATGAATGCAGACCAGGCCAGCATTCTGGCTGCTGTTCTGTGGCATTTTATTTGTCACGCGTTTTTATCACTTTACGTGAGGTGGAAAGAGAGAGAGCGAGAGAGAGAGGCAGAGAGGGAGGGAGAGGAGAAGTCCCAGCACCAGATTATCACATTTGCATACGCCGGCAACGATTCGTGACAGGCCAGCGCAATGATGAGCATGCGAAATGTGAATTTTCAGAGTGCGAATGATGATGAAAGCAATCCCCATATGCGGATTCGAACCCCGTGACGTGTGACATTTGCTGTAAGCGACAAACAACCAAACTTCAGACCGTGCGCCCTCCCCTTTAGTCCCTGGACTGATCAGGATTGAATTACACACACAATCCGGGATTCGGCCACTTTGATTGCGTATGGCGGTGTATTTGTGTGCGTGCGAGTCGGTGGGAGCCAAAACGTTGACAAATATTTTATTATTACATTTTATGATTTTATGAGTCCCCGGATATGAATCACTGAATAACGACAACGTTGCCACAGACAAGAATTCATAAATAGTGAAAGAGCTGAAAGGTGAAGGAGGGAGGCGGGGGGCATGAACGAAACTTATCAGTTGGGGATGAGAAATTTCACAAAAAATCTCAGTTGAGCCTCGACTTTGATGCGTTGAGCTTAACATTACAGGAATAAATTGTATTTCCATTAAATTTACGACTCTTTTTTTTAAACTTTTTTAAACACTTTAAGCAAATTTTGTTTCTGTTTTACGCTGCCAAATGTTGGGTATTATAAGAGAAGATGACCGCATATTCTTACCTCTTAATCTGGTTTTAACTTACACATTTTTATCTAATGCACTGGTTAAGTTCAGGTTTTGGCATCTATTTACCTAATCCTTAAACTAAACTTTAGATATATAATGTATGTTTCCGAACCGAATCTCCACTTTTTAAATACTAAAATGTCTCTGAACTGTAGCAGCTTCCAATTAATTGTTTAGTATTCTATGTGGCAAAACTATAATAGAAATTACTTACAAAAGTAGCTCGTCCCTAAAGCAGTACAGCTTCTAAACCCATTTCATCACCAGTCCACCCCACCACTAGCAACCGCCACCGCCAGTGCTTGTGTGTGTGTGTGTGTGTGTTTGCTTGTGTCTGTTTGTGTGTATACCCAGACGAAGCCTCCCCTTTTTTTGCTTACCGTTTTGATCCATTGATTCCAGCAGAATTTGAACTCCTCCCTATCAATAAAGCCATCACCGTTCGTATCAAACACAGCAAATATCTGCTCGAGGCGTTCGTGTGGCACATCATAGATGTGGCCCTTGTCGTTACGGAATAGAGCACGGCAGATTAGTGTAAATTCAGACAGATTCAAGCGGTCATCGCTGCGAAAGAGAAAAAATAGTAAACCTTGTTAAGGATGAAGCAAATTTAAAGCATACTTTTCAGGGCTGTTGGTGACTTTCTGCTACAAAATTGAATTAAGTTGCAACAAGAAATTGATTGGCAGCCCCACGGCTTAATTTATGTTGAATTTAACAATATTTTTGTTTATTTGCCTCGTCGTGGCAGTTAATTCACTTAATTCCATTTATTTATTAAAAACGATTTTATTATTTCGCATTAACTGATTTTTTTTTTCTTGCAACTTTTTTTTGGTGGGGAGGAAGCATTTAACACATTTCCAATTAGTGCTTATTATTTAATTTGCATGCGTTTCATTTAGATTTTGCATATTTATTTGGCTTGGAAACTCCAAATGGGACTGGTATTTAGATGTAGCTTTCTACACTACACTCGAAAAATTTATTTTCTAGATTTTTGAAATTCGCCTGAAAAATTTAGGATATTATAATTTTGCCCAGAAGTTTGCCACGCACAGAAATATTCATTTCCGACCCCATAAACTATATGTATATTCTTGATCAGGGTGATGAGCTGTGTCGATTGAGCTTTGTCCGTCCGTCTGTTTGTCTGTTTCTACGCCAACTTGTCTCTCAGTTTTGAAGCTTTCGAGCTGAAATTTTGCACAGACTGTTATTTTTGCTGCACACTACAAATATGTGGGAACCGACCGGATCGGATGACCATATCTCAGAGCTCACATAGGAACAATCGGTCGGAACATTAGTTTTAGAGAGAAAAACTTTTTCTTTTTCAATGGAAACGTCTTCAAACTTTGTATTCATAAGTTTTCTATGCATTTTTATGATTCTACCAAATTTGATGCAAATCGGACAACTATATGGTTAAGCTGCCATACAAAAGATAGGTCTGAAAACTAGTCTTAGCTAGAAAAACTTTTTTGTTTTTTTTGTATGTTTTGCTTTTAAATTATTGAACAAATATTTGACTAAATCGGATGACTATATCATATAGCTACCATACGAACGATCGGTCGGAAAATGGGAAAATGAGTATTTTTTGAAAATATTTAAGCGAGCACAGACAAAGTTACCTTAGCTTTCTCGTTATTTTCTTAAATCTACAAATGTTCTTACAAAATCTAGAAAATGTTTTTTCACAATGTTGAAACTATTTTCCAACCAATGCTCATTGGACTGAAAAGCCAAATTTTTGTCATAAAGTCGGCAAATGCAGCCATAGAGTTGAAACTTATTGATGTTGATAACAACAACAACCAGAATATCATTTAAAAAAGTATCGGTTTCCCCACATGGCGGATGCGTAACAGAATATCACCATGAAGAATATCAGCTTTAGTCCAGGTTTCACTCATCATTGAAATGTCAGCCTCAAAAGCAAAACCATTTAAGTAAAATCATTATAATTCACTTTTAATTCTCCACGCGTTTCGATGTTTGATGACGAGAGTTAATTTCTGTTTTTTGAGGTATTTGGGTGGCAATTTTACTCGCGCACAAAAGAGCATTCAGGCCAAAGATCAAGTTTAAGCATTGGGCTCAGTAGATTAAGATTCATGGATCAAGGTTTCTAGAAGGTACATTCTGAAAACGCATATTTTGTATAATTTTATATTTTATTTATAGGTAACCAGAGTCTACTCAGTATTTCTCTTAAAACTTCAGTTACACCCTATTATTTCCATATAAACACCAAACACACTCCAAAACAAATTTGATTAATTAATATAAATGTGGTTTGTTGATTCCATAAAAAAACGAAGTATTGATTTGTTGCCATTGAACAAAGAGTAGACAAACACTTAACAGATTATTAAAATTGATTAATGTGAATTTAATTAAACTATTTTTTTTCCGTTTAGTTCTTTTTCAATTTGTTTACTATTCAATTTTATTGTAGCTATACCTACCCATCCTTGTCGAATGCCGTGAAACAGGCGTCCATTGCTGAACCGTTTGAATCTTCGATGACAATTGGCGGTGTTGGTGAGTCCATAACTGCTGCAATGTTGCTGGCAACCTGCAAACAAACAACGTGGTTCCGATATATAGTTTCTTTCGGGCGCTCTCTTAATCAAGCCAGTAGTTAAAGTGAGGCCATCAGTAATAGCACACTCCACTCACACTCACTCACACACACACACACACACACACGCAAACACACACTCTGCTCTTTTACACTGGTTAGCCCGCTCAGCTGGAACGCTCGCCAGTTACTAACTATTCGCGTTTCACATTCGGTTGCTTCAATAGATTTATCGAATAAACAAAAATATCTATACCGCCCGCACTACTTGGCCTCGTCATCATTGTCATGGAGACGACGTCATCTTGTGGTTTATTTTATTTATTTGATTTTTTTGTTTCCAGAGGGTGGGGCAACCCGTACATCTCTCACGCCACACATAAAGGCGGTCGCCCGCAGCGATTACCTGTCGGTGTTTTTGCTCTAATCAAAAGTGCGCATTGTATGGGTGAAGCTTTTGTTGTTGTTGTTGTTGTTGTTGTTGTTCCCCTGGTTTTCTTTTGTTTTTCGCACTAAATGCTCTAATGGCTGCAAATGAAAGTTTCGACATTTAGCCTCGAATACGGGCCCCAGGTTGATGGTTGGTTGGTTTAAAAACGCGTCAAATAATAGTACAGTTGTGCACAATGGCGCTTAGGTGGGGCAAAGGAGGGAAACTTGGCAAAACTGCTGTAGTTGCTGGTGTTGAGTGGAAAGGAGGAGAGAGGGGTGGACGTTGGCGCTGGCCGAGGTGAAATCAACTTCTTGAATCGCTACTTAACAAGGCCAATTTCTTTGGCTGGCATGTTGAATGCCGAAAATGTCAAATGTTTTTCCCCTCCCTCCACTTAAGTGGAAGAGTTATACTTAAAAGGAAATTAATTGGATTTTAAATTGGAATGTTTAAGTGCAGTTTGGCCATTGGAAAATGGTTCTAAAGATTCTAAAATTCAATTCAATTCAAGTGTGTCTGGAACTTGAATGGCTGTTTGATTTTTTTTGTTTGGTGGAAATGTATATTTTGGTTTAGTTTTCTCTAAGACCAACTGATAGAGAAACTGATCGATTAGCAGCCCATAGTAAAGATTGTTTATGCTAGAGGTCAAAGTTTTGATTCGAAGAGTAAAAAGGGTATACCAAAGTCTTGCAAATGTAGGTAACAGGCAGAAGGAAGCAACTTCGATCCCATAAACTATATTCTTGATCAGCATCAATAGTTGAGTCGATATAGCCATGCCCTTTAAGAACACCTAGATTTCAGAGACTAGAAGAGTCAGAGCCACCAAATTTTGTAGAAATTTTGTTCAAATTTCAGATGTAGAATAGTATTGTTTTAATGTCAAATGTTCAACACGACCCCTCCCTTCCCCCGCAATAAAAAAAAAATGGAATATCCCCTTGCAGTGTAGTGTATGTGACATATATCTACATTCTCACAAATTTGCATAAAGATCGGATTATAAATGGCAAAACTATACAGGTTATAAAAAACGTTGCATACATATCTGAGCCGCAAGCGCTGTTTGCTTTCACAATGTTGAAATATTCAAACTAATGTTAATGCTCTGTTAATTAACATAGGAAAAGGCTATTAAACACTTATTGCCCTAATTAACGGGTATTTTGAAGTCGGGTAGGGCCGACTTTAACTTACGCTCTCGTTATTTACCCCTATAAATAATATGAAGTATCAACTTGATCTTAGAATATTGATTTTAAATTTTCGAGATATCATTTTGATATTGAATTAAAGTAAAAAGTTTTGAATTGCCATTGAAATGAAACGATAATAGTTCGTAGTTCTGAATTGGCATTAAAATAATATAATTTTAATTGATAATTATACTCTGTACAGAAGGTACATAGAGTATAAAGTATGTAACATCCAGAAGGAAGCATCTCCGACCCCATAAAGTATTTATATTCTTGATCAGCATCAACAGCCGAGTCGATATAGCCATGTCCGTCTGTCCGTGCGTCTGTCTGTCCGTATGAACGCACAGATCTCAGAGATGGTAAGAGATATAGGTTTGACATGGCACATATGCTTCTTATGTCTGCAGGCAGATCAAGTTTATTTTCAATTTTGGCCACGCCCCCTCCCGCCCCCGCAATTTAGAAAAAGCGTCATATCTCCCACAGTTTTGAAGATAGATGGCTTGTTCGTTCTGGACATATTTAGTTATTAGGATAACTTATCGATCCGCCAAAGGAATGAAGAAGATCGGATGAACGGTTTTCGAGTTATGATCAAAAAACAAAATATTTATCATAATAGGGATAGAATAGCGATATTTGGTATGGCTTTTCATACAACTTTCTTAACTTAAGGAATAAGGGATATTGTATATACAGGACCCAGAGAACAGAGAGGTTTTTATGTATTCCATAACAGAGACTTTTATTATCTCTCAGGAGAATCGCTTTCTTAACTCTCGAAAGAAGCCCTTTCGTATGCCCAAGAAGTATGGCTTTCGTATCTCTCAAAAGAGACCTTCTCCCAGAAGTATCACTTTCTTTTCCTCCAGAAGCATCGCACTTTGGTTCCCCTTTTTCATGGTTTCACAGGACAACTACTTATTTTTGAGTGTCTCTAAAAAAGGGATTAGAGCACTTATGCAAATGAATTTTGTCATATTTTAAAATAAATATTATTTCCAGACATCATTTGCAAGTTAGTTCAAACTGGCTGGTTCTATTGTTTCCAGCCTAAGCTTCGGATTTTCCATTTCTATTCACCATATTTCTGCATATTTTTTATTTTTGGATGTTTCCTTCTCTACATTTATTTAATCTTCATGTACTGTGAAAATCCTCTCATTGTAGTAGCTAAAGTCCTTCGTTGTGAATACACCTTACCTTTTTTTTTTGGGGGGGCTAATCTTTCATGTTGTTCTATCCCCTTTCCCATTGTCAACTGGGGCGGCACACATAAGCCACAAAGCCATAGATTTCCATTTAACTTTTAGTCCTATTTCAGGCAAAGACTCCAGGCACTGGCTTTTTTATTTTCTGTTAGGTTCTCCCGGTGACTGGAAACTAATGCGCAGCAGGCAATAAATTTAAATTTATATATTTTATATGTGTTTACTTAATATTAAAGATTTATGCACAATATGTTGCTGCAGTTTGCGCCGCTTCCAGTGTGAGGAAAATGAAGGGGCCTAATAAAATAAAAAATACGGCATACGAAGAGGTCATGATTTATGTGCCCTTTTTGCCCGCATGAATCAGCAGAAATAAAAATGATCACCATTTCTAGGCTTTCAGTTTTTGCAGAAAAGCAAACAAACAAAACATAAGAAAACATAACAAAACACTTTATGCTGTGCCGAGGGATATAATAATGCGCATAATTTTTGCACAGAAAAAAAAAAAATATAACTTTCTCAGCGAAAATCAACTTGACTCAGGATAGGGCCGAGGCCCACCCGCACACTAATTGAAAACTATTTTTGGACTCTCTGGGGGCCTTTTGGGTTAATATGTAAATTGGGTATAACGCGAAATGTGCAAAACTTTCGCTGCGAAGCAATTTACGCGGCATTAGGCAAAACGCGTGGGCACACCTCACCCGGGAGAAACAACTTGAGGATTTTTGGATTCATGGCACACGGAATTGTTTTCGATTAAAGTTGTTGCCGACGACGTCAAAGTCATTGACTAAATAAGAAAAAAAAACAAAATAAACGCAAAAGTAGTTAGAAAACCCAAAACAGTGTGCATGAAAGCGAGAGAGAACGTGGGGGGGGGAGGTAAAAAAAAACTTTGACAATTTGAAAGGAAACAATGAAACGCCAGCACGTGTCCTGATTATGAGGTTGACTGCTAAAGGTGATCCCTGTGACAGGTTGAGGGTGGGTTTGGTCGAAAGGTTAACCTGGGAAATTGTGATAAGAGGCTGACTTTTTAGGGGGTCTGTCAATTACTTTTGTGAAACTTAGCAGACTTTATGCTGGTGTGATTTTTACGTCTTTCAAGTGGAAGACAAAAAAATAATTGCGTGCTTTGAGGAGAACGCAGCTATTGAGTAGATTCATAGTGCTTAAAAAACTTTATTTAAGTTGATTTCGCTTGCAAAGTTTGTCCTGTCACATTGCAATTAAGTGAAATAATGTGTTCAATATGCCATAATTTATCGATGCTAAGCTAACTTCGTCTGTGGCGAAGTTTTTATACCCTTGCAAGTGCTCGCACAAATATTTTTTCCCACAACGACCCATTTTCCGGCTGATCGTTCGTATGGGAGCTATATGATTTAGTCATCCGATTTGAACAAAAGTTTGTAGAATTGGGTGACAGCATGTAAAACAAGCAAATACAAAATTTTGGAATACTACCATTAAAATCAAAAAAGTTTTTCTATCTAAGACTGTTTTCCAGTCCCATCTTTTGTATGGCAGCTATACCATATAGTTGTCCGATTTTAATGAAACTTAACAGAATTATAAAACCGCATTAAAAATCTACACATACAAAGTTTGGAGATGTTTACTTTGAAAATAAAAAAGTTTTTCTAACTAAGACTGTTTTTCAGACCCATCTTTTGTATGGCAGCTATACCATATATTTGTCCGATTTTAATAAAACTTGATAGAATTATGATAAAACATAGAAAACCTACGATTACAAAGTTTGGAGACGTTTCCGTTGAAAAACAAAAAGTTTTTCTCACTAAAACTAGTTTTCCGACCGATTTTTTCTACGGGAGCTATGAGATATAGTCATCCGATCCGGTCGATTCTGAAATATTAGTAGCGTGCAACAAAAAAAGAAGACTCTGTGCAAAATTTCTGCTCGATAGCTTTAGAACTGAGAGACTAGTTTGCGTATACCCTCCGAAAGGGTATAATAAAAAAGGTCCTGTTAGAGAGAATTTTCGAAATATCCATATTAAGATCCCCTTTTGTGATCTCCTTTTTTCATTTTACATTCCAACGGAGCTGGATGAAGATCAATTCTGAGTGCTTTTTTATGCCAAATTCTTTTTACATTAAAATTCTAAAATTGATCTTATTTTGGCTTGAGTTCGCATTTTGTAAATGGCAATCGATAACCCGAAGTCCGACCAAAGAGAGAGGAATGTGGTCTTCCTCCAGAATTCAGGGTGAAGCATTTTGAATGGAAGGACAAGGAAATAGACAACAATTTCCGTTTGTTTAAAAGCACAGTTTGACACAGAAAGGGACTTTCTTCTTACCATTACATCTGCATCAAAGTTAAACAGTCTCAAAATGTCCTTGTGGGAAAAGAGTGTGTGGTAAAAGTAAAAACCTCTATCAAGACTTTTTTCTGGTAGCGATATTATACCTTAGAGGCCAAAGAAAACCAACTCAGGTCAATCCATAGTTCGCACCCCCAAAAGATGTAATTTAACGTGGTGATACCCCTACTGTGCTCTTCCCTCCAACATCTTTGGAACTCTAATGGGGCAAGAGACTATCTTTGTTTGGGTGTTTACGGAAACTGAAACTGAACTAGCGCAAGATTTAGTAAGAAAAGAAGTATTTTTTAAGGTCCTTCCATGCATTTATACTAACCTTCTAACGCTACTCAGATTACTAACAGATCCATGGATATCCATAGGATATTCATAAAAGATCAATTGGATATTTTATAAAGATCAAATAGATATGAAAAATATGATAATTATGTACAGTTTTTACAGATTTTTTCTTATCCCAGATATTGCACTAACCAGTCTTATAAGATACCTTGATATCATCCAAAGAATTATTTTAAAAAAATGCTGATTTTTCTTTGTGTAGACTTTTCATGACTTCACTCGCAATTATTTAACCAGTTTCACACAATTTTTGGGGGGCCCTATGTCAATCCGCTTTCGAATTCAAATTTAATCATTTGGTCTTAAGAAAACATCAGGCTTTGCCTTTGCTCATTTAGGGTATTTTTCTAATTTTGCATAATAGAAGCAGCAAGTGTGCATAACCTAAAACTTTAACGTCTTCATCCCATCCATGCTAAGAATTCCCCAGGCACTGCTAGCAAATCACTTTAAAAACTTGTAATACTTCAACTTTAAGCTCCACTCTATTTGGTAGTCAGCGCTGGGTTCTGCTCCCGCTCCATCTCTACCATCTGTAAGTCTTGCATAATTTGCCCGTGGAGCGCGCTGAAAAGTAAATTACCGCCTAAGACTTCCTGTTTTCCTTGGTGGTGGGCGTCAAAAGTGCCTTGTCAAACCGCCGCCGATGGGATCAGCTAATAAACCACGCAAAAAGCTGAATCTAAAGCAGGAAACACAAAGCTAAGTGGCGCGTAGCATTTAAAAAGCAAACGCTTTGGGGTACGCCCTCAATTGAATTGCCAAAAAAAAAAAAAAATATACAAAAAATAAGAAAAATTTAGCAGCTGCTGCTGCTGCTGTTAAAAGGAAAGGGGCGCCTATAAAAGGCTTTCAATTTTTTTCCCTTCTTTTTTTTTTCTTTGTGGTATTCGTTTAATGCAGACACGTCAGCAGCAGCAGCAGCAGGGAAAGGACTCACACGTTAGACATTGATGGATACGCAAGTTGAGGAATGCCACGTCAGTGCGGCAGAAGGTTGCCTTTCACCTTTAAGGCTCTGCTGCAGCGAGAGGTGTCAGTCAGCTCCTCCATTCGCCCGGCAGAGGCGTAGCTAAAGTGGTAATTGGTTTAGTTAAGGCTTAAAAGCCAATCAAGAGAAAATTGTGGAAGAAAAAATGGTTGGAAATAAATTAATTTTAATTCTCTGAGAAACTCCAAGTGAGTTGCCCAATTAGGCTGAAAAATTACCAAGACAAAAGCACTTTAATTGGCATTTTACAAAACCAAATTGAAACTTTAGCCGGGTGTGGTTGGGCTGGTAGTATTGTGCAAAAGAGGTCTCGTGGGTTCGATCCCGCCTCGGGACTTTTAATGAACAAGTTTTTTTCTGTGAAGCAACTAGCCCTGAAAAGCTTGAACTTTAGAAAAAAAAAACATAGATGATGTGGGTTAATTACGTTTCAATGGTGGATTGTGAAGAAGAATAAACACTTCCGAGCTGCTTAATCGGTAGAGTTCATTTTAAACAGCGCAAGAGTAGTACAAAGTCATTTTCATTCTGAAATTTAAGCTGAAAGGAGCAGGCACACATTTCGCTTTTCAGTTCAATTCAATTTCAGTTTAGCAAGCGGCGCAGTAGGCGATCATTCTATTTGAGCGTAAAATGACCCTTCAGCAACTTTTAAGAAGCATCGACCATAAATGGACATTTCCACAGGACAACCGATAAACAAAAGGAATATCAGTAAATCGGCTGATTTGAGAAATGAAATCTGCAGAAACTTCAAGACACGCTAATGCAATAGATATTTTGGAAGATCGGGTAAACATTTTTCCTTAGATCCTAAGTAAATGGAGTAAAAATAAATCCATGCGGATGTTCTCAAATAAATGAAGTTCTTTCAAAATGCCAATGCCATGCTAATGCCATAGATATTTTGGAAGATCGGGTAAACATTTTTCCTAAGATCCTAAGTAAATGGAATAGAACACTGAATCCAAGCGGATGTTCTCAATTAAGTGAAGTTCTTTCAAAATATATGTTCTGAAACAAGTAAATGCTGAATAAACAAATGCCATACATATTTTTTCGCAATTTTATCAAATTACATAAAGTTTTTATGGAGAGTTCCCCTAAAAGTAGAATAATATTTTGAAATACTCAACGACTTTCGGTGCTCCCCTTTAAAAAAATAACGAAGCTACGCTCCTATTGTATCTCATCCATATCCATTGCTCTGTTCATTTGTTTGTATGTAAGTTGCTGGCTTTTATCACTTGTTAGTATCTAAAAATACGTGGCGCACATGCCGCCTTTCATTTCATTTCATTTCGTGTGTTTTTTTTTTCTTCTTGGTTTCCCTTACCTTGCCGCGCTCTTAAATACAAAATGATAAATTGCCATTTTGACTGCGGTCCCTGGGTTGGGTTGGAAATGGAGGTCGGCCCCCCTTTCCCAATTCGTGCTCAACGCAGCGTTTCTAAAATGAAGTCGACTCTTCATGGGTTTTAGTTTGCTTTTGGTCTCCTAAACAAAGCCCAACGCTCACTAACAGACACAAACACACACACAGTAAAGTTTTTGAGGTCTCGAATTGGCCTGGTTTTGGTATTTTTGCCGCATTGGTTGAAAAATTTTCGCGTTACGCGCTGCTGATGTTGACGCGCAGATAACACTAAAACACCAATACAAACACACGCACAGAGAGAAGGATTCGCTTATTTGGTGTGGCGTTAATGGCGTGGTGTGGATCGTTGAGTTTGACAAAAAAGGTGGATAAAGTGGGGCACAGTGGGGCAAATGAGTTGAAAATTTATCAGCTTGGCAAAACAAAAAGGAGGAAATGCTAAATAAATGCAAAACATGTGGGAGGTGGAAGGACAGAGGAAGAAACTAAGTTAATCAATAAGAAATGAAAAGAAAGAGCTGAACTAGTATCGCTGCTCGCAGGAAATGTGGAACAACTATTGAAAAATGAGAAGTAGATAACGATTAAAGAATAGTAGAAGGTAAAATTAAAAACATAACTACTAAAAGGGAGACTCAAGATTAAAATAAGCGAGAAATCTAAGCTAACTTTGTCTGTGCCGAAGTTTTTATACCCTTGCAAGTGCTCGCTTAAATATTTTCAACAAAAAAACTATTTTTCCCATTTTCCGACCGATTGTTCGTATGGGAACTATATGATATAGTCATCCGATTTGGGTAAAAATTTGTACAATTTTGTGAAAGCATTTGAAACAAACAAATACAAAAAATTGGTGAAAGCTACCATTAAAAAAAAAACTTTCCAACTAAGACTGTTTTTCAGACCCATCTTTTGTATGGCAGCTATACCATATAGTTGTTACTTCAATAAAACTTGGTAGAATTATTAAAAAAACCTAGAAAACCAACGATTATAAAGTTTGAAGACGTTTCCATTGAAAAGAAAAAAGTTTTTCTCACTAAAACTAGTTTTCCGACCGATTATTCCTATGGGAGCTATGGGATATAGTCATCCAGACGGACGGACAAAGCTCATTCGACTCAGCTCGTCACCCTGATCAAGAATATATATATTTTATGGGGTCGGAAATGAATATTTCTATGCGTTGCAAAGGTCTGGGCAAAATTATAATACCCTTTGCAAGGGTATAAAAAATTCGTAGTATAAAAAACTCGGTGATATATTTTTCTAGATATTTTTCTAAAAACTTTCTTAAATTTAGGGCATTTAAAACAAAGAATTTAGGAAAAAATACATTGCATGGTGTCTTAAAACATGTCGACTACCCTTTAATTAAGTTAAACGCCCTAAAATAGATCTCACAGAAGAGCCAACCGAATTCCAGCGTGTTAAATTTCCTCTTAGATTGGCATTCACAATGGCAATCAATAGGTGGCAAGGCCCAGCAATGTCAGTGTTGCGGCTTAGATTTGGGCAGACCATATTTTGCACGCTTACAAATATATGTGGCATGTTCTCGTGTGGGCAAATCATACAGCTTATTTGAATTGGCTAAAGACGAAGTAAAAATTGCTTTTCAACATCAATTTAGATTTGCGGTATTTTGATTGTGATAAAAAGTTTACTACTTTTTTCACTTTAAACATTTATTTTGACCAATTTGTTATATTTCATTAAAAAATTATAAAAATTACATTCCCAAAATATTCCCTAGCTGGTATAAATATTTGAGTCCAAACAAAAATAAACTTGATAATAAATATTTATAGTCACATTTAACCTAAATATTGAAAAAATCTTCGCCACCTTTTCAACTTATCCACTTTCAAATGCTTTTAATTTTAATCTAAACGACAATCACACTCAACTATGGGTTTCCGCTTTGTCACCCAGCTAAGCTCCCACTCTCTCTCTCTCTCTCTCCATCTATCTATCTATCTCTCTCTCCCGTTTGGCCCTTAACAACTCCATTCATACACACAATCCGCAATCTCCCTGCATGTCTCCTAATATGCCATTCACACACAATTACCCATAAGAACCCTTTAGCATTACAGCCAAAAAGTGTGTCTCAACCTCCATACTAATCTGCCATTGCAGCTTATCCCCAAAGAAAGCGACAGCAACAAGAAAAGTCACCAACTCAATTTGGTGGCCATCATCTGTGCAAACGGGACCAAAAACGGACAAAACACTCGCTAAACTTCAAATGGCAAATGGCGCACAACTTCATTTAAAAGGCATTACGACAAACATTTTGTCCCACAACAACGGCCAAAAAAAAAAACAAACTATACCAGGCAACTACAGTTTGCACCTTTTTGGGGCAAAAGCGTCGACATAAACGTTGGCCCATTAGCATTTTTTATGCATTAATGACAAGCCACAAAAATGGACACATCGTCATGCATATGAATGAGAGCGAAAAAGAGGCACAAGCGAAATGGCTGAACCCATCGAGTGTGTGCGGTTTAGTTTGTGTGTGTGTGTGTGTGTGAGGGTGTCAATCCCACCACATAGGACAGTAGACACAAACAAAAAGAGTGTGCTGTGAAAATGCAAGTAAAATTTATATACATATGCCCATATACTGCGCAATAAGTTATGGCTTTATTCGATTTATGGGATTATTATTTCGTAATTTATATAAAAAATATAGTTTTGATCAATTTATTGATTAACAAGTAGAAAAACGAAAGTGCAGAACGACTGTGAAATACTCTGTACTGTATTAAAATCAAGAAGAGAGCTACCAAAACCTTTTGAATCTGCAATTCAACCATCGTTATTAGACAGAAGCATTAAATGTAATGCAAATTGTTGTTCACTCACTTCATCCTCTTCCTTTCTTTTTATCTAAAAATGTAAAAATCACCCCAAAAAATAATGTTCGACTATCTATGAAAGACAAGCGCTTACAATTGAGGATGTTTTGAATAATCGATGCTTCCTGCGCTCTTTTACCATTTTTATTTTCCCCCTCCATTTGTATTTTTAGCCAGGTAGATTTTTTGCAATAAATTTCCATTTTGCATTCATATACAAAAATTTCTGAGTTTTGGGGCAGCGCATTTTTATTTGCCAATTAAAAACAGCCGCAGGATACCTGGTCCTGCATCAAATTGGAGCGCATTTAAATACAAATTGTTTGCCGCAATTTCTTTTTTTTTTTTGTGTTTGCCCACCTGCAGCACTGTCCAAGTAAGTCCATGACAAAGCAAAAATGTGCCCGTGTTGCATTTAAATTGCACATTGAACTTTGACATTCTGATTGCAAATGCCAGGCACAGCGATAGGGAGTTAGGATAACAGCAGCAGCAGCCAGGCAATTTATTGGCACACAAATAGGCAAAGGAAACGAAGCGCACTCACTGAATGTAAACGAAATGTCAGCCAATGTAGGCTTAAGAATTCCATTCTCCCTCCCACCCTACCTGTTTGCTCGCCTCCAATCTGTCTAGGGTTGTTAGTTTACATTATTGATTGCGTCATTAAATATTGAGAGAGATGGAGATAAGTGGGTCATGAAATTTTGGTATATATATGTAGATATATATTTATGCACTTGCAAAATGTGCTTGTAAGTTTTGGGGCAGACGTTGGCAATGCATAGATATATGCATTTCGCAGTGAAGGACTCAAGCATAGAATTGAATAACTTTCTCCTGGAGACACTTTCCGATTCAAGCTTTGATTTCAATTTAAAATTTTGTTTTCAAACTTAAATTTAGTACTTAAGGCTGACAGAAGAGGATCTGGCGAAGCAGCTTGGGCTAGTACGAAAAGCAGCTGTCAAAGTCATTTAAAAGTTAAATAAAGTCCGTAAATTATTGTTTTGTGGGAAGTGTAAAAATAATAAGCAGTTTAGGAAAAAAATGCTGTTTGAATCCCTTTGGGAAACTTCAAAAGATTATGTTGAAGCATACTTATTAGGAATCAAAGTATTTAAAATTTTTGTCAAATATTTAAATCTAAATAATTTTGAGATAAAATGACAAAAATTATTAGAACTTCCTCAATTTTTAAGCTACCGATATGTTCAGACAGGCAAAATGTTTCGAAATGGTACGGCTTTAACATAATTTACATATGGGTTTTTTTTTAAATTTTTGAAGGATGCGTCTTTTTTGCATATCAAAATATTTGAAAATAAAATTTTCAAAATTTTTTGTTTAATAATTACTAAACTTTTCTGTACCGCTTTCTAGTTATTTAAAAACTTATCACGAAATTCACCATGCTACCTTTTTATGCATGGAAACTCCACAAATAAACTTAAAAAATGTTCAAATGTTCCTAGATCAAGTAGTTTTTGAACCTATACGTACGTAATTCTAGATTTAACTACAAGATATCTTTGATTTTGAACAAAAAATAGACGAAAATGAACTGCCGAAGCTTGTATACTCTTGCAGCACGTTTTTCCAACTGCTTTGAAGGACATTTCTACTGAGAACAATTAAGTTTTTCTCACTAAGACTATTTTTCTAATCTTACTTTTCAATGACAGCTACACTATATAGATGTCCGATTTCGACCAAACTTAGTGGAATCATGGGAAAGCAGAGCAAACTAAGATATGCAAGTTTTGGAAGCGTTTGCTTTGAAAACAAAAAAGTTTTTCTCACTAAAACTAGTTTTTCGACCGATCTTTCCTATGGCAGCTATATGCTTTAGTCATCCGATTTTGACACAACTTTCGAGAATTGTGTAAAAGCTAGTAAAATAAATTTATGCCAATTTTGAAGAGGTTTACATTGAAAACAAAAAAGTTTTTCCTACCAAGACTATTTTTCTATTTTCCATTCCTATGACAGCTATATGCTAGAGTCATCAGATCCGGCCGGTTCCAACAAATGTGCAGCGTATTTGTACCAGAAGACTTCGTGCAAAGTTTGGTGGCGATAGTTTTCAAACTAACGGAGGAGATAGCATAGAAACAGACGGACAAGGCTGAAACCACCCCGGCTCGTCATGCTGATCAATAATATATGTATTTAATGTGGTCGAAAATGCTTCCTTATATGCCTTACAAGGGTATAAAATGTTTTATTGCTAAATTGAAAAAAGCGGATTAATTTTAGGCAATTCTGTTTTTAAAATTCCCAACTAGTTTTAACACTTTTGTTATTGAGTGATGATAAATTTCTGAACTACAGGATTCCACATTGGTCTTTGGTTTATTCAAGGCCTGGGAATATTTCCAGCCTTCTTGGGTTCAAACAGAGATCTCGATCTAGAACCAATAAGGAAAAGCTTTAGATTTTTTGTACTTATTTAGAGAGTTAATAGGGGCTTGACTTAAGATCATTTCATTACTTGTTGCATGAACAACAAGATTTTAAAATAAATTGCTTTGTTTTAAATCGGGAATTTCGATTTAAAATCCTACTTGAAATACGAATTTTTTTGTTGGCAAAGTGCTGGTTTTTTTCTGAGTTTAAGTGCTGCCTTTCAACTTGGCAACTACCTGCCTATGTGATTATAAAAACATATGAAAACTGTTTCCTTTTGACAGTCTAGTAAATTGACAAATAAAACCGAACAAATTCGCAATTATTTTGTGATTGGTTGGCAGAGATTCGATTTCAATTTTGAGCCTTTTTAAATGGCCTCAACTCAAAGCTATCGCACACACTAAGAGAGGTATCCGGTTCAAATACATTAAGTAGCTTAGTCCCAGACACAAAGGAGAAATGGTCATAGAAACAAAATGGTTAAAGCTGCTTAAAACTCAAAAACAAAAAAAAACAAAAAAAGAACCAAAATCAAATCCTGGACCCATAAGACAAAGGCTGCCTAATAACAATAAAAGGCTGAGATAAGCACACAAAACTAGAACAACAAACCGTAGGGGGAGTCCAGCAGCTGCTTGATTGATTGATTGATTTAAATTAAAGACCTTAAGTGGCCCTCCTCCTCTGGTCTAATTTAATCGATCAAGGATAACAGGCACAACAATTGTAAATTGCTTTATGTGTGCCTTCGGCTACTTAACTTCATCGTAATGCCATTTCGGCGGCCGGGACACTTCATGTCCTCTCGCATTTTATGACACAAACAGGCGGCGGCAGAGGCGCCTGCCGAATTTACGTCGGCATACCAAATAAACCAACAAATCAATTTGCCAGGTGCCAGGACACCCAGCCTAGTCCTGGCCTGCGTTTAGCTTTATTTCACTCTCGGCTGAGATTTATGAGGCAAGGGCGCGTGAGCTGGAAAAAAACCAGAGACGGAAAAAGTGGCCAAGCAAATTGTTTTTGCACAGGCCGGCGCCGAAACTTGCGCCTTGGGTCAGGATTGAAAGAGCAGCCGTCGGTGGCGGTGGGCGGTGGGCGGGGGGCGGAGGTGTGTGGGCTTTGACTGACCAGTCAGCATTTATTATTTATAATAGTCGGTCCGGTCCGGTCCGGCTTTGCTTTTTGCCACTTTCTCTCTGGCAACCTTTTCTAATAGATGTCAACCCACCCTAAACACCCACAGCTTTTGCAGTCCCAGACCCAATCCTCTCTAGCATTTTGTGCCAGATTCAATTGCTTCACCGGTTTCGTAGTTCTCGTTGTTGTTGTTATCAGTAAACATTTTATTGTCACACACTTGGCACAAATGGGTCGTCGTCGTTGTCGTCATCCTGCCTGCACATAGATCTCTGCCGGATGCCTGGCTGTTCGGCGAGGCAATCACGGCGGCAAACAGTTAACAACGAAATTTGTTGTATTTATAGAGTATGTTAAGGGTATGATGTAATTGGCAGGCAGCAGAGCTACGAGGTAATCATTTCTTCCCGTACTTAATTACTTTACGTAACAATTATCTCGTTTATTCATGAAAATTGAAAAGAATTCCTTTTTTAGGAATCGTAATTGTAACTTCGAATAACGTATATTCAATAATTGTTTCAAATTGTAATTACTTTTACAATTACTTGAATATTATTACCCGTACATGGCGGATTATTCTGGTAATGGTGCTTGCAAAGTTGAATTATTCATGTAATTTTAGCTTAAAACTTTGATCAAGCTTGGAAACCAGGCAGGCAGCAGAGCTTTAATGTAATCATTACTTCCCGTATTTAATTACTTTTCATTACAACTATCTCGATTATTCAGATAATGAATCAACAATTCCTTTTTTAGGAATCGTAATTGTAACTTGTAACTACAATTATTCAATAATTACTTTTAGAATTACTTAAATAATTGTAGTTGTACCCGGGGGACTATTGGGTAATTGTGCTTTAAAAGCTATCCTAGTTATCTGGAATCATGTTGTCACAAAATGGAATCTCATATATGATTCAGTCTGTTCTCGTTTGTTACACAATTCAAACCAGGCAGCGCTGTGTGACAAATTTAGCATACATAATACAAAATTTCGAATTCTTTTGACCAAATATGATTTTCTTGATATTAACAAAACCGGTAGTGAAAATTTGTTAACCTTGCAACTAGAAATACATGAATTATTCATCATTTCATTCACAAATACTAAATAATTCCACTTTACAGGTACAGTTACTCAAGTAATTGTAAAAGTAATTACATTTTACAATCACTAATAATCGTAATCATGAATATGTGAAGATAAATGTTCCGTTCTGTTTCTGGTTCCGTTGACTACTGTCAAATTTGTTAAAGTGTATCAAAACTTCTTCATTCCCTACCTCGAATTTTTTTTCAGTGTTGCAACATTTGTGATTTTGTGCTGACTGTTTTTTCGCTGTTGCCTTTGCTTCATTCTTTATAGTCTGTTAAGCCTTTTTGGTCTTTTGACTTATTGGTTTTCCTCGGACATCGTAAGTAAGTATAAAAAGAAATGTCCCATTCTGTCCATAACGCGTAGCTCTGTCCTCGCTCTCTCTCTCTTTCTCTATGTGCAGCAATGACTGGTCGCTGGTCCTGGGTCCAGTGTCCTGTTTGCCAATTCGCCCACTGTTCACATGAAAGGGGCGGCTTCTGTTTGGCTTGTCCTTGTATCCTTGTGTGTGCGGGTGTGTGTGTGTTTACAAGCGGGCCCACAAACACAGTTACCATATGAGCAAAGATAACCCAAGGCGGGTGAGGGCAGTGAAGCTTCACAAAGAAAAGGTCGCCATGGCGGCCACACAAAATGTGTTGCACAAAGAAAAAAATTGGCGAGAGATTGCAACAAGCAGAATATCAGGTTTCACTCTCTGCTTGTTTATAGACAACCAGCTCTGTTTGTAATACAAATTTGTTTATCATTTAAATTGATATAAATATCGCTTGCAATGTGGACCAGACAAAGAGTTCCAGGACTAAGTGACTGGAGAGTTGGCGCTGTCATGGATTTCAGTGGCATTAAAAATATCATTTATTTATTTATTTATTTATTTATTTTTAACTTGTATTCGGTTACGTTGTGTACTCAAATAAATACGGCTCCAATGTGAAAAGAAAATACAAACTGGAACTTAAATGTAAATAAAACCCGACGCGCTTCGCTAGGCCTTAATATAAGCCAGAAAGAGGTGAATCAATTGATAGGGTATGCAATTTTTCAAAGTTTTCGGCGGTTTTTATCAAATTAGAAAATCTAACTTCAAATGCCCATCCACGCACTACACTTTCCTACTAACAATCTTAAACTATTTTCCCTTTTTTCGGTTCGGTATTTTGTTTGGTTCCCTCGTTCCGAACCTTGAACCGAACCATTTGCTTCAATGGTTGTAAGTATATTTTCGTAGGATAAATTCCATACATAATACTGCAGATTAGAGAAAGATATCATTCAACTGGCAATCGATACTTTAATCAATCCATATAAACATCCCTCTCGATGCACCCTGTATGTAACAACTTGTATACTTATCAAAGCTATCAAAAGCACTATTTACGATTTTCCTGTTGAACGATTTTTAATTGAAAGAAACTAATAGAGACAAGCAAAGTGTCAACGACACAACCAAAATGCCAGTTTCCAACAGCTGTGACACAGTTCAACGGGAGGGGGGGGTCACAGGGGGGGTTGGCTTATGCCGTAGGGGTAGTGGAGCGAGCGCAATGAAGACTCTCTTTTGGCATTGCAATAAAAAATTGACCCGAAAATGCGTAACAAATGCTGTGACATATTTTCGCAACGTTTGGTTTGACCTCCTCCCACCCCCTACCCTTATCCTACTACCCCCCGACCTGTCCTCGAGCAATTTCGAACCCGCTGCCAATGATCCTGAAAAGCGCAAACGAAAAGAGTCGGAAAAGGGTGACCAAAATGGGAATCGGTTTCGGGCAACATTTGTTTTGGGCCACACTAGCAGAAATGTGCAAAATGAATATGAAAGGAAAAAAAAAAACGAAAGAAAAATAAAGAAAATCTGTAACTGTAACTGCAACATGGCATGAACTTAATCTGCTGCCGATGGTTACTTTCCGACCCCCCCTCACCACCTACATCCAACCCCTACTTTCCTGTTTCATTTGCTGGAGCGGAGCTACTTTGAGCAACCAAACCCAAATGCGCCGCATTTTCAATATTGCGGCAACAATTTTCATGGGTTTTTTGTGCTGCCGTTGTTGTTGTTGCTGTTTGTTCTTGTTTGGTAATAATGAAAGCAACGATTGGGGCGTGTGTTTCGTATTCGGTGAGGGCGAAAGGGGTGTGGGTGTTCATTTAATTGAAAACAAGGCGGTGGCACTTAAACTGAAATCGAGAACAGATGGAAGCGAAAAACTTGCCAATAAGTTGCCTGCCTTTCTCCCCACGGGCGAAGGCACTTCAATATCGTGAAACTCAGAGTCGGAGAAGAGCCATAACCGGCAGACAATTAATAAGTTATTTATCGAGTCAAGAATATAAACTGGCCATAATGAGATAATTGTTTGTGGCAGAAAATTTAGCGCAAACGTTTATATAAATTAAATTATTTTATGTCCATTTTAAATGCCATTGAAGGGCAAGCAAGAGTGTGTACTTATGTGAACAAAATCATTTGTCAAAGAACAACAAATTGAAGTAAGAAGTGGAAGTGGAGTAATTCGGACATTAAGCCTGTTCTTTAGACAATGCTAAGCTGAAGCAAATTAGCAAGACGGTTCAAACCGGTTTAGTTCACCAGTTAACCAGAGCTGTAAACTACAATTACCATTACAATTACCAATACAATTACCAATAGACTTACAATTACAATTACCATTACAATTACCATTTCAAATACCATTACAATTACCATTGCAATTACCATTACAATTACCATTACCGTTACAATTACCATTACAGTTACCATTACAACTTTCATTACAATTACCATTACAAGTATAATTACAATTACTATTACTATTACCATTACAAATAACAACCAATTGAAGAAAGATGAGGAAATGGAGTAATCCCGAGTTTGAGCCTGTTCTTTAGATAGTGCAGAACTGAACCAAAGCTAATTTCAAAAACTGTTCAATTTGGATCACTTCGCCACTTAACAAGAGTTGTAAACTACAATTACCATTTCAATTACTGTTACAATTACCATTTCAAATACTGTTACAAGTACCATTACAATTACTATTACAGTTACCATTACAATTACCATTACAAGTATCATTACAAGTACCATTACGATTACCATTACAATTATTGGAATATTATAAAATATAGTTACCATTACAATTACAATTATTTCGTAATTTAAAATTGTATAACTATTACAATTATTTCAATAATTATTTCATACAATTCAGCTACTTATTTGGTAATTGAAATAGCTTAAGTAGTTTCTGTTGCAAGTTATAATATTGGAAAAAAAAAAAAATTTCCGAAATTTCTAAACATTTTATAATTACAAAATATTTTATTATTTGAAGTAATTATTGAAATAATTGTAGTTGTTTATAAATTTTTACTATGTAATAATTGTAAGTAAAATGGTAATAATATTTCAAAATTTCCCAATAATTGTAATGGTAATTGTAGTTTACAGCTCTAACCATAACAGACATTGGTACTTGTTTATTTGGGATTTTAAATCGATTTTGAATTCAAATTTCGATCTTTTGACCTTGCCAAACCATGTCATATCACCTGGTTCCGCACATCCCCTTCAATTGTTCACACACGTCTAAATTTAACTCTCATCACACTTGATTTCTGTCGTGGAAGTTGATAATTGATTTGTGTGATTATTCCATTATCTCTACTGCGCCGAATTCTCAATATTCTGTGTAAATTTTGGCGTCTACAAGAAGCACTTATAAAGCATTTTTAAGCCATTGAAAAGATATATAGGAGTTTAATATCAAAAGTTTCGATATTCATTCTTTTAGAAAACATTACATTCGATAACAGACCTTCATATTTAAGATTGAACCACTGAACTAAGCCGATGTTGATTAATGCCGATTGATTTACCTCAAAAACTATGTATAAACGGAACTAGCGGTTCAAAAACTGTGTGCACCACTGAACCGAACCAGTTTTTATTTACAAATGCATTCCTAAAAGGAAAGGCAATGGGCATGTTCAGCGGAAAAATTCATCGTATCAAAAAAATGTATACATCATAAAGTTTCTGCTGAACACAACCATTTTCTTTTCAACTTTTAGATTTTGTAAGGTGTAAAAAATATGTTGTGGAAGGTATTATTTTTGGGGGAAAAGCTTTAATTTCAAAGGAATGTTACGTTAGTTAATGCTCTATTATCTCTCCATTTACAGGTATGTAAATATGTCGCACATACAACTTCGTGCTAATTCAAACTTCTCAGTAAGCAATTGTAAAGCTCCGTAGCTAAAATTAGTTTATAATAGTATAAACTTGGCGCAAATGCTAATGATGGCTCCCATTGCCAACAACAACATCACGTTTATTAGTTTTTAATTTGAAAACTAGAAACCCCACAGGTAGAAAACACAATTTCTCTGATCATTTTCCAAAATTATATATTAAATGTCATCAGAATTTCTCGCTAATATATTTCAAAGCTTAACTTTGAGCCGTCTCCCCTGCGGGGGTGCTACACCATTTGACATCACACCATAAGCAGGGTGGGGGTGGGGCATATAAACACGCGAGCGAGCAAAATAACTGCAAATTAATTATGCACAACAAACGTCGACCCCCAACAGAGACGACGACTGCGACGACGACTACGACAACACACAAATCCAATGACCATCCAGATGTGCAGTAATTGTTGTTATAATTGTTGGAACCTAAGCCAGTTCCTCCCCCCACCCCTTTCCACCCCTCCCAAAAAACAGTTCACGACTGTGCTCCGCTGCAATGAGGTTCGAGGCAAATGTCGACCGCAAATTAATTTACAACGTAAACTGCAAAATTGAAAATTATGTTGTAATTACTCAATTCTGACGTTTTTCCCATTGACCCAAATTTATGGGGCCAAACACACACACACACACACAGATAGAAGCTGGGCGGCTGCTGCTCAACCTTTGTGCCCATTTAAATACGTAATTATAACGAGTGCTAGAGCCAGTTAGAGTCCTGCATATTAATTGCGTTTCGGAGGGGGGGAGGTGGGCAAAGACAATAGGAATTTTAATCAAGGATCAGCGTAAGAAAATTTATTTAAAGGTGGCCAACAGCAGCAGCAGGCACCATCAACTCAGCTCCAACTACTCTTGGTAATCTGCTGTGCATGTTTTAGGTATTTCTGCTTTGAATGCCTCGAATGTTTGGTGGCCAGCCAGGGCGAGGTTAATTAAGTGTGGCATGACAAGCAATTGAAGAAATTGCTGGGAGTCGGGAGTGGAGAGTGGAGAGTGAAGGGAGCCGCATTGATAAGTATTTTTGGTATGCTTAAGACGCACCGAAAATCGATCGAGTTCCAACGGTTTCCGTAGTGTAGCGGTTATCACGTGTGCTTCACACGCACAAGGTCCCCGGTTCGAACCCGGGCGGGAACAGATCGATATTTTTTTTTAAAGTTTTTAAAATTCCTAGTTAAAAATTTTGGTTTTGCAGTCACACTTTAAACTGTTTTTCAAAAAAGAATTTTAAACCGCACCGAACCGCTATCTTTTCAACTCGACTGGGCTTCTGAATTGAACTTATTAGTTCGATGCAGTATGATTTGGTTCGGTTCTTGGATGGATCTTTTTGGTTTAGTTCGCGATTCGACTTGTAAATTGAACTTATTGGTTCGGTGCAGTATGATTTGGTTCGGTTCTTTGATGGAGATATTTTAAAATGCTATTATTTTCACAGAAATGAGCTGTAAACTATCATAAAGAAGTGAATATTTTATAGAGCTCACTTGATTGGTTCTTAAGAAATCATTTGAAAACGTTGACGTTTTAATTTAATGTAGTTTCACATGTTAAGGGTCGATTTCTCTTCTTCTAAATAGCTGACATGTGTCAGATAAGCTTCGATTTTAGGGCCGATTTCTCATCTGCTAGATAGCTACTAGGTGTCAGATAAACTGCAAATTTCCCCTGTGACAGATAGTGCTATGTATAAGATGTGAAACCGGCTCAAAATTGTAGGTTTATATGGCAGATATCTCTATGTAGAAGATTAGAAAACGGCCCTAAGTACAGTCAACAGAGTCTCCGCCAAAGTCAGATAAAGTTTCTCATTACAAAACATTTTTCGAATGTTTAAATGGGAGCATTTTTGCTAATTTTAGATTTTTCAAAAGCTCAGCGAAATTGATTATACTCTGAAATATTTTTTTCCAATTTGGAAGCCTATGTACAGGTAATGTTAATAATAAACTCTCTTATGTTTGCGAGCATTCCCATGGTTTTAAATTACAACTGAATCATTAGGTTGCATAGAAACCGACTGGTTTCTTGTCTGCTTTACAAAGCAGTATTCAAAAATTAAAACTTAAGCTTTCAACGAAATAGTTAATTTGAAACCAAGCTTTGAAAACGCTTGGAAAACACTTTAAAAAGGCATAAAAAACTGACTGGCATGTAAAACACAGCAAGTTCAAAGCATAACATTATCAAAAAGCTTTCATAAACATACTAAATATGTATACAGATATACGAGGCAGCTTAAAGCTTTGCTAAAATACCATTCACACTCAACGCTGTTGTTGGTACTGACTAAGGGTACGTTCACACTTGTCAAATAATTGATTTGGAACATTAATGAAAGTAATATTTCTGCTTTAATAAAATATTAAAGTGAATTTTTAACAATCATAACAACCGGGAATTTTTAAATATAGGTATATTATGCCCACAAAACTAGCAGGCGAACAATTGACTGCAGCAAATTGCTGACTTGCTGTAAATAGAACGGCAGTACTTTTACTAATTTATTAACTTTTCCGATCGTTTTGATTAGACAGCGGACTTTGCATATTTTGAAACCAATTTGAATCCTAGTAGACTCCTAGAAAACTTAAAGAAGATATCAGCAGATTTGAGAAATTAGATTTCGTTTTAACTAAAGCAACTTCCTGTCGTCGATTGCTCGCCTGTTACGACGTTTTGGCAGCTCTCAGACTCTATTTCTAGCCATTGTTTGGAACATTACAATTACATTTTAGCCTTTGAAAGATTAAAGTTAATTTCTTTTATTCATACATTACAGCTAGACCAATTCTGTTCGAGCTGCGCCTTTAAAGCTTATATTAAAAATTGTAAAGCTTGTAAATTTCTCAGTTTATTGACCAATAAAATATGATTTATAGCCTACGTACCAGCCTATCAACTATCAAAATACATGATTTCATCCAAATCCATTTAGAATCAGCTTCACAAATATAATATTGGTAAGAAAATTTGTAATACAGCTGAAAGGTCGGTAGCAAAAAAACAGCAAAAATCACTGTTGCAGCTCTCCCACTTTGTCGCTCTCGCATACACCACACACACACATACTCATACTCTCTTATACAATAACTCTCTCTCTCTCTCTCGCTCGTACTTACCATGTGTCACTGGCAAGCTTTTTATAAACAAAACACACTCAAAAGCTTTTATTAGTCTTTTGCACAATATCAACAACAATTAAAAGTGGTAATATTATTTTGTAATAAAATGCAACTATTTGAAGTTGTTGAGGTAGTTTAATTATCAAGATTTATATAAAAATATGTACTTTCAGGGCTTATTCGACGTACCGACCGAAAAAAATGCACGCTTGTTGCCGGCAAATCGTGCGTCAGCTGTGAAAGCTTTGAGAGAACTAAAAGCCAAAGTCTAAGAGCTTACCTACTTATATGCTCCCACAAACAGCAGGAGCAGCGGCGCCAAGTAAGTTTTTCCCCTCAATGAGAATGCGAAAACAAATGTTTATTAATGAATGGATGGGGGTAGCCACGTTATCTGACAAATTTGGTAAACAGTTATTATTGATTTCCATTATCTGTATCTACCGGAATTCATAGGAATACTTGAAAATCAATTTAAAAGTCCGTAAATCAAATTGATGGACTTTACTCTCGACTCAAACAGTAGAAGTTATACAGCCTTGTTTTCAAATCCACTTCCGCAAAAGTTTTTGCAATTTAGACTGCCAAAACCCGGTTTGAAATCACAAAATTGGTATGGAAATGTCGAAAACTTTAACTGATGTAATGGTAAAGTGGTTAAGAACACTTGTTTTGAAAAGCTTTTCATCATATTTCCAAATATTTTTTTTTTAAATTTATTTTCTGAAAAAGATTAATATTGAGGAAGCTTCAAAAAGGACTAAATATCACTTAAAACTATATCTGTTAAAGCATTATTATTTTAGATTTATAATTATAATTAAATTAAATTCAGAATCTAGGAAATTCTTCTATTCTGTTCCCAGAAGATCTTTTTCTAAAATATATATCTTTCATGCTTATAACCATGAAAATCTCTTTTTTGTATGAAGCCTTCTTAATAGAGGACCAAGAATGTCAATTTCAGTATTTTTAGCTTGGATCCAAGAATATTCCATCTTATGGAACTTTTGATATCAAAAACTCTTGATACTTTCAGCTTGGTGTTTATATTTCAATCGCCAAATCAGAGTTCTGCTTTTTTAAAGAAAATTTTATTGAAAAAATGTAAAATAACTGAAAGAATTGCAGTGCTGAGAGCCCGGGCTAAAAAATTGGGAATAGTATGTAAAACCTAGTTCCGCTTATACTTTTCCCTTATGTTTTCCCTCCCATTTGAAGTACTTCCTCTCTGCAACATTTACACATTTTGTTTATTATTTTCTGTTTTCTTTTTAAATATTAAATAATTTAAACAACAAATGCTTAACATTTCGGGTGGAACGGTTAATAAATAGATAAGTTTAGCAAGCGATAGAGATGAGAGCATTAAACGTACATAGACTAGTGCATACCTAAAACTAAAACTAATAGAAATCCCACACTCAGTCCCGCGTATGATCACGTATCCAATCCAAGTACTCAGTAACGCGGGTATAGACGCCTGAAAGGTAATGAACGGTTAATTGTAAACTCAAATGCACCATGTTACCAATTTACCTGGATAACCCGGCTCGCCGCATTTGTTGCCAAATGACACCACACCCAGTTGAACCCAATGCGAGTCGTAGCGCATCATTAGAGGTCCACCCGAATCACCCTGAAATACAAATCGTAGAATCCTTTTTCGTTTAGTTGTTATTACATGATCTTACCTGACAAGCATCTACTCCTCCATCGGAATAGCCGGCGCATATAAAATTCTCATTAATCGGCTGGAAATAGCTGCGATCGCAATCCTCATTCCGCCATATGGGTAGCTCAGCCTGACGTTGACTGGTGGACTCTTTGCCACCATAATAGGTGGTACCCCAACCCACAACCGTGGCACGTCTACCCGGCAAACGTTCCTTCGGCGGCATACGTCCTCCACGTGGCAAGCAAACGGGTATCACATACTTGGATTTGCGTACGGGTTTATCCAATACCAAAATGGCTATGTCATTGTAGAAACCGATGCGCGAGAAGCTAAAAGTAGAGTCAAGTGATTTAGTAAGGGTGAAAAATAACAAACTAAAATTTAATTGATGTGAAATATGCCAATTAAATATTGACTGCTGGTAAAAAGTACGAATTAAAAATTTAATTGAAGTGAAAATTACCATTTAAATGTTGTCTTCTGTTAAAAAATGTCAATTAAGAATTTAATTGAAGTGATATATACCAATTAAATATAGATTACTGGTGAAAAATCTCAATTAAAAATTTAATTGAAGTGAAATATGCCAATTAAATATTGTCTGCTGAAGAAAAATCCAATCCAAATAACTATTTAAAAAATTTTATGAAAAAAGAAAATTAAATTTCAATTAACTTGAAAATATAAATCAATTTCAACAGGATTTAGTGGAAGTATAAATCAAATTACTGATTAGTGCTTGAGTATTTAGCTATGCAAAGTAATTGAATGGCAAAAAAAAGTAATTATAAAAAAGGAATTATATTATAGTAATTATAGTAATTACTATATAGTAATTATATATTGTATATAAGTAATTATTATAATTATTATAAAAATGTCATAGAATAAAATCTTACCGCTCATGTGTGCGCACTTCTTTGACAGCAAATGTCACCGGATCCGAGGGTTCGGCATCGGTGGAAAGATCTATATCACCCAGACGCACCGTAAACTGGCGTGCAGCAAATCTGGAAAAGGTTTAAGCTGTGAAAACAAACTCCCAGCTATATGTTCAGTTCATAAACTCACGGTTTTTGCCTGGAATCCCGCGTACAATGCGCCGCTGTTAGTATATACTTGGAGCCTATGAGCGAACCACCGCACCAGAACTCCGTACGTTTGGGTCCATGCAAAAATATGGCCGCCATCCAGGGCCATTGTCCATTGGGAGCTTCCACACCGCCCACTATACGTCCCGTTGAGTACTCTTGCTGACCACATTCATCCGGATCCACTATATTATTGGCCAACTCATCTAGACCCTCGGGCTCCAGGGGTACCTCTGTGGTGGTACTGGTGGTGGTTGTAGATGGCTTGATCTGAGGTATCAAAACTAGACCCGAAGTGGGTCTGGTGCTGGGTTTTACGGTGGGTCTGAGAGTAGTACGTTTGGTAGTGCTGGCTGGTGTGGTGCTTGGAGGTACTCTGGTGGTCAACTTCAAGGGACGCTGAGTGGTCAGTACAGTGGCGCTTTCAGTGGAGGATAAGGGACAGCATACACCAGGCACAAACAGACTCTTGAAGCACAGTGATTCTCGAAGACTACTTAGGTTTAAGAGTAAGGCGGGACAACTACTTAAATCCTCACAGCGACCAGGACGACCACTTGGTGTCTTGCAATAGTTCTCCACATCCTTGGCAGTGCCAGCTTCTTCGCTGGGCAAAGCCAACTGATCCAAGGGACGCAAAGTGGTGGTACTTGGGCTGCTGCTGGTGGTGGTGGTGGTTCTTTGAGTGGTGGGTATCTTAATCTTCTGCTGGGATTGCGTTTGCTCTTCAGTGGGTTTCTTTAACTTTTGTTTGTTTTTGTTCTTCTTCTTTTTCTTCTTTTGCTTCAGCTCTTTGTTCTCCACAAACATGGGTTTTCCCGGCTGATCTATACGCTTGGTCACCACTTGGATGGCACTCAAATTGGCCGGCTTGCCAGCTGGCAGTAAACTGTTCGCGGAGAGCGTGGAAGTGGTATCCAAAATTTTGCCTGAAATACCCACATCCAAAGGCTCAGACTTGGCCAGGGTTGCACTGGTGGAGGTGGTTGCACCCAATTCGGTGGTACTTTCCATACTGCTATTCTCCTGCCCACCTCTGGTCATATCCACCAGCATATGTCCAACATGATTCAAGGCACCCAATGTCTCGGAGATACGATGAAATGTGGACTGAGACAGCAGACGCGGCAACGACTCATTGCTACTCTCGGTCTGATCCTCTTCGCTATCATAGTATTCACTTGAAGAGCCTTCAGTGTCATCTTCGTCGACTGCATCATCATCATCATCCTCATCTTCTTCGTAGGTGGATGTGGATTGACTGTTAATGCTGCTGCTGCTGCTGCTGGCTGAGTTGGAGCTGGCTTCCAGTGCGGCGCTTAGCTGACGTCCCAAACGTTGATCGTGCAGATGAGGCTGAAAGAAAGACGCTGCCTTAATGGTTAAAGTTATCAATGTACGTGCCTGGGCAGTTCCTTTGAGAGACACTTACCATCGTTTGTCAGATGCAACGGTTGATCATCGTCATTGTGGGCATTACCCAGACTCTGGTTGGGTAACAGGAAGCCAGATATGACAACTGTAAATACAAGAAACGAAAGATTGAACTTGGGAGAATTTCTTTTGAAATAAAACTAATAAACTAATCAACTCTCAATGCATTAACTGACCTAAGTTAATTGCAAATTAGCTCCCACAGCTAAATGGCTTATGCAAACCTCATCTGAACCGGTTGAATAATGTCGCAAATTGGCATTACGCATCTACTACGTACGTCCCAAATGAGAAAGTATGTCGTGTGTTATGTGTACTTCCCCCCCCATATTCCCCTCTACCCACCGTTCAACTGAAGCGGTTAATGTTTATTTAGTTTTGTTTACTTTGCCGTGACATAATCTTAACACACAAAAAAAAGGGTCGTTTTACTTGGACGCTTGTTTAATGACTTGCAAATATTTTGGTTTTTGTAAATTTTTATACTCCGAAAGGAACAGATGATTCTCTGATTAATCTTCAAGGTCGCTGAAAGATTTCACTAAATTAAGCTGCTACAGTTTTGCTGTTGTTGTTGCTGTTGTCTGGCCTTAACAGCTTGGGCCTGAGAGCGGCTCATTAACATTTTTTGAGGTGTGCACTGCAACTTTGTCACTTTCACTTGGAATAAAATTGCCCATACCAAATGGCAATGGTGTTTTTTTTTTTCTCTCTTTTTGTATACAATGAAATATTGGCCAATTATAACAAATACACATGCTCACACACACACAGAAAGAGGCTTATATACATAGAAATGATTTCTGATTGAAAGTGAATGCCCTAGCATCAAAAATTAACTTATTATTCGACATTTTTTCTATAAAAGATGATTTTTGTGCGATGACCTAGATTGGTGTTACAATGCAAACAAGTGAACTATATTGATATCGATGAAAAGTTGTTGGCATCAGTCCAAAAACGGAGCCTACAATGTTTCAATCTGTTATCTACAATGAGCCATCTGTCACATAAACTTACAAATAACATTGTAAAATCTATGTTTATGTGACACTTAGCGACTATGCAGACTTTTGTAACTTTTGTTTAAGCTTCAATATATTACAATTCCTGGGAGCCGGCTAACATCATCAATAAAATCATCAAATTATGGTTATGATCTATAGGAATCCATTGCAGATTTGTAGTGCCTGGTGTATTTGTAAATATTCATTGTTTTTGGGCTAATGAAGGTATTGGTGAACATACTCCATGCTAGGGGACTTATCGTTGCCTGTATTTGAAACTCATGATACCGGCAAATTTGGTTTCAGCAAGACGGTGCAACAGCAAAAGAACGGTTTAATTGCAAAATCAATTTGGTAAGCATCTATTTTTGCCTTCGTTCCTAACAACTGGCCGCCTAGATCACATGATATGACACCTCTGGACTTGATAGCCTCGATTCCTGACTTGAAGGCTAAGATTTCTCGCTTAATTCGCAAGATTCCGAAGGAATTACTGATAAGTAATCGAAAATTTGAGCTTCAGCAAAGTCGTTTCAAACATTTAAATTAAATTATTTTAAAAAAGTAATTATCGGAGATGGTTGTATTTGGTCATTATAATGATTTTCATACCCAATTCTATTTTATGTTATATATTTTAAAAAAACATCTCTAATAAGGCCCGGTTTCTACATGTTCGGTAAGTCAACTTGAGCGGCAGGTTAGCCGAATATGAGCCTAGCCGCAATCAATCTCAATCTCTGGGCAATTCCAACTGCTAATTCAGTCCCGATGGAACTATCGGTATATTTATCGATTATTCTGATAATTGCTGCTATTGAAATGTATGTGAATAATTGAATTTTTTAACTCCATGTAATTTAAATGTAATTTAAAGAGGCAGAGCAAGGAATAAATAAGGCAAGATAATTACATTACTGATCTTGATGATCTGGATTAACGATTCAGCTTAGTACACACTTCAACAAAGGAACTTCCAAAACAGCTCTAAAGAAAAAACAACTCACAAAACTTTTGGCACCCAAGCCCTTTGTAGCTCCCTTAGTTTGCCAATTAAGAACCAAAAATAAAAATTATTGTAAACTGTTGATAAAAATTTTGAGTTTGAATGACACAAACTTCCTCAATTACCAAATAACCGACATTTTCAGCCACGCAAAATATTTGAAAGAGATTTCACATATGTTTTTTTTTTTAAATTTGAGAAGGATGCGTAATTTTTGCTGAATAAATATTTTTGAACAAATCCATGTTTTTCAAAGATATTTAAAAAAAAAAAAATTTTCATTAAATTCTTTATAAAATATAATTAAATTCATAGACATCAATAATTCGACTTTCTTTGGGTATTTTGAACATTTTAGAAGTTTGAAGTTTGCTAGACCATTTTTTTCTATTGAAAATTGTAAACTTTTGACATTTGAAAAAAAATTATCATTCTATTCGAAGACATCAGACACCAGAAAATATGCTTTTTTTGCTTTGAGCACCCCAAATGCAGTACGTCATCACAGCAATCCTTAATATCAACATTAAAGCATAAACTTCTATGATTTTATTTATCTTCCGGCTGCGCCTTGGCATAATTTTTTTTTGCATTTCACCCTGCGGGATATTTCGGATATTCCCTCAGCCTCAGCTAACAAATGCAGCGTAGATTTCAATATTGTATATTCATAGTTATCATACTCCGAGCTCATATTTTAGGCCATCTTTTTGAATGCAGCGTAAGTCAACTGGTACTGATTTATGATAATAAGCCTGAGCCTAATCTTTGACAACCTAAAAAGCATCCCAGCTTTTCCACTTGACTTTGACTGATGGGAGCTTGCTTTTATCAGTTCGAAATCAATATATTAATGCCAGTTTCGGCGCAGAATTATATAACCTCATACTGAGCTGTTTGCAGTACATCAAAGCCACAATAAAATTGGGTCAAAAAATGTCTTAAAATCTTAATTATGCCAGACAAAAACAAACCTTTGTCATACAGTTGTCTTTCCTTTTAATTTAACAACTCTTAAGCCAATTATCCACACAATCAAACGAAAGTGAAAATTCCACCCCACCCCAGGCCATGAACCGGCAAATGGGAGATGCTTATTGGAGAAATGTCAACGCTGGAAAAATGGCAATTGAGCAACAATAAAAGCAACAACTGCAATAACTTCCGAAGCCACGCGACCCGTTGTCTGCGCGGAGATAACATAAAATTGTGCACTTCATGGTCAGGCCATAAATAAACTCGTTGGAGTTTCAAGCCGGCTACAAGTTTTTCTCTTTTCTTTTTTTGAGTTGCATAATACAATGGATGGTCAGGCCTGATGTTGCGGTAATACTAAGAAAAATCAAACACGTACTTGGGGGTTTAAGCCAAATTTGTATTTTAATTGGCCTTGCAATTTGCATTTTTTGGTATTTTTTTGTTGTTGGCTAACTGGTTTTTTCTGTGACGTCATTTGGCGGAAATGCTGCTGGTGTTGCCAAAGAAAGTTTTGGCCAGACTTGGTCACGTTGTGGAGTATTTGAAATGAAATAATCGATATGTAAAATTGAACTTGAATTTTTTTGCAGATTTCTTTTTAAATTTATTTTTATTTTTTGCTACAACTTTCTTTCGGAAATAGTTTGAAAAACAAGGCGACTGACTAAAATCTATAATAAAAGAGGAAAGGCAATGGCGAATTGTACTCTAGTTCCGAGTTTTATGTGATACCATAGCTTGGCTCAACTCGATTCAATTTCCCTTAAGTTCATTCTCTTCCATCTTCTCTTATATAAAAATAATTTTATTTGATAGAATAAAGTTTAAAGTTATATAATTGGTACAGAATTCCCTACGGCTCATACAGCCCTTTCCATCAGCTTGCAGATTTCTTCATCCACAAAAAAATTCAAGTTCGTTGCCTAAGTCTTTTGTTTTGACGCAGTTCACAAAACATTTTCATTAGCACAATTTAACCATAACGCAGTCATCAATGATTACCACACATATCTCCGACTCGAAACTAGGTTAATTACTATTTTTCTTATATATTTTAATTTATTTATTTGCCCAAAACCTTTGTTCAATACCCACCTAGGCTCAATAAATGTGCATTCAAATGCATTTTGTTTAACACTCAGCCACACACACACACACACACAAGAAAGCACCACTTTGGCTTTTTAAAGCATTTATTTAGTTTTGTTTACTATTATTTAACACACTCAACGAAAGCCGCCACAATCACAAAACGATGACGAACTCAACGAAAAACCAAAAACGACAAATGAAAATGAAAGTGTTTGAGAGTTCAGCTTGATTTTGGTGTGTGTGCTTCTTTTAAATCTTTAATTTCGATTTTGTAATATTTATTATTATTTATTTTATTGATTTTGGACTGCAAAAAAATTTCACTTTATTTTTTGGTATTTTCCAATTATTTTGATTGCTTTTTTTTTTACACTGAAATCCAAATCGTGTTGACTGCCGCTTTGCTTCCGTGTGCCGTTGCTGCCCGAGTTCGACTGAAATTGAAACTGAAAACTGGCCAAAGACAACAGACACAAACAACGACTTCCCCAAGAGCCATCGCTGGTTTTGTTGTCGGAGGCGTCGGGTAAGCTTTTTGGGTTTTCTGTTGTTTGCAGCGTTTCGTTTTGCTTCTTTTTTGTTGTTGTTGTTGTTGTTGTTTTTTTTTTTCAGTCTGAGAAAGAGTGACGACTTAAGACCCGCAACGGTAGCTACTTACATGGCTGGCGGCAACAGCTGCTGCTGCTGCTGCTGCTGGGTTTTTACTTTCTTCATGCATTTGGGCGCTTTGAGAGTAAATGATGCGCTGCTATAAAGCCCACAGCACTGGGAAAAGAGCTTAAGGAAAAAATTTATGATTTCTTGTATGTTTGCTATCAGCCTTTAAATAGAATATATATATATATATATTTATTACCGCGAGGACCAAGCTGAGCTGGTGTGCTTCCTCTTTTCGCACAAGAAAAAGGAACCGAAACCGAACACCAATTTGGGGTACTAAGAGTAAAGCCATCTGTTATTAAACACATTAGAAAACAAGTAAGAAAGTCGGTCAAGCCCGACTGTAGTATACTGTGTACCAAAGATAGTGCATGCTCAGAATGAATTTGTATGCTGCTCCAGCAAGCATTCTTTTACTTATAACTCGCCTTCCGTTCCTCAGATCTTTACCCATTCAGAAGGTATGAACTTCCTACACTCATAAAACATTCGCCTTGAATATTGAAAACTCTCCTGTAAAATCCGTGCAAAGGCGATTCAACATAAATTAAAAAAAATATTTTCTCGTTTATGGCATATTTTTCTGAAACTTAGAAAATTTTCTATAATTTTTCATAATTTTGGGGTAAAATGCCTTGGGACGGGTTTTATCTGCACAGAAAAAACTAATGCTATGATCTAGGATTTATTATTATAATATCAATACTTAAAGATCAAATTGATATTTTATAATGTAATTATGTTACGAAAAATAAAAAATATTGGAAACGACAGGTTAATCATCCTATACACCTTGCCCTTCCCTCTGCATTTAAGTCTAAGTATTATACAAAATTTAGAGAATCAGAAAACCATTCTTAAATAATTTGTATTATAATTTTACTTAACCTCTCCTTGATTGGCATTCGAGCTGAGGACCTCTCACTTGTCACTCACTAAGTTCCTTTTTGTAATAAAATATTATAGTTTCAAATTATTATGAAAATAATAATGTTTAAAAAAATATTAAATTAACTAAATATATAAAATATCCCATGAAAAAGTTAATGTATATCTAATTTTATTCTGTTTGCCTACATCAGAAGAAGAGAAGCCTACACTCATAATAAAAAAGTCCTAAAATCGCCCAGAAAATAAGACAATCTCCTATGAAATCCGTCCTTAGGCGATTTATCCTGAATTTAAAAAAAATATTATCTGGCATATATATTTTTCTCTATATTTCTCCAAATTCTATATTTTTTAGTAAACAATTTCTGTATACTAGAAAGTTTTTGTTAAATACTGAGACAAATTTATAAATAAAGCGAATTTCTAAAATTCATGCCAAATTTATTTTCTAAGTGTAAGAAAACGCCATCGGTCATTCTTCAACGAAGTCAAGAAAGTCTGACTATACACTTAGAAAAAATTCGACCTGAAATTTACAAATTCTCCTATGACATCCGACCTAAGGCGACACACCCTTAAATTAAATAAAGTATTTTCTAGTATATGGCATATTTTCCAAAATTTCAGAAAACTATTTCCGAATATCAGAAAATTTTTCTAAATACCAGGGCAAATTGAGATCGACTCAGCTGTTTATGCGGATATTGGGTCGAATATGTTTCCTTCTGGCTGATACTTCCTTTTCACACACTTAATACAATCTGTGTACCTTTGGACCAGAGTAGTATTATGGATCTAAAAAGATATTGGTACATGTTGTTCTCGATATTTAGGAGAGAATTTATGTTAATGGAGGGGTACAGAACTAGGTATAAGAATGTTAACTTAATTAGGAAAGTACAATTTAGAAATGCGCTCTAAAATGAACGTAGAAAAATTGGTCTAGAAAATCGCCCTAAAATTTAGAAAAATATATGTTTATGGTGAGGGAGTTTTTTCGACTATACCGATCTTCTTTTTTAAAATCTCAAAAAAGAAAATAATTCCTTAAGATGTTTACACTCTTATTATTTTCACCAGAGAGTTAGCGTGAAATATAATATTCGTATATCTAAAGTGAGCTTTTAACTTAAAAATGCAAATATTTCAAACTTTTTCTTTTATTTTAAAGTTTTTCCCAGCCAACTCATAGATTAAGGTATATACATATGTATATATCCATATTATATAGATGTGTACACATTTTCAACTTTCTCTGGGAGGATACGAGTTCGGGGATACACGATTTGAATGGCCTCTGCTAGATGGCTAAAATCCCACTTATATTAAAATGCCTAAAAGTATTCTTCAATATATTTCACGCTTTTAGCATAAGTATGATCGCTTGTGATTCTCAAGTTGCTGGTCCCTGCAATGGAAATTTTTAAGGGGTAACTGAAATTCGTCGTTTTAATATGTTTTTAGTCAATTCAAAGTGCGTTTTAATTAATTCAATTACAAAAGGGACTTGGCAAACTACAATTCGATTGTTTTAGGTTTAAACCTAAATTTTTAGCGATTTTTCCTCGAGTGTACATTTTGGAATTTCTTTAAAAATGTCTACAAGAAACTTAAAGAATATTTTCCCAATTCATGATATGGTAAGCATTGGTATCTTATGACTTATTGATTTCCTTCTAACCGTGTTCTGTTACCATTTCAGAAATGAAGAGTTCCATTCTCTGACCTGCTGTTCTGTACAAAGCACATTCCCACTCGACCAATTACCATTCACATAGAGACCCATAAATACGTTACAAAGTCGTCGTGTGCCTACAGCTAACACACCCACATGACATTTACTGCTCTATAAACATACTTTATTTAGGTATTCCCCTGACAAATTGTTGAGCAACCTTCAAATTGTTGTTTATTTTTTGCTGTTCGTCTTCAGAGTTTTCGAAACCAAACCGTCAACCTTACTAATATTTTGAGTACGGCGGGTTCAATGTTGATTTGGAAATGATTCATAGCTAGCATTGTGGTTTCCCCATCAAATTGAAACAAAAAAGAGCGTTGTGGCCCACTTCGAATGCAAATTAATTATAATTGGATTTCCCCCCCCCCCCCCATAGAAATCCTTGAGTTGAGCTAAGATCAAGGCTCTTGATCATCTGCAAGAGAGTGGGGGAGTGGGTTAAGTTGAAAAATTTCTCTTAAACTTAATGTTTCCATTTGCTTTTTATTTTCGACCGTGAAATGTTAGCGGCAAAAGTGTGGAGCGTGTGACCAACATAATTAATTGGGCATTCATAAAGTCGCCGACGACAGCGGGTTGACAACTGCGAAAGGTAGAAAACTTTTGGCCCATTGTTTGCCGCAACATGTTGACACCTTTAAAGAAAAAGCTGCTTGGAAAAAAGTAACAACTTATAGCCAAGAGTGTTAATAAAGGCATTTGGTTTTGGCTTAATGGGTGAGAAATTCAAACGGATTCATTGTTTTCCCGCCAGCTTTTGAAAGCTTGCCGCAAGCTTTTCCCGAGCTTCGATTCGAAATGTTCAAGTGATTTGTTCTATTTATTTACAATTAAAAGCATTTTGTTGAGACATTAAATTACATTTTCAGACTTAAGCTACGGCTAGTCCGGTGAAAGTTTTAACATTAGTAAGCTTTTAGGAATTGGTACATTTGAGCTTTGGTTTAAAATTCGTTGACTTAAAGCTTGCGTGCATGAAAGCTTAAGATTAGATTTGATAGGTATATATATATATAGACGAGCATATATTATTCGAACAATCAACTTTTGAGAGAGACAGAGAGAACATACATAAATATTTACAACGATTTCATTACTTCAACTTACAGATACTCATAGAACACAATCCAGTAGATGCAATTGAGGCCGGCAAAGAGCGCGGGGAAGAGGACACGCGATGAACGATCTATATAGATGGCACGCTTGAGACGCTCCTGGGCTGGTGTCAGTTTGGGCTTAGGTAGCTCTGGCTCGACTGGTGCTGGTGGTGGCGGTGGCGGTGCTATGGTAGGTGTGAGTATTATACGCGACTCCTGACGCGGTATCCAAGGTCCATCGGCATCCAGGGGTGGTCGTACCACACGACGTGTGGTGGTTACAATCTGACATAGAGAGAAATGAATTCATAAGTTCTTTGGAAACTTTCAAGAGAAAGTTTTTGAACTAAGGATCATTGTCCCTAATCGAAAGTCTCGTTACTATGATTAGGTATCAGTGGCGTAGCCAGGGGGGAACCCTGTTGGTGGTTAAAGCCCCCACTGAATACATATTTACATGCTTAAAGCTAGACAAAAGAAAGAACCGACCATAAATCGGGTCGGGCTTGGATAATCATACGTAGGTTTAAGGACAGGACGATATAAATGCATAATCCCCAACTTTTTCGAGTCTCCATTTATATCTATTGGCCCTAGAAAGTTGTAGCACAGCAATAACATCAACTTATAAACTTTAAACTTTTTAAAATAGAATTTTATGTGATGTTCTAAACTTGGCCGCCGAATCGGCCAAACAGGCGAGCAATCGACGGCATCAATGTGCTGAACACATCACTGTCCAATTCGGTTTTGAGACACGATAAACATGCTAAGCGGCAGACAAAGTTAGGATGTGCAATAACACCCTTGCAGGCGAGCAATCGATGCCAGCAATTTGCTAAACACATAGCATTCCAAAGAAGTGCTGAGGCAACAGTGAAAGCAGAAGCTCAAGCTAACTTATGGAGATCGAGTTTAGATGATAATGAAGATTTTATAAGGGTGTAGTGCCACCCCCTAACCTCTTCTGAACCATCCCATTAATCCTTAGCACTCACTCACCCGTTTATTTTTGGTCATCTCATCGAAGATCTTTTCAATTTTCTCAATTTTTTCATCGGCCAGCGGCAACATGGTCGGTTTATGTCCACTTCCATTACTGCCTCCTGGTGGTGCCTCCGCCCCCTCCTTCTTGGCTCCCTCACCAGCCACTGGCTTGGGCGGATAAGCCATTGGCTTTGGTATGGGCGTATCGCTCAGTACAATGTTGATTAAACAATATTCCATCAGGGCCATGAACACAAACACCGTACACACCGACATAAAAGCATCCACTGCCTTCAGATAGGAGACGGGCGGTAACGATGACTGTGACTTGGCGTGTTGGGTGGAGAGTGTTAGTAGCGAAGTCACCCCCAGCGTCACCCTAGCCGGTGCAGCCTCCGGCTTTATCCAGAATGACACCCACGACATGATCACTATCATGCAAGTGGGTATATAGGTGTTGAATACATAATACACCAGACGTCGCTTCAGTGTGAAGACCACCTCGAGACAGGTGAAGTTTCCCGTGGAATAGACCTGAGTGCAGTCGGCCGTTTCGTTGCGTATCAACGCCACCTGCGGTAGCTCGATGTTCTCCACCACCAAAGGTGTGGTGGGATCCCATTGAAAGATCAAATCATCTGTGGTATGGGACACTGAGGGTCAAGTGAAGAGTTGGGAATTTAGATTTACTTTTAAAAAATCTTAAAAATCACACTCACAGCTCTCCATTTGCAGCTTGCACTCCTGCGTGTCGTGCGGATAGATGGCAAAATTCATGATGCAGGACAATTTCAGCGTCAGCTTAACCATGTACAATATGGTCTTGTCCTTGTACAACCACATATAGTGATTCGGTATGGTCATGGTTTGAAAGGTGACCGATTTGGCATTCTTAAAGAATGAATCCGGACGCCACATATTCTTCAGCCAGTCCACCTCAAGCAGACGATACTCCTGTGTCATGTTCTCCGGCAAGCGCAAGCGATGATCCTTCCAGGTTTGTGCAAAGAATACATCCGCCACATAGGTCATGGAATTCTCATCAATGGAATCCAGACCCATCACTGTCACATGGAAATAGACAATGGTGGGCTGGCCCTCCTTCTTAGGTGGACGCATTTTGTCATAACGTTTGATGTCCTCGGGCAGAATATCGGTAATGGCCAGACTTTGTCTGAGTGGGAGGCAAGAAATCAAAGGTCAATACCAATTCCTGTGAAAGTACCTGAAATCATAGTACTTACTGAAATTCACCCTTGGCATAGTGTTTCAAGCAAACGGTGCAGATGACTAGAAGGATTAGTTGAGCCACCATTTCTACTTCCTGCGGCAATCGAACAGCTAGAATGGGTGACAAAAGCAGCTTTTATTTTGGGCCCTGACCTTGCTCTTCTTCGAAATGGGGAGGGGGATCAAAGCAAAAGCCTGTGAAGGGTGTTCGATGTCAATGCCATTGACAATGCATCGAGTTGAAAATGGCAACAATTTTGTTGTCAACGGATGTAAATAAAAATATGAAAAAAAAGCAGACAATAGCCTCGGCATTGGCACAGCTGACAACCCTGGCCAACGTTACCTGTGCCTGTCCCTGTCCCACCACACACACACACACACACACACACACACCCAAACACACCCACACACAATACCGACTTAATTCACAATTAAAGCCACTCGAAGGCTGGAGGGGAATAAGTGGCCCGCCCCACCACGCGCCTTTTATGCCACGCCAATGCGAAAGAGCAGGCAATGAAAGAATCTGAGTCTGAATCTGCATCTCAATCCGAAACCAGCCAAGCAATGTCGGCCCATTAGACAAGGACAACTGCGGAGGTACTTTCGTCTGCAAGACTCACACTTAAGAATTTTTTTTATATTTTTTTTTTGCTGTTTAGTTCTGATTAATGTGGAAAATTAGGACAAGTTAAATTTTTATGAATTTAATAATGGAAATCAGTGGATTTTACTGAAATACATAAAATGCATTTTCATTAGTCGAACCCTAATTAAAATTAGATCGGGATTAAAGCGGGTTTAAAGGTCTAAAGGTCATGGATTCGACAATTCCGCCATTATTTTTCTGAAAGACTAAAGTGAAGCAAGTTCTTGAACAGCAATATCTGTATCAATGAGAGATATATGTCAATTAAAACCTTAACCAAAACCAAACAAATTTTCTAACCAGTTGAGTTTAAAACAAATATATTTTTTGTTTCTTTATTTTATCAACTTTACTTGAATCATTATATGATAAAATATTCTAGAAAATCGAAAAATAAATATTTGTATTTGGCAAAGTAAATCAAAACTGACATTTGGCTAGGGATGATAAATGGACACTACACTTTGGGCCACTTTGGGTCCATTGCGATACCATATATTCCCTTTTTAAACCACAAAAGGTTTCTCCTGATTCAATCAATCTTACACTCCGAAGAAACTAAGAACTTTGTACTGAAATTAAGTACGAATGGTGTCAATAATAGGATTAATACGAAAACCCTTTATTCATGTAAAAATTTCTTATTTCAATTACGGTTTTTCCTATTCCGAAACACTTCGATCCAGACTCTACTGGATTACATATTAAGTGGAAATGAAACTATTTTTAAATTGTTTTGATCTCATTTTCATGGTCTTAAGTCAAGCCCGATTAACTCTCCACAACAAATACAAAATATCCAGTCCAGTATTTTCAAATGTCAACCACAAAACATTTTAGAAAAGAAGTACGTGAACTTTAAATAAACCGAAAATATTTTAAAGCTATTCCCATTTTGTTCTAAAGCAAGATTTCTGTATCGAATTAAAGAAGGCTACAAATATCCAAGGGCTATGAAATAATCAAAGAGATAGTAAGAACTTTTTTAGTTTTAAAACTAACCATCACTATTTAAAGAGCAGAATCGCTTAAGAATTTGGCGCATTTTCGGTTCTATACTTCTTGGAGCCAGCGTTATAAGTCTATTTTGTATTCAATCCAACAAATTTTGTAATTAAACTAAGAACTCGCTTTTCTTAAATTGCTCTTCTTACTTTAAATACAAAATGTTCTTGATTCTTGAACGTTTGTTCTAGTTTCAATAATATTAACTGTCGTTTGGTTTAAGAATGTTTCAAACTCAATTATTATGAATGCAGAAAATATTTATAGAATTTTAGGTATTTTTTACCTGAATTTGAAGGCATAAAGGTCCTAAAGTATTTGGAATTGTAGTATGTCCTAAGATTAAGGGCTCCATAACTAAATTGTTGGCCCATTTTTGGCTTTTTGGACAAACTATTTGTTTTCGATTGAGGATTGAGGTCCAAACTGTGAGCTTAATGCAGTGGTCGCTTTACTCAGCCAACCCAAATATTATTTTAAAAAAAAAGAGTGGGGAAGGTTGGTTCGCAAAGTTTATATTTCCTTTAAAAAATATTCTATCAAAGATGTGCTAAGTGAAAGCTTTGAAAGCTAAAATACGTTTTTAGGACTACCACGGTTTTTTAAACTTTCAACAATATTTTAAGAATATCTTGTCAAAATGTTAGCTTTCTAGCTAGACTAGTGTAAAAATTGCAGATATTTAAAGCTCGACTCCATAGTTTATCGAATGTTTTATCAATAGACTTTGGTATTCGTCAGAATACTACTACTCAGCAAACATTTTTTATCGCGGAAGATAAGAACACGATTCGTCAGAAGGAATCGCTTTACTCTAGCGATATCGATAACTTCCGGTTGATAAGAAAGCGACACTTCTGAGAGAAAAGAAAGCTATACTTCTCGGAGATAGGAACAACTCTCACCTGAGTGATAGGAAAGCGATTCTTCCTGGTGTTAAGTATGTGATTCTTACTAGAGGCAGGAATGTGGTTCTTGGGAGACCAATAATAAAGTATAGCATTCTTGCGATTTTTGGGGGGATTTATCGCCAATTTACCGAATGGACGAAAACAATGAGGAAACACATATCGGTAATTTAGGCCTTCTATGATACAAAAGCGATACCTATTGTATTTTGTTTGTGGAATTCGCCAGACTATCACCAACTCAAGCTATCGCCAGACTCTCGCTTTGATGAGGGAGATAAGTAACACGACAAAATGTTTGCAGGGTACTGAATGCTCTTTAAGGTATGCTACGCTTTGTGAAATAACAATTATAGTTAAGTATATATTTATAAATTTGTGCTAACTCAACATTTGGTTGTTTACCCATAACTTACATAACAAACTGGGTTAACTATCTATGACGCTGCCATAACTGACTAGCAATGGCTTCGCTTTAATGGATAATTACTTAAGAAAACTAAGTTTTTATACTCTGTACCGTAGGTACATAGAGTATTATAAGTTTGTGCAAAAGTATGTAACATCCAGAAGGAAGCATCTCCGACCCCATAAAGTATATATATTCTTGATCGGCATCAACAGCCGAGTCATGTCCGTCATGTCCGTCTGTCCGTCTGTCCGTCTGTCTGTCCGTATGAACGCACAGATCTCAGAGATGGTAAGAGATAGAGGTTTGACATGTATGGGACAAATGCTTCTAATGTCTGCAGGCAGATCAAGTTTATTTTCAATTTTGTCAACGTCATATCTCCCACAGTTTTGAAGATAGATGGCTTATTCCTTCTGGACATATTTAGTTATTAGGATAACTTATCGATCCGCCAAAGGAATGAAGAAGATCGGATGAACGGTTTTCGAGTTATGATCAAAAGAGTTATTTTCTTGGTACAGAGTATGTTATAGTCGGGCTTGACCGACTTTCTTTCTTGTTTAATATACACGATGTTAACTCAGCTGGTAAGGTGTGTGCATACTGTGATAGTGTTTGTAGGTACGATCCCTTCTCGAAACGGTTTGGCCCTTTGTGCTCTTAGGGAAAAAATATTTTCATTTTTATTTCATATTTTATGGCTCAACTATATTGAAATTGAAATGAAAAAATCGCTCATAGATCGGGCATTTACATATAATATATATCACATAATTTCAGTAACGAAATACAATTTGGTATATCTTTATTTGAACTTCAATTATAAAGTTCGTGTCTTGCCCTTAAAATATAAAAATGAAACAAAACATTTGGTTAAAGATGAAAAATTCCATTTTAAGTACCTCAAAATTGCAAAAATTAAAAATTATGTTGACTTCACGTTGGACAAAAATGTGTAAATTTTCACAGTGATTGCATAATCATCAGCTAGACATGACTTTAGGGAATTTTCCAGAGCATGACATTAGCTCGCGTATTTTAATTTGTAAATACTTAAAGGTGGCAATTATTTTTTTTATAAAATTTGCGATTTAAATTAAATCTGCTTTACTATTCAAGAATTTTACTTGAAAATTCTTTCTTTTTTTTTGGTTTTTTAATAATTTTCCGTTTTTCCCGTTTTGAACGTCTTTGCAGTTCGAACTTTCGCTGACAACTGACGGTTAGAGGCGAGCAATTTGAATTTAAAAACGTTTGGCTAGACACGAAGCGAATATTCACCAATGCAGGAGCAAGATGCAGCCTGAGGAGGATACTGTGTGTGTGTGTGTGCGGAAAGTGAAAGGCATGGCTTTAAATTGGGGATACGGGGAAGGATGTATAAGTGTGCGTGTGTGTGTTTGTCTTGTCTCAGTCACTTAACATAATTTCTTGAAGTACTTTGGCATTGCCTTTACACATAATCTGCGATGAGAGGGCGGCTGCTTGTGTCGTCATCGACATTGTTGCCTTCAATGTTGCATTTTGAGGCTCAGGCAGTGATATTTGTTTATCGATTGGCTGGAGGAAAATGCAAAGAGAAATTAGCCGCTGAAAGTATAAACAATTGCTGCATAGCTTTTGGGGGGGGGGCTAAAATTATTCATGTTAAATTTAGACTAGCTTGCTTTTTTGGGCTTATCAGTATAATAAACTAGAATTTTGTATTGAACACTGATTATGGGAAATTGTGGCATAGATTTTGGGGCAAGTCACAGAAGACAAGAAAGAAAGTCGGTCAAGCCCGACTATAACATACTCTGTACCAAGAAAATTTTTCTTTTGATCATAACTCGAAAACCGTTCATCCGATCTTCTTCATTCCTTTGGCGGATCGATAAGTTATCCTAATAACTATGTCCAGAAGGAACAAGCCATCTATCTTCAAAACTGTGGGAGATATGACGTTTTTTCTAAATTGCGGGGGCGGGAGAGGGCGTGGCCAAAATTGAAAATAAACTTGATCTGCCTGCAGACATTAGAAGCATATGTCCCATACATGTCAAACCTCTAACTCTTACCATCTCTGAGATCTGTGCGTTCATACGGACAGACAGACGGACAGACGGACAGACGGACATGACGGACATGACTCGGCTGTTGATGCTGATCAAGAATATATATACTTTATGGGGTCGGAGATGCTTCCTTCTGGATGTTACATACTTTTGCACAAACTTATAATACTCTATGTACCTACGGTACAGAGTATAAAAATTAAATTAAAACAATTGCCTACTTTTGCGTTTAAAATTGAACAAACTAAACTGAAACTTGGTGACTAATTTGAAATTATGTCTCTTTTGTAAGCTGAAACTTAAGAAATACCCCTTCTGGGAAGTGTTATTTTTATTTTGCCTACTTTAATCAACCCTAAAACGAAATTTCTGTCACATTTGGACATATTTTTATAGCTTTAACAAATTTTGCTATACGTATTACATACATCAAATTGCTGCCCAGTTTGAACAGCTGCAATGATTTTAAATAAGCCCAAATAGATCAGCTTTTTGAATCCTCATACTATATTAATTCTCATTCTCTTCAATGCAAACTTTCGCAAAATGTGCACACTTTTGGTCCATCTCTTAGTGTAAAGTTTAGTGTTGTTGCAATTTTTCAATCAATTTGCTCGTTAGTCGCTTCGAAACAAGTTTTGCCGTCAAGTGGTCTCATGAGGGGCATTTTGTCGCAACGGCAAAGACAAATTTATTTATTTTTTTGTCGCAGCAGACAGGAAAAAGATTCTTTGAAGGACCATGCACTTGTGCACCAGCTAAGTGGCTAATGAATGCACCGACTTACAGTAATCCAATGCACGGACTGACTTCAGGCGGCTTGAGGAAACAAAACAAGTTGAAAAGGAATGGAATTTGCAATCAAGTTTAACTGAGAGAAGCAAAAATATAAAAAAAAAAACTATTTACGAATCGAATAAAATAAATAATAAGGGCAAAAAATACAAATTAAATGCATCAACGTGCCTTTGGAAGCTGCAAATAACAGCGAACATTAGGCGACTTCTATGAACCAAATACAAATTTTGATTAATAGCAAAATTAGTTAATTAGTTAAAAAATTAATCTAGTGTTACTGAAGACCTTACACTCGGGTGTGTACCTAGAGATTTTCGTATAAATTTATAAGTTATAATAAGTTATAAGTTATAATTTCGAAATCAAACGCTTGATTCTATTTAGGAAGTGTCTCTCTAGGCTATTAGATTACATGATAAAAGTTGACTAATTGGAAACTCACTACGCAAGGAAAAGTAGATTAAATGCGTACGACTTTCCTTTCCTATTTTTTAGTATTCTTTTCATTTAACTACCTCCTGGTGTAGTTCGAAATCCAAACGCTTATACGAACATCTCTTTAGACTTATGGGACACCCCCAGCCAAACTTAATTTAGGCAAATCTGCCCTCAATTTAAGAAAGTTTTGAATAAAACCTCTTATCTGAGATGCAAACCACTCGAAAATAAGTACTAGATCGGTTCAGTGGTTCACGCAGTTTCTGAAACACCGGTTCGAACCACTACAAGCTTTTTGAATCTTACTGAACCGTGGTTTCGGTTCGGTTCAGTGGCTTACAAATACACCTCATGAAACATTATAAATCCTCAGAAGAATATCCCAAATATTATATATTATAGCAGATTTTCAGGATTCGTCAAAAATCCTTCGAAAACCAGGAATGTCGGCTAGAAAAGAATAGGTATCAAGTATCTTACACACCCTGTTTATGAAATTATAAGAGAAAAAATTATCCTGGCTAAAATTGAGGCTAAGAAATACCACAGAAAAGAGAAAATAGTGTCCATCAGAAGAAAAATACAGATTGATGACTGAAAGAAGAAGAGAAGACTTACAGGATTTCATGCTATAAAATTTTCGTGAAGTCATCCTTAAAAGTTATATCGATCCGGCAGCACTAAGGATGTAGGTTGTCGATCGAAATGTCGTATACAAATTATTTTGGGCAAACGATTCAAATTCCCCAAGTAATAAGCATCATAGGCTAAAGGAAAGCGGTTTCCGTCTTAAAACTCTTCAGAGAACCGACCGACTCGTTTTTACTTGTGGATTTCGGTTCGGTTTAGCAATTTTTAAAGGAAGCAGGTTCAGTTCAAGGTGCGGTTTACCAGCTGGAATTAGCGGTTCGGTTTGGTTCGGTTCAGAGCCCGTTTGTATCCCTGCTTCTTATAAATATTACCCTAAATTTAAGGGAAACCCAAATCAGAGTTTTTATTTTTCTTAAAAGTCATTTTTCGGGTTGTCCTTTCTAAGTTGAAGCAAAAAATGAAAAAAAATTAATTTTCTTTGAACTAAAAATTTCTAATTTCTATGAATCGGCCATATAATCGGGCCTATATTAATGTGGTCAGCGTTTCTCAGAATTTATTTGGCAAAGGGTCAGTCCGTTCCCGCCACACCACAGCAATAAATAAAACACTTGCCAGTTGCACTTTATTAATTTGTATTTTAAAAAGATGAAGAATCTATAAAAACAATAACGAGTTAAGCTGTGTAAAATGCTGCCCATCGCTGATTCAGCCAATGCTGCCCAGCATTAATGTTTGTTTTACCTATAACTCGACTATCTTTCATCCAATCTTCACCATTTGTTCCTTATATCGATAAACTTGTTTCGAAACCAATCCATAAATATGTCGGAGTTTAGCTTTAAGCCCTTTTAAACCATTTTAATTAAAGATCTCAGTGTTAATATAGATAAAACAATTAATATATCCCCACATGTCAAGCAAAATTTCACCAAAATACATTCGCCAATTTATTTATAATTAAAAAAAAAAAAAGAAGAAAATAAACCACTCATCCCCTAGCAATCACCTGCTCCCATAACCTTGAAACATGTCTGACATATAAGTGTGAGGTCTTCTACTTTCTCACCACCCACTCAACGCCTTGGCGCAGCACTCGAACACTTGCCTCGCATATCCTTTTGGCCTCCGTGTAGGCGCATCAAACAACAGCAGCAGCAGCAGCAGCTGCTGCAGCAACAGCAACAACTCGTCATCGGGGCCCCGTCGTTATTAAATTATCTCTGATGCGATAATAACACACTTAGGTTACTTGCGCCCCGCCCCACCCCAATCTCTTAGCTAAAAAAAGCCGCTGATTCTTCTATAGTTTATTCGAATGCAGTGGAGCTTGCTGGCCCGCCAACAACCTGAGTGCTCGTGCACGCTTTACAGAACCGAATCTATCCTCAGTCTCCCCTTCGTAAAGTGGTGCTCTTAAGTTTTCTGCTGAGAGCAGCAGGGCGTTTGGCCAAAGCAAAAATCGCAAAAGGTTTTTTTTTTTTTTCATTTCATTTTTCAATACGGCGTAAATTTTTTCAGTGCTTTGTCTGTTGGCTTTTGACAAGCGTTACGTCATAGAAATTTTTTGCTTCAAAAATAATAAAATAGACAAAGTAAACACATTTCTTATTCTGAATAATATTCCACTTCTAGAAAGTAAACGAAGGTTACGACATTTGTGATAAAGGAAGGACATTGAAGGATTCGAAACCAGGTCGCTGATCACTAAAAGGAAAAAGGAAAAGGTGTTGAAGAGGAAGCAAACTAGTGGGAAATCCTAGTCGTGGCAGAGCAGCTTGCTGGTCATCATGAAGGTAATTTCTTTCTAAGTTTTGGATTTAAAATTCAGAGCTCATAGAGTTCATGCTCGCACACAGGAATTGGTTCTGTCAGTACCAGAGCCAGATTGATGCACATCGGATACAACAAACAAATTGGTCTGAATCAGATCCTATAAAATACACCGGAGTTATATACTCTAATCAGTTTTGCGTAGGTTACAACTTGTCATGTGAATGAAAAAATCCGAAATCAAGGGTATTGGATTAAGGCCCTCGACTTTGTCGCTCTTTCTTCTTATTTATGAAGAATTCTAACAATTTTTTTTTTTTTGATTTTTTGGAAATTGAAATAAGTTCTAGGATGGCAACTACAATAGCATTAGTGGAATAGACCTATCGATATCACAGTGCTGTCACCCAATTCATGGCCTGACACACCATAGTTTATCGATAAGTACTTGTTTTTTAATGGTTTCCAATGAGTTCGCACTCTCTTCGCCAGTAACTCAACACCTAGCTCAGTGAAATTCGGCAACATCTATCAAGTATTTCGTTATCGAACTTCGTTAACTTTGAAACCCAAATATGGCATAACTATATCAAGTACTTTTTCCAAGTACATTTTACCCGCATAAACTAAATAATCGGACTACAAAAGGGAGTCAGAAACTTACTTATAAAAATACTTCAGCTTCACCCAAGAACGCTTCGAACTTTAACCAAGTTCTAGTTAGTTAAACAATTTCTCCAAATGGTCCTTAAGTTAGGTTCGAAATAAGACAGGGAGAAAAGAGGAGGATTGTTTTACAATTCTACTGGAAATTTATTTGTTCTGAAAAAGAACTATAAAAAGCTTAAAAATCTTTGTTTTACCTTACCTTTCCATGTTGGAACTCCCATTTGGTAACATGGCAACACTTTAACACGAAAGGGCGGCATCTTAGCTCACACGACCATCAATCGCTCGCGCAAGTTACAGAACTGTAGCTTTAGAACGGAGAGGTCGTGAGTTCTTTACAAGCATAGATTTCGGTTTTTTATATCCTGTAAGCATGTTTAATGAGCAGGTGTGAAATATGTAACAGTCGAGCTTAAGCAACTTTCTTACTTGTTTAAAATGATGTGCTCATTTTAGTTGATTGAAATTCTCCTGCGACCTTACTTTTACCATATACAAATAACTTACTTACTTGCATCATAAAACTCTAGAACAGTTTTTTACCTGTTCTGCATACAAAAGATGATGCTTAATGAATTATTGTTTATTTTCTTTAATGAGTAAAGATTCGGTAGGTAAATGTTCATTGCGGTGACTTACATCTAAAGGTGGTTGAGATTTATTATATAATATTAACGGGGGTGACACAGAAACCTTTTGTAACCGAATTCCAACTCTTAGAAACCTCTCGCATATTCTATGGAGATTTTGGAAAACCAGCCAACTGAATTCTCAAACCAACGCTAGTTATCATAGACTAGAAATAACAACTTTTGTAGTTGAATTAACAGATAGTGAGCAGGGACTGTGAGACCACACACGTATCCGATGGTGAAGCAGGATAAGACGCCATTCTCTTCGTGTTAAGGAAGAGATTCTCACTTTGATCCCCTAGTCAAGGAGAGGTAAAGTAAATAAAATAGTAAAAATGATTAAGTATTTTGTTTTTTTCTGATTGACTAAGCGCCGTTTTCTAATCTACTACATAAAGCTAGCTATCTGTCACATTAACCTATAAATAACAAAGTAACATCTAAGTTTATCTGACACATAACAGCTATTTAGAAGATGAGAAAGCGACCTTAAAATAATACTTGTACTTACCCAAAAAAGCAAAGTAAAGGGCAAGTTATATGGGATGATTAAGCTGTCACTTTCAATATTTTTAAATATTGACTTTCTTAGGAGTTTAAAGATGGCGCTACTAAAAAGTCAAATAAATTTTAAAAGCTCAATTATTTATTTTCCTCCAACTCTTCCCTTTACTATTATACTTTCAAAACTCATTTCCTCATGCACAAAACCTCGAGACTGAATTCCCTTTAAAAATTAATCAGTTTTCGAGAGAAAACGCTGACCCACTTTTCCAGCAGTATGCGGAAGTTTTTAGTGAATGAAACCGCCAGATCTCCTACCTCTGGGGAGTTGCCACTTCATTCATGAAAAAATGTCAAAGCGAGTACATTGAACCGCCTTCGAAATGTTAATAAGGGAGTGTTCTATACACGACTTGCATATGTTGAGAAGGGTGGAATTCCTCTACCCAGCAACAGTTGACAGAAAAAGAAAGAGAGAGAGAGAGAGGAAGGGGGGGGGGAGAGAGGAAGGGAGGGAGGGAGGGTGCTCAGGTGGGCGGCGTCATTGTTGATAAACAAACCTGTAGCCTGTGTAACACGTGTGCGGTTTATGCTCTCTTCAGTTACAGGGGGGGGGGACACTACTCTCTCCGGGCATGCGCCTCGGTAAGCCCAGCCAGCTGGAGCGTCGGGCTGTGACTTTGGTATTGATTAATTTCTTGTATACGAACATTCAACGCATATTTTGGCACGGGGTTGCAGTTCCATAAAATTCTTTTCGCACAAAAATGCATTAAGCTATTATTTTTAAGGATAATTCCAAAAATCTGCTGCTCACTTGCAGGCGACTCTTCGAGGGAAAACTAAAGTAGAGGAGGACGGCTTCGCTAGGATGATCAAACTGCGACCATATGTGCCCTCCAAGCGAATTGCCATAAGGGACTCTTCCATAGATATGGATGAGGACAACAGTGATGATGTGGACGATGAGGTGTTCATTAAAGATGCCCGTTCGGCCAAGGTAAGAGATTTGTTGTTGGTCAAGTGTTGCTGCTTGAGAGTAACAGCCCCCCATCCCTTTTTTTTTTTTTTTGATAACAGCGCAGCGAAGAGCAGGGCCTGAAACGTCCACTGATGGCACCGCGTCGGAAACACAGCTCTGGTGGTGGTTCGGTAGGCGGTTCCACACCCATCATGAAGCAGCACAAACGCCGACGTTGTTGCCGCTGCTGTGAACCCTTCTGCTATGCCCTGGCCGCCTTGACCGTACTCTGTGCTCTGCTCAGTTTGGCTGCCCTAATGTTGACGCTCTTCCCATTACCACTGCAGAGGATAAAACATTGGTGGCGCCAGGATGCTCAGTTGGCGGCCATTTCGGCCTCAAGTATTGGATATGGCAGTAGTTTGGGCAGTGAATTTGTGCCCTGTACACAGATTAGTGTGCAGAAACTTTGGACACGCAGCCTGGCGCGTATGAACAGTGAGAGTCCACTTAGAGCGGCAGATCTCAATGGGGACGGTATAAAGGATGTAATCTTTGGCTACGGTGTGGATGATAATATACACTATGAGGGTATACCCCTGCCGCGTTGTAAGTCCGCCCAGCAGGGCGATGAAGTGCCCTGTGAGGGCGGCGTGGTGGCTTTGAATGGACGTGACGGCAGCATACTGTGGCAATCTTGGAGTGTGGCCAATGTATTCTCTTTGCACTGCAATGCGGATATGGATGGAGATGGTGGAACAGACTGTGTGGCTGCCGGAAGATTGGGGGTAAGCTGTGGAAAAATTCAAATATTAACGGATTTTTTGAAAGTTGAATAGGTTCAAAAGTTTTCAGGTTTCATGTTTGTTATCAGAGAGTTAGGTTGATACCTGGTTCAAACTTATTCGGAACAGTTTTTGAATAAGTAAATTGTATAACTCATTACTACAAAAACAAACTACACAAAAAACTTTAAGTTTTAGGGCCGATTTCTCATCTTCTACATAGCTGCTATGTGTCAGATAAACATAGGTTATGCTCTGCTATTTGTAGACTTATGTGACATATAGCTCCATGAAGAAGTTTAGAAATCGGCCCTAAATCTTGAATAATTTCTGAAATAAGGTTCTGAACCTTCTTTTGAACTTGCTAAGTTGACTTCGGTAGCAATTTTGAACCATATGCAAGAGTTCATCTCCAGTTTAAGTCTTAACTTAGTTATAGTTTTTAGTTTAGTTTAGTTTTTAACTGACTAATTTTGGTTCGGTTCTCCTGAACCCTAACCCTAAGAAGGACTTTCCAGAGCATAGCTTCAGATTTGGCTACTTATGAACAGTATTCCCAAAGTAAACAGCAAATTAAAAGTTCAAAGCTTTGAAAATTTCTGAGATATCTTTCTGAACTACCTATTTGTCGGTAGTAAGCCGTTTTCGAACCGGGTTATAGCGTTTCCTCTTGGCTCTTAGCGTTTTCTGATTGATGTCAATATATTGTGAAAATTTCGTGAATTGGAGGATAGTAAGCCAGCTGCTACTATTTCGTCTGTTATGTAAACTCAAATTGTTTAGGTACACAGAGGTACACAATCTTTATCAGAGCATATCCAAAATCGGGTTGGTTTTCTCACTTGTAGTACTACAAGGTGAAAAGCACCTTTTGGTTCTCATTTGTAGTACTAGAAGGTAAACAACCCTTTTTTAGAAACCAAAAAACTTGATTTGAGATAATGTCCCATTTTCCAAACTATTTTGAACTCAGATTTGATGGAATTTGGTTCAGGTGGATAATGGATCTAACTACATTCTGGGGTACGAAATTGATCTGAAGTCCTCATTATGTACAAGCACTGGATGTGCTACTGGTGTGCCCCTGTGCCCACATTCCTGAGAATAAGAGACATCGCTTGTACACCTAGAAAAGAGTAGTCCGAATAACTTAAGAGCGAACGCTCTTAAAAAGAATTTCGCTCTTAAAATTGACCTAAATTCGTTTTCAGTTTAGTGTATTTCGGCAAAGAAGACTGAGGTAAAGAAACACAGGGGAGAGCAAGCACATTTGAGAGAACACGAGAGTTGAACTCGTTCTCTCAGTTTAGCTTTTAATGGGCGAGGAGTGTGTGGGCAAGCTTTCGAACGGAGAGCGTACATGTTGCCTTGGAATTCCCAACCAGTTATGGCATTGCTGGCATGGAGCGATGGCTGTGCGACTTAAAGTTGATAGGTTAAGACTTATGCTGCTTTGCATGCAACATAAATTTTCAAAAAAAAAATGCGGATTTTTAATTGATTTGTACTTGGATCACGTATTAAAGCTCTTGGATCAATATTTTTTAGAGATCTTTTTGTTCTTATTTCAAGTCGAAGGCAACTTATTTTCTAAACATGTTTTCCTCCAGCTGTGTTGGTTCTATTTTCTCAATATTTTTATTTCGAACAGCGAAAGTAACTGCTGTACGGTGGGTCATCTCAAATTTGTACACCAGCTAAGCTAGACAGAGGTGCTGAGGGTAGCATCGTAGCCTAGGAACGGTGAGATGGAGTCTTGTTCGAGTCCCCATAGTTTATTGTTGATAATTTTGTAATTTTATCTACCACAGGGTTTCAAGTGTTAAAACATCTACAAAACTACATCTTATGTCCGCTCTTTTTGTATGCTTATAGATGATTTATGCCATCAATGGACGCACGGGTGCAGTTATATGGACTTTTCATGAATTAGAAGTGGAAACTAATTCACCCATTGTCATGGATTTGTATACCATCAATGTCTTAAAAGATTTGGATGAAGATGGCATACCGGAGTTGATAGCTGCCCATTTGGAGGAAAGAGAGGAATCCAAAGCGGGTCATATTAAACTGATTTCGGGGAAGACGGGCAAGGTAATACGTAGCATACCAACGCCATATCGCGAGGAGATGTTTGTGCCCATTCAATTGATAACCCAAGCTGATGGTACGGAGTTGCTGTTGATACTGACGGGAGGACAAAATACCGCCGGTGGTGTGTACTCCCTGAGATTGCATTCCCTAATGGCGCATACAAGTGAGAAACACTTTACGCCGCTGTATCAACAGAAAAGATCGGGTTTAATGGTAAATACCGGAAATATATATAATTTTTATAAACTAAATCATAGTTATATTAACAGGTACCCGCCGTACTTACCGATCTCAATGGTGATGGCGTCTCCGATGTGATCGTTGCCACCTTTAACAGCAGTGTTTATGCCTTCGATGGCAAAAACTATAGCATGATGTGGAACTATACCTTCCCGGCTAGCGAGTGTGTCAGTGCCATAGTTCCGGGACACTTTAACCATGACAATGTCACGGATTTCATGGTAAAATACAACACAGGACCCGGCTTTCCGGTTTACTATTACTCCCAGACCACCATACTGGATGGACGTACGGGTCAACCGCTACTGAATGCCATGATGCTTGATGCCGGAGGAGCGAATAGCCTTCTAGGAGGGGTATCCATTTCGCAGAGTTTCGGCGGTGACTTCTTTCTGCACTGGCAACTGCAGTGCCGGAATCGTCCCTATGCTCGAGATGCCTATGAATTTGTGCCCGATAGCGATATTATACTGCAGGCACGAGCGGATACCTGTCGTCTGAGATATAATGAATCGACGGTACTGAAACTTTATGGCATTGCCAGGCATATAGAGCCACCGGGAGCGGTATTATTTAGCACAGATGACTTGGAAGTGCAATTGAATCGTACACTAAGGCCGGCACCAACTGGTAAAAAGTCACCTTTAAAGCATCCAAAGCTGCTAAAGAAATTAATGGCAAATCGTGAACAACTGCTTAGGGGCACCGAACAGCCAGCTAAACGACCCAAGCATCACAAGCATCCGCTGATGGAGCAACAATTGGAGGAACTTTTACCACAAGGCAATGAACAAGAGCTGACTGGCTATGGAGGTTACCTCAAGGAACCCTACAAGGAGTTTGTAAGTAGTAGAGCTTCGAAATACTGATCGATTGTTTGGGTTGACCGCTGCCTATGCGCGCCGGCTGCAATCGTTGTTGCACCAACTTCCTGTGTGTACAAAATTGGACTGCCTTTCTTCACTCAGAGAAAAGAAACACCCAAAATCGCCTTAAGAATCCGAACCGAACCGCCTTAAAAAAGAGGTCAAAGACGATTCACCCTAAATCTTAAAAAAATCGATTCTTAAAATAGGATCAGAAAACGTTTTACTAAAATCTAGAAAATGTTTTTCCACAATTAGGAAAATATAAGAAATTAGAAAACGTTTTCTAAAATCTAGAAAATGTTTTTCTACACTTTGGAAAATATTTCCGAGATTTTAGAAAAGTTTTCTAAATTTTAGAAGAAAAAAAAGTATTTTTTAACTATTAAATAGAGAGAAAAGGGTGTGAGGGGGGTAGAGACAGAAGAGGGAGACGACACAAAGACGAAAAGCAAATTTTTCAAACTTAGAAAATCCTTTTTTGAGAGTAGTACCTGAGATCAAGAATTTCCATTCTTACCAATCTTTTGACATTGAAATATTATGATGCTAGCTCACAGAAAATTTCACATTTGTCCAAGAATTGTGGGTATAATCGAAAATATTTATACTTTAAGTAACTGAACAATAAAGAGCAAATGTAATTCTTTCATTTCCCCCTTTTTTTGCAGAAGGACTACGAGCCTCTGCCGTTGCCAGCCGACAGTCCCAATGCTTTGCGTGTGCCAGAGGAGTATGAACTGGTGTACAATGATGAAGTGCCTCAGCTACAGCTTGAACAGCAGAACGAGCGTCCCATACACTTGCGTACCAAATATCCCAGTGCCGGCAATCGGGATGTAAGAAGTGGTAGCCCCGACGCTAGTTCAACCAGCACCAGCACCAGTTTGCCACTCTCCAATCAATCGCCACTCAGTCTATGGGATCTGGAGTTGGACAATGAGAAAAGAGAACAAGAGTTGGATCAAACAGCCAGCAAATCTCGCAGACGCAAGCGGCGCGAAGAAAGCTCCAGCCAGGCCACCACCACCACCTTGGCTGGAGAGGACTTAAACGGGGAGGATTGGTATTTGGCTTCCATTTCATCTACGGGTGTGCTACTCAAGGCCTTGGGTAATCTTACATCCTCGCTGGATTTTGCCTTTGTGCTCAACATACGCGAGTCGGAGGCATATCCGCCATTATTCTCACCGCAGGACCTCAGCTGTGTGGAGGAAAAGGTCAGCGCCTATAAGAGTAAGTGTGCCTTGCGTTTGCCCAAGTGAATCCTAATTGGTTTACTCCCCTTTTTTGAGTAGCCTACACCGATAACTTGCGTGTGCTGCGCAAGCAATTCCTGAAACAGTGCCTCAGTGAGCGTCTGGTGGATGCCGAACCCGCCTTGCCCAAATATGAGTCCCAGTTGATTGTCACCCGCATAGGCATCACCTGCACCTGTCGTTCACTGCATCCGGGAGAGGTATGCTCGGAACTGGATCCCATTGAGCTGCAACGCTGGTCGGAGTTTATGGGCAATGATGGGCATGGTTACTATGCAAATAACTAAACTATGATGTTGATCCATCACACTCTTGATGTCTCCACCTCTCTCTCTCTCTCTCGATCGCTCGCTCTCACTCTCTCTCTCTCTCGTTCTATGAAATCGATAGTCAGTCACTATTGTAATTTAACGTCATTTTGTGTGTTGTGGGGTTTTCTGGTAAACAGTATTTACATGTGAATTTTTGTGTATATTTTGTGAGTTTTTTTTTAACAAACTAAAGTTAATGGAAAATATAAATATGAAAAAATAAAAACAAAGGGTTTTCTTAAAAATTTTAGTCCAGGTGGCACATAACTGACGAACTGTTCACACTGTGATTTGTTTTTGAACTCAAAAAATGGAGGAAAGCTTGTGTACAATTGCAGCACTTTTTCTAACTAATTTGGACATTTCCACTGAAAACAAACAAGTTTTTCTCACTAAGACTACTTTTCAAACTCTACTTTTGTATGACAGCTATACCATATAGATGTCCGATTTCGACAAAACATAGTGGAATCATGGGAAAGCATAGCAAACTCAGAAATCAAAGTTTGGAGACGTTTGAATTGAAAACAAAAAAGTTTTTCTAGCTAAAACCAGTTTTTTTGACTAATCGTTCCTATGGCAGATATATTTTATAGTCATCCGATTTTGACAAAACTTTACAGCATTGTGTAAAAGCTTATAAAATAAATATATGCCAATATTAAAGAGGTTTTTTTACAAAGACTAATTTTATAACATTAATTTTCTATGCCAGCTATACTATATAGTTGTCCGATTTCGTCCAAACTTGGCAGAATCAAGGAGAGGCATAGAAAACTAGTAAATACGGAGTTTGGAGACGTTTGCATTTAAAACAAAAAAGTTTTTCTCATTAAAACAAGTTTTTTGACGAATCGTTCGTATTGCAGCTATATGTTATATTCATCCGATCTTGACATTACTTTACAGAAATGTATAAAAGCTAACAAAATAAAGAAATGCCAATTTTCAAGTGGTTTACATGGAAAACAAAAAAGTTTTTCTTACAAAGACTCATTTTATAACCCTACTTTTGTATGGCAACTTGGCAGCAATGTGGAGAAGCATAGAAAACTAGTAAATACGGAGTTTGTAGATGTTTGCATTGAAAACAAAAAGGTTTTTCAACAATTTTAATGCACTCTTCATCAAGGGTATAATGACCTAGTATTATAGATTTGTCTTTCGGTAAGGGTACAGATGGTATGAGATAGCCAGATCAACTTTGTTTTCAATGTTTGCCACGCCTCGTACCGCCTCCGCAACTTGGAAAAAAAGTCATATCTCTTTGAGTTTTGAATCGAGCAGAGGAACGAAAACTACCCGAGCTGGTAAAGGTTTATCTCATTCAGGTTGAAGCTTAACTCAAACTTTCACTTTAACTAGAAAACAAGATGGGCTTGATTGGTACTGTGCCGGTTTCCTGAATCTTATACTCCTAACTTAAAACTGAACACCGCAAAGCTGTTCCCACCCTAACCCCTCATTTTCATACCCATAATACGCTTTTTATCCACATTTAAATATACATAGAATAGAATATATTTCAACTCGCTTAACAATTCATTTCTTGACCACCTGAATGACATCTTCATCGGCCATCACATGGGCAATTCCTACACGTTGTGGCGAGTATTTGGTGGAAGTGCCCCAGACCAAGGCATATTTGAATTGAGCGGCCAATGTGCGATGTATGGCATGACACACATGCTCCACACTGACGCCCTGAAAGCAAACAATACAAGCAAATCGTTTAACATTTCTTTCAAGGATCAATCGCCTTCATCCTGCTTACCTTTCTCAGAATCAAACCATCATCAAAGTCGGGCGGTGCGCCTGGCTTTTTGGTGTACACCCGAATCAGCTGCAGGGACTCCCACAACGACTCCAGCATATAGTCCAAGTTCAATTTCATATTACAGCTGACCACAATGGAGTTGGGTTGTCGCGCCAGGCGATCCACTTCTTCAATGGATATCTGATCGATCTTATTATACACATACAAACAAGGCAGATAAACACGGTTGGCGGTGACCACGTCAATGAACTCATCCTCTGTACAGTCCTCACGGAACAACACCTCAGCATTGAAGATCTTGAAGGAGTGCAGTATAGTTTGGACCATTTTCTCATTGCACCTGCTGAGCGAACAGGTGGCATTAAAACTGAGGCCGCCGCCTTTCTTTTGCTTAAAGTAGATGTTCGGTTTGCGTTTGTTCAGCCGAATGCCCACCGATTCCAACTCCCGTTCCAACAGTTCCCGATGAACATTGGGCTTGGTGGCATCCAGCATCATTAAAACCAAGTCGGCAGTGCGAGCCACGGCAATCACCTGGCGACCTCGTCCCTTGCCCTGAGCGGCTCCCTCAATGATACCCGGCAAGTCCAGCAGTTGTATATTCGCTCCTTGATACTCAATTACGCCAGGTATACAGGTTAAGGTGGTGAACTCATAGTTGGCTATAAGGCAACGTGGGCAGTCATCAATCATTTTCATTCATTCCAATTGCAATCCTTTACTCACCAGCCTCCGATTCCGTCTTGGTCAGTGTGGACAACATGGTGGACTTGCCCACCGAGGGAAAACCAATGAGCGCCACCCGTGCATCTCCACTCTTGAGCACATCGAATCCCTCGCCCTTTTCGCCTTTCTTTGACGGTTCCAGCAACTGGGAACGATATTTGGCCAATTTGGCCTTCAGCAAACCCAAATGATATTCGGTGGCTGGGAGAGAAATATGAAATGTTTTAGCGGAATCCTAACCTAAATTCAGTTGCCAGCAATGCGAAGGCAGCCGGTTAAACCGAACCCGCCCCGCCCCCTCGCTCTGGCTGTTACCACTCACCTTTGTTCTTTTGTGTGCGCGCAATTTCCCGCTCAATCTCTGCAATCTTCTCTAGAATACCCATTTTGCTGCTGGATGTATTTGTTGTTGTCCCAGCATTAAGTTAAAAACAAAATTGTCAATCGTATAACTAACAGCACAGCAGCAGGGCTGGACAAGTGCAATGCGTTGTTACAGGCAGCCCTGAACAGCTGTTGAACTCAGGGCTGCACCGCGGGAGCCTAAGCAATGGAGATGGGCGCGTGTCGATGTGCGAGTTTGTTAAGTATATGTACAATTAGAAAACCAAGTAAAAGAAATCGATTAAAAACATTTAATAACGGTATGTAACCCCTTGAATGTGTAGCCATATATTAGAAATACATAATATAAGGATCGCTCAACTCGTTTTGGCAAATTAAAAATGTAGAAACTGCCTATGTCTGCTATGACTCACTCGCATCAGTCATCCAACAACCTAATCGAATTAGGAAAATTATAAACAATCTATCTATTAGTAATGATCTCAGTCACGCGCTCATCTCTAAACACAAATTCTTTCGGCCCTGAGGCGACAGCTGTGAAGCACCTAATACGGTCACACTGCAGCGTCGGATAACATTTCCATACAAAGTGACGACGACCCAACACGTTTATAAGTTTTTAACCAAAATTTCAAGAGTATTTAACAAATTAAAGGTTCTTCTTAGTAGCTCAACATGTCCTTTTCGTTTACGCCCACCACAAACACGGGTCTGGGCGGAGCGGGCGCTCCTCCAGCATTTGGTGCGGCGACTGCAGCGCCCAATTTCAATTTTGCCGCTCCCGTGAGTGCAGCGCCCACCCTTAGCTTTGGAGCAGCAGCAGCGGTTGCGGCAGCCCCTGCTTTTGGAGCAGCACAAGGGGCGGCACCTGCTTTTGGAACAGGACAAGGGGCGGTACCGGCTTTTGGAACAGCACCAGCGGCGGCTCCTGCTTTTGGTACACAACCAGCGGCGGCTCCTGCTTTTGGGGCAGCACCGACAGCGGCTCCTGCCTTTGGAGCGGCGACACCCGGCTTCGGAGCAGCACCGGCTTTTGGAGCCGCTCCTCCGGCTGTGGTGACAGTGGCTCCCACCTTTAACTTTGCCACGCCAACCTCAAGTGCAGCCACCACAGCACCGGCATTCGCTTTTGCCACGCCCACCACAGCCGTTGCCGCCTCGACTCCAGCCACAGGTACAGCCATGCCGACATCCTTGGGTGCGGGCATAGGTAGCTTTGCCTTCAATAAGCCCCAACCGACCACGGCGGCCAGTTTGAATTTCAACACCACGACGACCACGTCCACAGCGCAACCTTTCCAATCAGGCCTAAGACTGGGAGCACCAGTCACCAACACAGCAGCCAATCCCATTGGTGGCATCTTTGGCAGCAAACCCGCCCAGCCAGCCACTGCTCCGACCACATTTGTGGGCCTGGGCGGCATAGATGTCAGTGCCAATCAACCCAAGTTGGGTGACAACAAACAAGATGGCATCAAGGTAGGTTCATTAACCAAATTAAAACTCCACCTCTAATCTCTCTCTCTGATTTTGCCACAGATCAAAGAAACCCAAGTGCCTGATGAGATAGTGAAAACCGTGGATGCCCTCAAGACCTACATCAAGCAACAGAAAACCATTTCCTCCGACATTGGACGCACCTCCACCTCAAAGTTCTCCAATGTGGGCCATGAGATCATGAATCTCAAGTGGGTGCTGCAAAATATGGCCAATTCGGTGGATGTGAATAATCAGCAAATCAAATTGCTACGCCAGGAGACGGCCAAGGCCATACAATCCCTGGAGATGGCTCAGCGTACACAGGATACCCCAGCCGGCCTACAGTTTGAGCATAGTGCTCCGTTTCAATACTTTCAGTGTTTGGTGGCCAAATACGAGCAGGATTTGATTTCCTTTAGGCAACAAATCAACCTAACCGAACGGCATATGCATGCACTGGCCAATCCGCAGAGTATATCGCCAGAGGATCTTAAACGCGGATTCCGTCAACTGAATGAGTCGTTCATATCATTGGCCGGACGTCTGCATGAGCTGCATCAGCGTGTGGAGGAGCAGAAGGAATATTACTCAAACTTGCGACGCTATCGCCTGAGGGATGCCACAAATGTTTTTGAGAAAATTGACAATCCGCCACAGCAACTGATGGAGCCGCAAAGGATAAGCAGTGGACCGACGCCGTTCTCGAATATATCGGCCATAAGCACGCTGAATAAATCATTTGCAGCGGCAGCTGCAGCATCGGCAAGTAATGCGGCAGCGAAATGAGAATTTTGTACAATTAAATGAAATGGAAATAAATGATAGTTTCGGAACATTTAGGACATTTGAAATTTTAACGGTTCACTCATCTCTAATTTAGGGCTGCCCACTTAGACAGCGGGGCTGACAACCCTGCTTTTTAACAGGCTGGCAACGCCGTTGCAGCAGTGTGTGTGTGTCACATGATAATTTTCACAGTTGTATTAAAAATTCCAAAGACGTCGTCACTTGCTTTTTTCAACTTGCTCTGTACACCACGGCAAAGTAGGTAATTTTACTAGCAAAAAAAAACATGGCCAGCCAAACGCAGGGTATCCAGCAATTGCTGGCAGCTGAAAAGAAGGCAGCCGAAAAGGTAGCAGAGGCCAGGAAACGTAAGTGAAAATTTATATTATTCCAATTGGAGAGATACACACACACAACAGAAGAAAAAAAACAACGTAACCGCCCTCGCCCTCCCCCTTAACGATCCATGTTACGAGCGAGTCACATGACGAGAGTTATGTTCGTCAATATTAAAGTCACAAATCGTTTTAGGCAAGGCAAGAAGATTGAAGCAAGCCAAGGATGAGGCCACCGAGGAGATTGAGAAATTCCGTCAGGAGCGCGAGCGTGCCTTCAAGGAATTCGAGGCCAAGGTAAGCATATCTGGCATATCTCTGAACATTAATTGATTGCCCCCTCCATTCTACAGCACATGGGCAGTCGCGAGGGTGTTGCTGCCAAAATCGATGCCGACACCCGTGTCAAGCTAGCCGACATGGACCGTGCCATCGTGACGCGCAAGGAGCCCGTCATACAGGAGATTCTGCAATACGTCTACAACATCTCGCCGGAGGTGCACAAAAACTACAACATCAAGACATAAACTATTTCTCATCTGCAAACTCGATGTCCACGTTCAATGCATAGTTTAGCCCAATAATCATTAGTGGATGTGCGAGGCAAGGATTACTGAACTAAAACTGCTCTACTGTATTATTCCATTTTAATTAAACTTGTGAAAAATTTGTTGTTGTTTCCCCCCCTTAAGAATTTGTCTAATGTTCTTTGTGGTTTATTTGGCAGATGCCCATGTATTATTTTGCTGTTATGTTGTATTCTTTTTTTAATTAAATACAAGTTTGTTACTCTTATCATGTGATTTCTGATGGCCTTTAGTTATGTTTTGTTAACTTTCTGTGTATTTTAGGTTGCAGTCAGCTGATTGTCGTTAAAAGCCTACTTGGGAAGACTAACGTTATTTGGTTACGTCAAACTAGTGATGTGCGCGAGCTTACAGTTTGTGGCTATCGACACCCTGTGGCCTAGAATTTGACTTGAACAAGCTCTTCTAACAAATTGACCGCGCTCAGCATAAGAACTTGCTCCCTGATCAATCATACTTTTTCCTGATCTTTCTGCTGAACTCCAATGATACGGTATCATAATAGACAATTTGACGTATCATGCCAGAGGAGCTTTTAACAAGAAAAAAGGATGCTCCTCCTACCTACAGCTGTAATTGTATATCGATCGATTATTTCGATACCCATACACGTATCTTGGTAAATTTTTTGCACTCTATGTAAGAAATCGTTTTTTTTAAGGGGCGATAAACAGTTTGAAATAACTAAAATATATGTCAAAATTTAAATTTGACAACTATTATGCAATTTCCATGTTGACACGGAGCCGCTTTTAAAATATTGCCTTTTAAAGTCTTTGTCCAAAAATGTAGCACTTCGATCAGCAGAAAGTAATCGATGTATAATTTTTCCTGATACCTGCTCAGCAATCAAACTTTCTGCTGAACACGGCAATTGTTTTGGCATATAAGAAACTTAAGTCCTTTGTTGATAATACTGAAAATTAGGTTTCGTGTTCGAGCAGGGCCTTACAAATCAGGCACGCCCTCATCACTAATCGAAAGCTTACCATAAGTACCTGGTTTTAAATCGGCTAAACAAAAAGGCTCCTTGGCTAATGTTATTTTTTCTAGTACAGTTTCGTATTGGAATTAAATTCCTTGTGCAAATCAGTTCTAAAATCATTTTACTGTAGCACAGTGCAAAATAATTTCACAAATTTAAAATGCGCGCCATGGCACAGCTGATGTGGCAACTCTGTCTGCAAAACAAACTCAGCGCAGAGTTTCTGTTGTAGTTTGGCAGTGGGCAACAGCGCAACGGTATTTGTTCTCCGCGCTGTTGCTATATTTATTTAATATTATTGTTATTGTATAACAATACGAAGTGCAAAGTGCAATAGTTCACAAGTGATATTAATCTTAATGTTATGAAAATGCTTTATGCAGATGAAATAAGCCGAATTCGCGCAGCATACACACACACATAGTTTTCTTTTTTGGCAACACACACACATACACACATACATGCGGTGGCTGTGTGAAAGTAAACAAGTTGTGCAAACTAAAAAAGTAAAATGCTAAATTTAGATAATGGAAGCGACAACATCCACAACCTGCACCTCACATCCGCTTTCCCAAGCAGATGCTCCAGAATTGTCCCCAAGTGGCCACTTGGAGCCACCGTTTACCGCACCATTGGCTCCCTACAATATTGAGCTAGTGAAGCGAATGGGCTTGAGTGACAAATTAACCGGCAGTGAAAGCATATGGAAGGGTGCTAACGGTGGAGATGCTATGACACGTTTTATGGAACAAGAGCGACGGAGCGGGAATCCCATGGAATCATCTAATGAATCACTGGCATCTGTCAGTTTGGCTGATAAGAGAATGAGATTCGCTGAAAGGTAGGTACAAGAAATGAAACGCTCAGAGAGACACTCTCCGGCACATCAAGGAAATAGTCATTTAAGTTAATTACATTTTGTTATCGTCATGGGCTTTTGTCTGCTTGTTGAGCTTAGTGGGTTTTTGAGCTTAATACAGGGTGATTATTTAATTGAAAATTATTTATCCAGTAAGAAGTAAGAATCTTTCAAAATCGATTTAGGTTCTTTGCAACAATCCGGTTCAGGGGCTCAAACCAAAATGGACAAATGGTTTATGTTCGTATGTTTTAGGTTCAAGGTTCTTGGGGAAACCAATTTATTTTCATATTTGGAAAGTCCTTTCAACTTAGCCTTGGGTCGATGACCATTTAAAAGAATCGAAGTCTCAAATACAAGACCTTTAATTATAAGAAACTTTATGGATCTTCTGGGGGATCGAAAATCATAGTCTTAAGACATTAAGCCTGATTTGCTTTCAAACTTTCGCCATATCTCGACCTGATGACAAACAAAAACTAATAGCCAATGGTTTAGATTTTGTAATGAATCTTTCGGGGCTGCAAACCGGTTTTGATCCGAACCTGTTCGAAACCGGTACTCCGACTATCATATTACAGTGCACCGAACCTTGAGCCGAACCACTTATGGTATAAAAAACGAACCTAACCCTGTTCCGAACCTAAACTTTAGGCTCGCTTCAACAAAAAATGGAAAAATTCATAAATTTTACCTATTTCCTAGAAGCTTCTTCTGTTGTCCTGATGGTTTTGGAAGACTGAGTCTTGCAATCGGCAGGAAAGTTAATGTAAACATCCATACCATACTATTATAACTATAAGCCTCAATTTTTTAAGATCCTCGACTCCAAATTTAATTGAATGATTCACAAAATAAGCGCTTAACATTACTGCGGATCATTTTTCGTACGTAGACTACGAAATCGAATTTCATTTAAGGGAACAGAATTTGTATCCAGGACTTCGAAATTTTTATAAATAGAAAAACTTTGTAATTGTGTTCATGAGCTGAATTTTGACTGTGCGGGAATTGTGACAAAATAAAAATTCCAGGATGCTGTTAACAGACCTGAACAGTAAATTATAGTTTGAATAATCTTATTCCAAACCAAAATCGACACAATTTCCTTACAAATAATGTCGTTTTTAGGTCGATTACAAAATAAACTTGGATAAAGCTTTGGCTAAACCAAGGTTCCAACCAAAATCTTATCCCAAAAACCTCAAAATTATGAACCTTAACCATTGATAAATTTTGGTGTGAACCTGGGTTCCAAAAATTATTTTGGGTTTCATTATTTTAAACTGAAACGAAGTCCTGGGTTTAGTTCTGACACACTTGGTTAGGTTCGCAGTAAGCAATATGTAAGAATTTCGACTGTTCTGTCCGAACTGTTCCTCGGATCAGAGCATTTCTAGCTTGGTAGAGTTACCGTAGTTTTCCTAGGGTTTTTGTACTTATAACATGGATAACTAGACATGACTAGATAAATAATACTTTATTTCTTTAAGTAAATACAATTTTAATTCACCTCATTTAAGGGGACCCTGTTTATCCAATCACCTTTAGACTTAACTAAACTGAACTTTTATTATAAAATTAATATTTCATAAGCAGTAATTATCCAATGTAGTAATTCCGTTGATACAAATCGACTAGCTAGTGTTTTTCTGTATCATGACAATTATTGGAAATTCTAGACAGGAAAACTGCCTCCACCCCCCCACCCAGTTGAATGCTACACAAACAAAGCACGCAGAGCTTGAAACTGAAATTAGAATGATCAGAGTCTATAAACCCATATACTGCATATAGTTGCCATGTGATTCCAAGTGCTCTCTCGGCTGGCTCTCTTAGACGCAGACGCCAGCAACAGCTGATAGCCCACTGACTGACAAGACAAACCGGCAAATGGAAATTGTTTACGAAGCTCTCGCTCTCTCTGTCTTTCGATTCAGTTTGTTGTCATAGGCGCTCCGAGCTGGACGCAGTCGGTCCACACGCTGGGTAACTGTCACCCACATCGCGTCGTGACTTTATATATTTAATTTCTGCGGTTTATTATTAACAAACAAGTTAACATTTTGTGAAAAAATTTGGTTTAATTTTGTAAGTTCAAACCAACTAAAATACGATTTTATGTTGGTAAAAACGAGTTTCCTTTGTTAAACTTGTTGCCATGGATTAATCATCGATGCAGACAGTGGTGGCTTCTTCTTTTTAAACTTTTGTGTGTAGTTTAAGTAATATCATTTATCCTACATATAAACATAGAAATTATATAAGAGAAATTTTCAATGACAAACTTTTGCTAAAGCTTTTCAATTTGTTGTTATTTTCGTTTAATAAATATTTCTCTGTCTTGGCCTTGATTAAATTTGAAAGCCAAAAAATTGTTTAAATGTGTAGGCTTTCGGTATTCGCGTCTCAACGAATTGTGTGTAAATTTTTCCATTATTTAAAGTTAAAGGTAATTATGTTTGAAGACCTGAAGGTTAATCACATGGGCCAAACAAAAAAGAAACCACAAAAATGAGTTGTGATTCAGGCAAAGAGAAGAAGTTAATAGACACACATAAGAGATATACAATTAGCGGGAAATACAGAATATATAGGCAACAAAATTCCCCCAAGTTCGTTTGAACTTGTTGAAATGAATGAGGTGTTTGATATTATTATCCAAAGTGTTCTGCTTCAATTACTAACGAATATGTTTGCTCATTAGAACTATTTAATAATTTTAATATATGACCTAAAGATCATTTAATTCACTGATAAGACATTCGTGATAAGTGTTAAATAATGTTTTCAGAACTTAACTTAATAATTATAAAATCAGTTTTTCTTATCATGTTTGTTTTGCGAGAAACATTCAGTTGTCTCCCTGAACTTATCAGCTATCAGGCAACTCTGAATTGCAAGATGGCACAAAAGAGCCTGACCTTATAATATTGGGAAAGGTTGGACTTATTTAGTCAAAACTCAGAAACCATTTACATTATACATATATATTATACATTATACAAGGCTTCTAAGTTACAATTTTGAACCACTTTTGAGACGGTTTAATTGGTTAGTTTGAAACTGGGGAAATATCTAACTTCATAATAACAACTGGCCGGGCGTGGTACAGCTGGTAGAGTGTGTGCCTACTGTGCAAGAGGGTCGTGTGGGTTCTATCCCGCCTCGGGACATCTAATGAACAGGTTTTTTCTTTAAAAAGTTACACACCCGGTCACCTTCACTAGCAGCAGCTTAAAAGTAACTAGCTATTAAAAAGCATTGTCATTGGGATCCGGCGTTAAACTGTAAAGACGAAAAAAAATATATTTTTTTCTTCTGATACTTTAACCTAAAGCTCTTTCGAAGCACTATAGTTAGTGGTAACGTTAGTTTTAGACCTAGTGGTGGTTCCAAGATAAAACCAATCTAAAAGCGATTCGCACGTGACCAAATATAGAAGTGGCGTTTAGGCTATCAATATACCTCCCCCAAGAGGGGGAAATCTCCGGTATAGAAAAATTATAAACTTTTTGTTTAGCTTCTCTAAACTGAATCAACTGGTTAGAAAGTCAAGGTTGCGGCGCCCCTAGCTTTTAGCTGGGTATTAGCAAAAGCATTTAGTTTGTCTGAAAACTGACCCAACTAAGAGACCAGTCGGTAGTTTTAGCAACCCTTCAGCTAGCCTTTATTTATATGGAGCTTACACCCTGCTAAATCAATTTGGGTTGTCTGAGTACTATGCTTAAGTTAGGATAGTTTGACAAATAACACAGGCAACACGATAAAATCTCCACAAACGACATCCACATTTCCATAGTATTTGAAGGGGTCACACTGCTTATACTTCTTTTAAACTTCCAAGTTTTTAATTCTAAAAATAAAGAAGAAACTCCTCTTAACTTGGTTTATGGACCAAACTATTGATCAAAAATCATTCTCCAAATTTGGAAAGCTATTAGAAAAGTCAGAAAATTTAGGGCAAGGGGGATGATCAAGGCAAAGTATTATATTTAGCCTTTCTACATGAAGATCTTTTTGAAAGGCTACCAAAATTAAGCACACTTTATCTACTTCAAAGCAGTTTTTGTGCCAATTTCGGGCTTTCGGACAGCTAAAAAGAGCCTAGACAAGCTTCTCTCAATCTCTGGGCGAGTGCAGTTTATGACATTGAACTGTCTTACCTTTATATTAATTCCCTAAAATTATAATAGTTTTCTTACTTTTTACTATGACAAGATTTTATCTCAGAATACCTATCATTATATTAACCATATATTACTCATTCGATTGCACTTCATACCCACAATTTGATGCATAATTTGTTTTAACAATGATTCATTCAATATATATTGTGTCTTGGCAAGCTCGGTTAGGTATTGTATGACAAGGAACTGGCTTTAGGTAATTCACTTAGTAAAATGTTTTCACAAGTAAATATGATATTTCTTCAAATGTTTTTTTTTTTTGTAGTTCATTAGCAAAATCTTGCAGGAAACTGACAATGAACTCGCTGAGCTAGCACATAAGCAGTGGCGATTTCACAGTTCTCTATTGCCTATAAAATTTCTACAAAATAAACAAATCATTTTATTACAGATAACAGCTGTTGGTTTATGATGTGCCTTATCTTGTGAATTTGTTTGTTCAATTTTGCCTTTTGGCAATTATTTGAAGTCTCCCTAAGTTGAAGTAAATCGCTGCGCTATGCTAATATTGAGCTATATTTGATTACTTGAGAACTTAAGTCAGTGGCTTTTTGAAGGGGGATTAAAGTAGTTTACACGAAAACTACTACTACAATGAAATGGTTTATGTACCTTTAACTAAATAATGTTAAATAGAATGCTAACAATAAGTTCCTGGAAATGAAACTGGCATCAGTTACCGAAACAAACCAATTTTCGCTTCACTAGAAGCTTAACCAACTCTTCAGCTTTTGGGATTTGCAATTGAGTTACATTTTTCTGAGAATTGTATACAAAATAAAATGACTATAAGCCCCCCTTGACCTACTTCACTGATAAAGTGTTCCACTTCTTTGGGAATTTAAATGTTTATGTACTTAATTACTGACTCCAGACACGCCAGGCGCCAGCTGAGGTGCTAAACAAGGCAAGTCCACTCCACAGGGATCAATGCCTCTGTCGTTAACATACAAAAAAAAATCACCCACCATATGTTTCATCCAATTACAACATTAAAAGCATTTCCATTTACAGCAAGCATAACGACAGCAACGCCTCAACCTTACAACTGCCTGACACTGCTGCCAGCTCGGCGGGGTCCTTGCCCAACGGCAAGCCCAAGACTAAGAAGGATACACACACAAATCATACAAATCTCTCCACCCCCCTACTGCCAATGACTGAGCCAGCGCCCACGCTGGTGACCAGCAGCACCTACGATGAACGTGAATGCAGCTGTCCACGTGAATTCTACCAAAGATCTGAGCTCAATGTGTCGCTATTCTTTGAGGATTGTTTACGATCCATTGATTTTATGCTTGCATACAAGATCAATGCAAATACACCCACAGAGGAGGAAAATGCGGAGAAAAGACGTGTCTTTCAGGCGAATCTCGAGAATCAAGGGTTGGAGCTAGAGTTCAGTCAGAAGGAGCAAATCTTTTTTATTAAGGTATGTAAGGAATGGAAGTAAATTTAGAAGAAGATTTTATATTATAAAATATATTTCAGATTCATGCTCCCCTGGAGGTCCTGCGTTGCTATGCGGAGATACTAAAACTACGCATGCCCATGAAGGAGGTGAGCACTTTAAATACTTAAATGTAGAATACCAAAACTTAAAGCACACCTTTCGGCAATTAATCCAAATCCGAATTTAGTTATTGAAAATTTATTTTTCTACAAATTTTTCTAGTTATTTTGTAGTATGCGTATACATGAAAGATCAAATCGTCTACACAATGCAGCACAATATTTATCGAAGAAGGTCTGCATATATGTACAATCAATGTATTCAATTTGTTGGCGTTTGCTTTAAAAGTTGCTTTGCGAAATATAAACATATTAGCTAGCTTAGATTGTTATTGTTTTGCTTAATTTGTTGGCATGTTTTTCTAATCAGGTCTTTCAGAAAAGGTGGCCTGTAAAAGTATAATACAAGTTTCAAGCAATAACGAGTATTTCCAATAACCTAGATATAATTCAAAGGGATAGTTTTCATACCCTTGCAGAGCGTATATTGAAATTGTCCATATGTAGAAGGAAGCATTTCCGACCACATAAAGTATATATATATATTCTTGATCAGCATGACGAGCTGAGTTGATTTAGCCTTGTCCGTCTGTTTCTATGCTATCTCCTCCGTCAGTTTTAAAGCTATCACCACCAAACTTTGCACGAAGTCTTCTGGCACAAATACGCTACACACTTGTCGGATCCGGCCGGATCGGATGCCTATAGCATATAGCTGCCATAGGAACGATCGATCGAAAAACTAGTTCTAGTGAAAAAACTTTTTTGTTTTCAATGCAAACGTCCCCAAACAACGTATTTACTAGTTTTCTATGCTTCTCCATGATTTTGCCAAGTTTGGTCGAAATCTGACATCTATATAGATTAGCTGCCATATAACCTTACTTTAGGTTAGAAAAATAGTCTTAGTGAGAAAAACTTTTTTGTTTTCAATGTAAGCCTCTTTTAGATCGGCATATATTTTTTTTTATAAGCTTTCACACAATTCCTCAAAGTTTTGTCAAAATCGGATGACTATAGGTTATAGCTGCCATATGAATGATCGGTCGAGAAACTAGGTTTAGTGAGAAAAACTTTTTTGTTTTCGTTGAAATCGCCTCCAAACTTGGTACTTTTTAGTTTGCTATGCTTTTCCATAATTCCGCTTAGTTTGGTCGAAATCAGACATCTACATAGAATAGCTGTCATAGAAAAGTAGAGTCTGAGAAGTAGTCTTAGTGAGAAAATCAAGTTTGTTTTCAGTGGAATTGTCCTTTCAATTAGTTAGAAAACCTTCTGCATGGGTATACAAGCCGAAGCTAACTTTCCTCTATTTTTAATATTCCTTATTTAGATATTAAAATATCCATTTTTCATATCCATTGAATGATTTTTAGCTCCGTTTTAGAAAAATTTAAGATCCATTTAACTAAATAGATTAAATAGATATTTTAATATCCAAATATAGACACCAAAATTGCTGGACTTCCGCTATAAATCCGAGCTTTAATCAAGAACTGTTAAATCACTGGAAAAGCATATTATACCCACCGATTTTCATTATGTAGGTCGATGAACTTTTCCGAAAAAAATTTCAACAATTTGATAAATCTAGCGGAAATCTTAGAAAATTTTAACATTCGTGTCGTTTTAAAAATATACGACGAGCGCTTCTCTAAGTCCCAGAGACATTTTGCTTGTAAAGTATAGTTGTTTTTAAAGTTAATTCTTTGAATATGTTGTTATTTTTTATTATACATAAAGTATTGCTGTTGTTACAGTTACAATAATTTAAGTAATTGTTAAAGTAATTATGTGAAGTAATCTATGAATAATCATAGTTCCAAGTTGCAATTACTATTACTAACAACAATCTTAATCAGTAATTGATTTTTCATTATTTGAATAATCCCTATTATTGCAAAGAATGGGAAGTAATGATCTGAATAATCCCAATTATTGCAATGAAAAGTAATTCAAATCGGGAAGTAATGCCCACATTATAGCTCTGTTTATTATTGGCTTATGTTTGATATATTTCGAAACCAAATACAGATAATCGTTACCACGTTCCTAATCTATATGTAAACCATTTGCACTCTGTGTATCTTTTTTTTAATCTTTTTTCTTGTACTTACAGATCCCTGGCATGTCTGTGGTGAATCGTTCTACCAAAAGTATATTTTCTAGTCTCAAAACTGTCTGCCAATTTCTTCTGCGTTATATTTATGTGGATGAGCATCACTTTCCCAAGCGGGCGCATCGGTTCACAGCTATCTACAGTCGTGACAAGGAATATCTGTAAGTTGATAGAAGTAAAATGAATCTGCTTAACTCAAATTGGCATCCTTTTGTTACAGTTTCGATATACGTCAGGATTGTTTCTTCACCACCGCAGTGCGTTCTCGCATTGTAGAATTCATATTGGATCGTCAACGTTTTCCCTCCAAGCATCATAATGACATGGCTTTTGGCATAGAGCGATTGGTGGCCGAGGGTGTCTACTGTGCAGCATATCCTTTGCATGATGTAAGTGGAAAGTGGAATATCCTAAAGTATGACAACTAAAACTGGTTTAATTGCAGGGAGAGATCAATGAGGTGGGAACCATGAGAGCATTGCTGTATAAACATTGGGCCTCGGTTAAGAAATGGTATCGCTATCAGCCTTTGGATGACATCAAGGAATATTTTGGTGTTAAAATTGGTAAAAAAAAGAATAGAATACATATTTTTGTAAATTAAAATACTAAACTTTTTTGTATAATCTACTAGGTCTGTACTTTGCCTGGTTGGGTTTCTATACCTACATGCTACTGTTGGCCTCCATAGTGGGCGTCATATGCTTTCTCTACTCCTGGTTCTCACTGAAAAACTATGTGCCTGTGTAAGTTAAAGTCTCCTTATCTGCAAAAGAAACCTCTAACAATTTAAATCCATTTCAGCAAAGACATCTGCCTGCGTCCCAATACCAATATCACCATGTGTCCACTCTGTGATTGGTGTAACTTTTGGGATCTTAAAGAGACTTGCAACTATGCCAAAATTACTTATCTCATCGATAATCCCAGCACCATATTCTTTGCCGTCTTTATGTCTTTTTGGGCTGCCCTGTTTTTGGAACTGTGGAAACGTTATTCGGCCGAGATAACACATCGCTGGGATTTGACTGGTTTTGATGTGCATGAAGAGCATCCCAGACCACAGTATTTGGCACGTCTCGAGCATATACCACCGACTCGTACCGATTATGTGACGAATATGAAAGAGCCTACGGTACCATTTTGGCGTATGAAATTACCGGCCACAGTTTTTAGCTTTTCGGTGGTTATACTACTAATTGCCTTGGCATTTGTGGCTCTGGTGGCGGTGGTGGTCTATCGCATGTCCATGCTGGCTGCTTTGAAAGTGGGCGCCAGTCCCATGACCACCTCGAGTGCTATTGTAGTGGCCACCGCATCGGCGGCTTTTGTTAATTTGTGTTTGCTTTATATACTGAACTATGTGAGTAGATGGAAAGATAACAAAATGCAATTGGATTATATTCTCATTATTTTAGATGTACAATCATTTGGCTGAGTATCTCACAGAGCTGGAAATGTGGCGCACGCAAACCCAATTTGATGATTCGCTTACTTTGAAGATATATTTACTTCAATTTGTCAACTATTATGCTTCCATATTTTATATAGCCTTTATAAAGGGCAAATTTGTGGGTCATCCGGGACAGTATAATAAGGTGTTTGCCTTTAGACAAGAGGAGGTGAGTCAGTAGATGAGAAGAAAGTTATTTTAAACTCTAAGGCCTAACTAAGGACTATTATAAGCCTCAATATAAGCCAATCATCTACATAGAGCTATCTGTCAAATAAGAGATCAAAATCTAAGCTTATCTGACACATAACAGCTATTCGGAAGATGAGAAATCGGCCCTTATTGTTCGAAGTTATCTTTCCCATTTTCCCAGGAGAAACCCTGATTTGAATTTTCCACTATATAACTTAACATGCATTAGTTTTAGATATCCAGCTATAGTTTGTTTTAAATGTTTTGGTTAAACCAAAGAAAGGTCACATATGAAGGGAAACTAGAACTCACAAAGATAAGTAGCGGCCTTATATGTAAATGAATAGGGGAATCTTTAATGTGGACCTACGATTTTACATATGTGTGCTTTCCCAGCCCAGCACACTAACATAGTATCGAGGGTCCACATAAAAGTTTCCCCTATTCATTCACTTATAAGGCCGCTACTCATCTTTGTGAGTTCTAGGTCTTTGTTTAAACCGACTTCACACTCAGTTTTTATACCCTTGAAGAGGGAATATTGAAATTGTCCTGATGATTGTAACGCATAGAAGGAATCATTTCCAACCACATAAAGTATATATATTCTTGATCAGCATGAAGAGCTGAGTTGATTTAGCCTTGTCCGTCTGTCTGTCTGTCCGTCTATTACAAGTTTTAGAGTTATTGCGACCAAACTTTGCAGGAAGTCTTCTGGTACAAATACACTGTACATTTGTTGGACCCAGCTGGATCGGATGACTATAACATATAGCTGGCATAGAAACGATCGGTCGAAAAACTAAATCTAGTGAGAAAAACTTTTTTGTTTTCAATGAAAATGCCTCCAAACTTTGTGTTTTTTAGTTTGCTATGATTTTCTATGGTTTTGCCAAGTTTGGTTGAAATCGGACATCTATATAGTTTAACTGCCATATAAAAACAAGGTTGGAAAAACTGCCTTAGTAAGAAAAACTTTTTGTTTTCAATGTAAAACTCTTTAAAATTGGCATATATTTATTTTATAAGCTTTCACACAATTCTTAAAATTTTTTGTCAAAATTGGATGACTATAGGTTATAGCTGCCATAGGAATAATCGGTGAAGAAACTAGTTTTAGTATGAAAAACTTTTTTGTTTTCAAGGAAAAACCCTCCAAACTTTGTATTTCTTGGTTAGCTATGCTTTCCCATGATTGCACTAAGTTTGTCCGAAATCGGACATCTATATAGTATAGCTGTCATAGAAAAGTAAAGTCAGAAAAGTAGTGCTAGTCAGAAAAACTTGTTTGTTTTCAGTGGAAATGTCCTTCAAGGGTTAACTTTTCTCTATTTTTCTTAATTAAATGTAATGTTTGATACCCACCTTTCATTGCAGTGTTCCTCTGGTGGTTGTCTCACAGAGCTATGCATTCAACTGGCCATTATAATGATTGGCAAGCAGGCGTTCAATACCATTTTAGAAGTCTATCTACCCATGTTTTGGCGCAAAGTTCTGGCCATTCAGGTGGGTCTTTCGCGTCTCTTCAATAACACACCCAATCCCGACAAGGCCAAAGATGAACGTTGGATGCGTGACTTTAAACTTTTGGACTGGGGTGCACGCAGTTTGTTTCCCGAATATTTGGAAATGGTTTTGCAATATGGTTTTGTTACCATATTTGTGGCCGCCTTTCCCTTGGCCCCGTTCTTTGCGCTGTTGAACAACATTCTGGAAATGCGTTTGGATGCCAAGAAACTGTTGACTCATCACAAGCGTCCAGTGTCGCAGCGTGTTAGGGATATTGGTGTTTGGTATAGGATACTCGATTGCATAGGCAAGCTGAGCGTTATAACGAATGTAAGTGTGGTTAGCCAACTTTTTGTTATATATTTATTAATTGTATCATTTTATAATAGGGATTCATTATAGCCTTCACTTCGGACATGATACCACGTTTGGTCTATAGGAATTATGTATCAGAGGATGGCACCTTGAATGGTTATTTGGATTTTACTTTGTCAGAGTTTCGGATCTCAGATTCGCCTGGCTTGAACAGTCTCGCTGGCGATCTTTCCAATATAACTGTGTGCAAGTAAGTCAGAAGCTTAATTTTTAAAAAGTTGTGTTAAGTTTTAATGTACATTTTTCTTGCAGATATACAGATTTTCGTTTGCCGCCTACATCGCCAGATAAATACCACTTGAGCAGCATGTTTTATATAATACTCGCCTGCCGTTTGGGTTTTGTGGTGGTTTTTGAGGTGAGTAGATTTTATTTTATTTCAAAACATAAATGCTTAAGAAAATCTCTTTCCTTTTAACAGTTTAATACAAATCCATACTTAAATAAGTTTGCTTTCTGTGTCATGTCATATAGAAGTGCCAAATTAGTTTAACAGCCTTTTAATATTTAGACTTTGACATGCTGAAACATACCCGAAGTTTCCACAATGCTCTCCTGCAAAGCACGATTCTCATTGGTTGAAGACTTCAGTAGGCGATATAAAGCATAAATGCCATAGCCAAATAGGGCATTGATTACTAAAGGTGCAAACCAAATTAGTCTTCGTTTAATTGTTATTATAAAACTTACCTAAAAACACACCAAAGAGCACACTACGTGCTATTCGACGATCCACTGAGGCATCCAAATCATCAATTTTAATTTCCAAACTCACAAATATGGCTATTTCGATGACCATGGAGACACAGCCATTGATCAACCAGGGGGCAATGCAAATGAGACGTTGCTGAAGAGAAATTTTTGTTAATTCTTATTTATTTCTTAAATTTATTTCTCACCTTTTTGATCCCATCTAACAGAATAGAAGCCACTACCAGGTTAATCAAAGCCTTAATCCAAATTGTTAGCGTAACAATCATGTAAAACGCTTGCGAGAATTCATGCACCAAAACATAGTCCACTGCCAAGCAAGAAAGTTTGAGTTTTTTAACAAAAATTAAGATATCAAATCAACTCACCCAAAGTGGCGATAAACGAGCCAAAGGGACTCATAACTTGAACTTCACTTTGCTGCCATTGTGATAGATCCATGAAATCAAAGTACAAATAATAGCTGCTCAGTCCTAAAACACTTAGGGCAATGAGCATATCCAGACAGGCTATGCTTAGGCCCACCGAGCGTAGATTTAAACAGTCAAAGCTTTTCATTGTAATGGAATTGATCAAAGATGGATCTTAGGATTATCTGAAATAGATGAATAAGAATTTTAAAAACAGTTTTAGTTTAACTTGTAACATATATGTAACAATCGATGATTGAATCGACAGAAGGCCATAAACACGTCCATCTACTCCTCAGCTTAAAATGAAACACACACTCAGGGAGTTACTTGAGTGATAATCTTGAACAGCAAGCTGAGTTGGAAACCCCATAAAGAGGAAGTAGTAGACAAAGAAAGAAATAAAATATTTTATTTTATAGCAGCAACCGTATGATTTAGAAGTTCAGTTTCGGTTTTTATACCAACTACTCGGAGAGTGAAAATGGTATACTAAACTTGTGGAAATGTTTGTAATAGATAGATCGCAACACTATAAAGCTTGATCAGCATCAACAGCCGAACTGACTTAGACATGTCCGTTCGCCTGTCACTGTCGGTAACTAGGATGATCATATTTTGTATCCCTTTGATGGTTTTCAGCTCCGTTGGATGATTAAAAGGATATTTAAGACATATCCTTTCGAAATGGATACGGGAAATCATCCAATGGATGTTTTTTCATATCCTTTTTTCTGTGTAGAAGAGCCAGAGCAATCATTTATTGTAGGCTAGTATTGCCTGCAGCTCATGTTGAATAACTTCTACAAATTTTAAGTTATGGAGCTCATATTTAGCATAATCTCTTAAATTTTCATGAAGCTCGAATAACAAATGGCAGAGCAATAATGGTTATAACAAAAATGCTGCATTCAGTTAAGAGCAGAACTCACTATCTGCTTACATTGATAGTGTAACATAAATGTTAGTCCTCTGTTAATTAAGATTATAAAAGGCTATTAAAATATAATTCCATAAAGTAACGGGTATATCGAAGTCTGGCAAGGCCGACTATAACTTACGCTCTCGTTTTCAATAGGAAGGAAGATTTGAGAGATCTTTAAAATCTACTAAGACCATAATTTTTTGAGTTGTATAATTTTTCTAGATTTCTTGTTATTCTTAGCCTTTTTTTTGGAGTATGTTGATATTTCTTAAAAATATTTTTCTAGTTTTTTGTTAATTTTTTTCGAATTTTTTGAATGTTTTTAAATATAATTTCGTATTCTGCTGAAAAATTCTTCGCTTTTTTTTATCAAACATGAAAACTTATTTGATAATTTAAGTATTCGATAAAATTATTTAGATTTTTCCTAAAAATATTTCTCAGATATTCATATATTCGATGAAATTTTTCCTAAAAATATTTCTCAGATATTTTGGGAGTTTTTTGCAATTTTCGAGTTTATACCCGAAAATATTTGATTTTTTTCTTTCCGATTTCTTTTAACATTCGATTTTTGAGTTATTTTGTGGAAGGTTTTTGTTAGTTATCCCAATATTTTATTCTGATTGTTATATTTGAGGAATTTTTAGAGTTTAGAGAAGAATAATGTCGGTTATTCATACAATTAATTAGAACTCAAATCTGAATTTTATATTCCAAAAAAAAAAAAGTCAGAAAATAATATTTATATTTAAATAATACAAAAAAAAAAAAAATTTAAAATAAAATTTATTTAAAAATAATGGTTAATCACATTTGTTTTGCAAGGAATCAAGAGTTGTCGAAACCCAAGAAAACAACTCTCTCTGAAAATTACTGGCATTTTTTAATCACTCAATGATGTGGAAAAACTTTTAGACTCAACCTCGATCGATCTCTATTTTCTCTCTATTTTTAAATTTTTTGTTTAATTTTCACCTATTTGGTTTTAGTTATGTCTTTAATTGTCGAATTATTTGCCACGTTATGCCACGCGTCCGTTCGTTTCGCAGTCTATACAGCAACTAAATCAGACTGTCTGCTTTGAAAGCCAAAACTAGGTTCAATTTCCATCTAATTGGCCTTTTCACTTCTTTTCATTTGCGTCTCTTTATGTTTGCTGGCTGTAAAACAAAAGTACATTTGGTCGACATATGTTGGGGTTTCTTTAGGTAATGGGAGGGTGAGTTCTGTGCTTAATTCCCCTAATATTAAGGTTGAGGCTAGCGCCTATCTTAGGTGTATTGTGCCTCAAACTCTTATAAAAAGTTGCAGTTTATTGAATTTTTAGGGCTTCGCTTTCGATAAGTGTTCTTTTTTGCAATTAATCATTTTATTTTTTCTATTTTTGTTGCAGAACTTTGTGGCTTTGGTGATGATATTGGTGCGTTGGTGCATACCCGACATGAGCGTGGAGCTGCGCGATCAAATTCGTCGAGAGGTCTATGTCACCAATGAGATTATTATAGAACAAGAGGCTCAACGTGCACGTTTTGGTAAGAGTACTACTCAAGGTTCTACGTATGGGTTTTAAAATTGATTTTTCTTCAACAGAACGACTCAAGCGCAGCTCTTCGGTGCTACCAACTCCACATGAACAGGATATGGATGCTTCCTCTGTAAACGAACCAAATACAAAGTTTATTAATATAGAAAAATTACTCACTGCAAATCTCTCTCAAATCGAAATGGACTCAATTATACATGGGGAAAACCCCAATACCGGCATCTCAGGTGCAGACTGTTTGCCCTAAGAGAGGGCACAGTGAAATGCTCAGTGATGAGATGATGATATTTAAGTTGAATCTTCAGTTTAGGGTATGGTTTTCTCTAAAGTTCCTTCGAAACTTAATTAGCTTTTATGGAAAATGCTTTAAAAAACACATATGTAAATAAGTCATAAAAAAAACCTCATTGTATGCACAAAGTGAGTGCCAATTTGCAATCACCATTTTATATATAATATAAACTAATCAGTGATCAATTGTTACATTTACAATCTCTTCTGTGAAAAAAATCTCACCTAAATGTAATTAGAAACTCAGGCTCTCTAGCTAAACACTCTTAGAGTCCTTAAATAGCAAAATATATCTATTTTAACAAATAGAAAAAATATCAAATGAACTAAAGAATCACAAAAGTGTTCTATAGACTGGATATACAAATAACTGCAATATGATAATTTATCATAAAGCGTTCAGTTTGTTCGTTTGGAAAGCAAATTGAAGTACATCCAGGCTAGAGAATTACTTTAAAATATATATTAAATGTTAACAAAGATATATATTTATATTTATTACCCTATTTATGTATGTTGATATGTGAAATCTTTTTATTTGAAGCTGATATATATTATATAATAATAAACAATTTTTATATGGAAGAACTTAAACTTTCCGACATGTTAATGAATTTTGGCTTGAAAAGGTGATTAGAATGTTTTAATTATGGTGAAATTTCGTTTATGGCTTGAACCCCAGATAGGTGTTTGGAAGGCTTAGCACACTCACTCTATATATCTGCTTTTTAGAGCAATCTACGTATTCTACTTGAAGAAAAAATAAAGTAAAAATGTTTTAAATTTGGGTGTATAAAAGAAGAATATATAACTGATCAAATAAAACATTCTCTGGTTTGGTTTTGCCTACTTTTAGGCATTGCTTTAAAGTAAACTTCTAAGTTAACTGAAACAGTCGGCAGGAAAAGTATGCTATATAAATTATTGTACCTAAAAATATGTATAAGGTAGATCAGGGATCAAGCTTTGAATAGGCTTTTGCTATTTTTTGTTTTAATATACTTAAGAATTTATCAGAGCTTCCATTTTACAGTCAGTTGTTTGCATTGGATCCCATTTAAAATGGAACCGAGACGATATTTCACCTCTGTGTTTTCCCAAAGCATTCTTTGCTCCACCAATGAGAGATGTTTTCGTCATTTCTGTTTAATTGTATCCTTGTTGAGACTCTTTTCTGTTCAGAATCTGACATAAGTGTCTTTTGCCTCAGTAAACTTAAAGTGTGTAATCATGTTTTGAGTCAATGGCCGCGTTCAGCAGAAGAACTTGCTGCCTGATCAATTAAACATTTCCAACGACCATTCTGCTCAATAGTGATCCGGTGTCATGATACACAATGTGACGTTTAATGATAGAGGAGCATATATCTAGGAAATATTACGCTCCTTACAAATGATAATGCTTCCACCAACTGCAATTGTACATTGATTGTTTTTTTCATGGTAGTGCATTTGGTGCCTTTAATTTAACTACGTTTATGCACTTTCGTAGTTAATACGGAGCGGCGGAATTAGTCTTCTGAAGCCTTTTTCCAGAATCTTAACACTTAGTTCAGCAGGAACTATTCGATATATAATTTTTTCTGATACCTGCTTAGCGAATAATCTTTCTCTCTTCTTATAGCATCGCCTCTTTCATTTTGAGAACAGAAAAAAGGCTTTTGAGAATCATCTTGAATGACCACCAATCCTTTAATATACTTGTTGTCTTGGGATCTTTTTTTTTAATGCAGAAAATATTCCGGAATTTCAAACCGGTTGGGTTTAAAAACAGCTTGCAGCTCTACTCCTAACTACAGAATTAATCAATAACATTGCAACACTGCTTTTAACAGAAGCTTAACAGAGCACTGTCAGAGATTGTCTAATGAAAAGAAACTTCCAGCGGGCTTTTGAAGTCTATATCTTGGACGTTTTACCACAGACTTTGAAGAACGATGGCTTGTTTGACTCCCAATTTATTTATTTCTCCGATCAGCACCAAAAACTGAGGAGAATTAAGTTGCTTGAATTTTCCTGAATTTTTTAGAGACCAAATATCGTAAATTTATTTTCCCAAACCGCCAACTTTTCGAACAAAGAGTAAAGAACTTATTAATGGTAGTATTCATTATCTTTAATTGTCTATATTTAGCTTTCCAATATTGGTTTAAAAGAAATAATTATGAAATTCAGATCCATTTAGACTGAATATTATTCAGTTTCCTATTTTCGATCTTATAATATCCTTTTTACATATCTTTTCTACGACTTTCAGCTCAGTTGGATGAAAATCAAAGATCAATTTAACATTAAATGGTTATTAAAATATCGAAAATCGAATATTAATTAACATTCAGTTCAAATGGTTAACAAAATCAAGCAATGGATCATCTCCTATTTCTTTTTTCTTTTTGCAGCTGAGAGAATTTCTTAGAAATTGCTTAAAGTTTACTTTCAAAGGCTTATCCACTTTGCTTTACCGACGCCTCTGTACTTTTTTCCTGTATTTGGAACCCGTACGCCCACGCCCATCCATTGGTCAAGTAGCATCCTTTTATGGTTTGCCACCAACCCTGGCTAACCAAATGTGCGCAACAAGCATGCAATTTCTTATTGAGAGCTCTTGGCCAAGAGCGTTCAACTGAGATGGCCCTACACTCTCTCCGCACACTTTCTCTTTCCATCTCTCTTTATGCTGCGCATGTGTTCAACTAATGACGTCAGTGGAGGAAAAGCGTGCAGCGCTCTCAGCTGTTTTTGCCGCCATAAAAATAATAGAACATTCCGTTTTCGTTTGCTCGATTTTCCCACAGTGCGCTGAAACGGGTTCAGTTTGCTTCACGGATTTCTAGTGTCAACAACGGGAATCTGAGAGGAACATGCCGCGTTTCAATTGCAATTCCAATTGCAATACTACGTACCCGTTCCCCCAGGCACATCACGTTGTCCTGGCAACTAATCGACGGCAGGAAGCTATTTGAAATCTTTCATTCGAGGCAGCCATTTCTGGGTAAGCTTTAATTAGCTGTATTAATTAAGTTGAGGGGGGTTTTTTTTTTTTTGATTTTAAAAGGGTTTTCGCAATTTTCTTACTAACTGTCTATTTGCGAATGGTGCTGCATTTCCCTCTCTGCCTCTCCGCGTGCTAATAAGCAAAACTATTGATTTTTGTGACCGACGCCGGTTGAGTTTAAAGGAAGTTGTCGTCGTCTTCACGCTTGATGTTTGTCTTGGCCAGCTTTGTGTGCCAATTGGATTTGGGGGACGGGACGGAATTGGGTTGTCTTTTGCAGTTGCATTGTCTCTTTGTTAGCTGACTTTGATGGAGGATGGGGCTGTCCGGGCAGATTCTATTTGACAAGTTCTCTTTAATGGGTTGTTAAATTTTGCACATTTCTTTGTGTGCTGTCCTTTTTGTGAGGGAATTGTAACCAAGCACTCAAGAGTCCACATCTATCATAAAGAATTAAGAAGAATTTAATTTGGAATATGCAAATGCTTGTTCCATGAACACATGAGTTTTGTATATTTTTTATTATCAGAACTTTTTAGATTAGGTTCGAATAATCAGAGTTAATATGTGCATCATATTTGCGAATTTACCCTAAAATCCAATAAAGCTTTCAAAAATGCTACCCACACTTATTCCTTATACACTTATCCCTTGGAATCGGTTCAGTTCGGTTCAGGATTTTTGAGTCACTTGAACCGAAATCATTCAGATTAGTGGCTTTCGCATACAGTTTGAGGCAAAAAAGTCAGTTTTCAAAGAATTTAGATATTTCAAATGCCAGAAGTGTGCTCTCAATTTTCAAAATGCTTTTGCTTCAGGGAAAACTTAACACTTAGTGGAGGTCACACCTTAAGCAGCCAGGACTAATTCGGGCTTCGTAGAACATGATTGAAAGATGTAGCCAAGTTTCGAGACTTTTTCTTTTTAGACAAACCAATTTTGTTTCATCCAAAGCGAACTTTTTTTTTCTCACTCACTCATCTACTGAGCCGCCAAATATTTAACACCTTGAAATTGCTCACAAACTCCTGCTTTAAAAGTTCTAATTGAATTGGATGAATATCCCGACGGTTTTCGAAAAAGTTTCTATAGTTTAGTGTGAAGAGTGGGCTTAACGCCAAAAGACCCTCCCTCCACACCTTCTTATAAATCTGGAGAAACCCAAATTCTAAGTATTCGAATCTGGATCAACAAGAAAAAAATTAAACATATCATTGCTAAGTTCAAAGTTGTACAAATCGACTATATATCGGGATATCGAATTGTCAATATTTTTGTCCAAACATACGATACATATTTATCGAATATTTTTCCGAGGCAATATATCGGATATCGATTATTTCTGGTGATATTTTTGGGTCAACTTTTTGAATGTTTTGCATTGAAATATGACGAATCATAAACACTTTCACACCCTGTTGTTTATACACAACAAAATTATCATGATAAAAGTATGCTATGTTTATTAATATTATTAGTTCAGGAAATCAGTTAAGTAAGTTGGCAAATTACTAACTCAGAACTTCAGAAACTATCATAATTTATTGACTGCACAAAAAAATAATTTTATTCTACTGAACAGGAGCATTACAAATTCGAAACCAAATCCAAGCTCGGTATTTTACAATATCGAAAAGAATAAAAGCATAAGTCAAGTTGGCGCAGATCAAAGTGAACGATTCTAAGGTTAGATACAAACACCTTCTCGAACCTTCTCCGAAATTTCAGAGGTTTTCCCGGGTTCTTTGGTCCCTAAATACTAAACTCAGTTGGAACGTAGTTTTTAAAACGTATCAAATGACATCCAAATGATCTTAAAGACCCGATTATGTTTATTTTAATTATCGAAATTATCGGTAATATATTAAGAAGAATCAAGAAATCTGTACACAAAATTTGCTTATGTTCTTAAAGAGCAAAAATTGTGCATCAAATTGTTTTAAGCCAAACATTTACAGCTCAAGGCTAACTATGTTGGCTTAGTGTGCGTATATCTAGTAGCTCTACTCACTCCCCCACTGTTTGTGCAAAAACTTTTCCCTAATGAACTTTGTTTTCTTTATTGATTTAATAAATGGTATAATTGAACTTCTCTACCGCTAGATAAGTCATTTTGATATCATAAATTCAATGAGTATGTATATATATAATTTTTGGGCCAGCCAAGAGTTGGGATAGCATATGGCCAAACGGGCTCAAATTACCATGTCCAAATAAAACGCGTGCTTGTTAGTAAAAATGTCTCGCTTGAGTGTCCTTGCCCAGTGAGTGAGTGTTAAATAAGTCAGAAGTCTATTGTTTGATGTGCGAGCAAATGTGAGTACTTATATATTTATAAATAAAAGAGAATCTATGATTTTTGTATTTGCTGTTCTGGTGTGGAAAATTTCGTGAAAGATTGGTATTTTATGAAATTCATTTAAAGACAACAAATCACAATTACTTATGTACTTATGACTTGCCTAAAATTATTAAAAACGAGAAAGCTAAGCTAAACTTGGTCTGTGCCGAAGTTTTTATACCCTTGCAAGTGCTCGCTTAAATATTTAAAAAAAATACTCTTTTTAACATTTTCCGACCGATCGTTCGTATGGGAGCTATATGATATAGTCATCCGATTTGGACAAAAATTTGTCAAATTATGTAAAAGCATGTGAAACAAACAAATACAAAATTGCAGAATACTACCATTAAAAACAAAAAAGTTTTTCTAACTAAGACTGTTTTTCAGACCTATCTTTCGTATGGCAGCTATACCATATAGTTGTCCGATTTTGATAAAACTTGGTAGAATTATAAAAAAGCATAGAAAACCTACGATTACAAAGTTTGGAGACGTTTCCATTGAAAAGAAAAAAGTTTTTCTCACTAAAACTAGTTTTCCGACCGATTGTTTTTATGGGAGCAATAAGATATCGTCAACCGATCCGGTGGGTTCCGACATATTAGTAGTGTGCAGCAAAAAGAATACTTTATGCAAAATTTCAGCTCGATAGCTTTAAAACTGAGAGACTAGTTCGCGTAGAAACAGATGGACGGTCAACGCTCAATCGACTCAGCTCGTCACCCTGATCAAGAATATATATGGTTTATGGGGTCGGAAATGAATATTTCTATGCGTTGCAAACTTCTGGGCAAAACTATAATTCCCTTTGCAAGTGTATAAAAATTATAAGAAGATACAACTTTGAACTTGTGATTAGATTGAGTATTGAAATGTCTTGACTGAATACAATTGTTGTTTGACATTTGAGGTATGGTAAATTCCATATTAAACTCAAAACACAGCTTTATTTATCATTAAATTTTCACACTTTCTTGCATTTTTGTTTGAAGCACTAATATCCCTTCAATTTCATTACACCTCGTCACATTTCATGACATTTCAGTTTATCAGTTTTCATGATCATTCAATTTAATTTATGGTTCATTTTATTTTTCTCAATAACAACATCAATTCTAGCAAACTTCAGTTTAGGTTTATGCTAATTTGCTGCCTAAATAAAAAACAAAATAATCAATTAATTAAGACTCGTAAATGACGTAAATGCATAAATTATACAAAAGCTTTCGCCACGTTGGTAATCAAATCTGTGTACCGGCTCCAGTTAAGCCCATTAATGATCAAAATTGAATAAAAGTAATGAAAATTATACTTTACAGGCAAAAAAAAAGAAAAAAAAACACAGAAAGCAGTAGGAGAGCACTCCCTATGGACACATGTAAACGAAATTGACATTGTTGGAGAGGTTCAACTGGGATCTATTTTTAGCCACTCAAGGACTGCAGACAACAAGAAAAATAATCAGGCATTGCGTTAAATTATAAACACGCAAAATCGCGTTTGTTTTTTTTATTTTTTTTGGTAAAGAAAATGCAAGGAAAATGCTTTGTTTATGATGACGCGGCATACAATCAGGATTTCCTTAATGCTAAAAGCTAAATGATAATTTATTTAGGCTTTGTGTGCCATTTACTGGGGGGGTGGGGTCTTTTGTTATGGTTGGTGTAGTGTTTTGATTTTCGGGTTATTAATTTTTGAATGATAAATGTTTCGTATCATGCAAAACAAGGCAGCACACTACATAAGTTATACCTAATTTGAACTTGTGGAACTTACATATTTAACTTAATTCATTGTTAACCAAAGGAAATTAATGTGAATTAAATTAGCAAGGCCAGCGTTCTCTGACCGTAAACATGTGACTGATAATATTTTAAATAATTAAAATAAGGCAAGAATATTAGGGCTATCATTTAGAGAGAACCTCTACCATCTCTCTTTAATAATATGCAACGTTAGTATTGAAATTTGAAAGCATTGACTAGGTACTAGGCAGTGTCCACACACTAGTAAAAGCGGCTAAAAATGGTAGCACAAGGATAGTTATAAAATGACTTTTTTCTTAAAACCCAATACCCAATTTACATGAGTTTTAAGGCTCATATCTTAACTCAATAATGTATAGAAGATCATTAGAGTTATTAAATATATGACTTTAGTAGTTTTTTGAACCGAACCCTTTTCCGGCTCGAGTTCCGGTTCGGGCACAGGTTTCCCGTTTATAAGGTTCGGCTTAGGATTCGGTTCGAGGACCCAAAAAAAAACTTAAACCGAACCAGTTCACAGGGGTTCAATTAAAGACCGGTTTAAGATGATACCACACACCAATATTGAAGTTAACGGAGAATATTACTGCTGGAATATGGCTCTCAACCATTTTTGAACCATTTCAAAATGTTTCGATACCGATTTCGTTTTATTGTCTTAATTTATTTCCAAATCTCAGCCTAAGGCCAATGCTGCCATGGCTTTTCAATTGGACACAATTTGTAATTGAGTTTCTATTTTCTCAAGAAATAATAACAATATCTCGAAATCCAACCGTCACACAGCGACTGTCAAGTTTAAAATCTTATTTAACTTTTTAAGAAAGGGTCATATAACATTTTAGTTCCATTTTGTTGGTTCTTGGATAAGGAACCATTCTTGAACTAGCAAAAAAGAGAGCTTCCTACTGAAAACCTACACTGCAAGTTTTAAAACAAGAAAGAAAGTCGGTCAAGCCCGACTATAACATACTCTGTACCAAGAAAATTTGACTTTTGATCATAACTCGAAAACCGTTCATCCGATCTTCTTCATTCCTTTGGCGGATCGATAAGTTATTCTAATAACTAAATATGTCCAGAAGGAAGAAACCATCTATCTTCAAAACTGTGGGAGATATGACGGGGGCGGGAGGGGGCGTGGCTAAAATTGAAAATAAACTTGATCTGCCTGCAGACATAAGAAGCATATGTCCCATACATGTCAAACCTCTATCTCTTACCATCTCTGAGATCTGTGCGTTCATACGGACAGACAGACGTATGGCAGAAGGATATAAATTTTTGTTCATTTCTGGTCATTTCAAGAAATTAAGTTTTATTGCTTTGGTCGAAATAAGCTATAAGCTTATATCCAACTCTCAGTTGGACAGCGTTCTAAATCGATCGGGTAAGAATTTATGCCAATTACCACCAAAATTTCAAATGAAATTTTGTTCCTGCAAGTACTTAAGCTAAGTAGGAAGCAGTCTAAAGTCCCAAAGATTCCTTTAATATGTTTAAACTGAGAACAAGTTTTTAAAAGTTCTTGTTCTTGAAATTCCCAACTAGTTTTAACTAATTTTGTTCAGGGGTAATGATAGATTTCTGACCTACAGTAATAACATCTTGGTTGGTCTTTGCATTACTAATGAACAAGCTAAAAAATCTACTATTATCTATGTTATTTGTTGTTGAGTACAAATCGCACCACTAACAATCCCGTTCTACTGAGTATACAACACTCCTGGCAGCCCCATTTCCTGTACAAATGTTACTTCGCTGGGGCTGCTATGATTCTAAAATCTGTTGAGTCTGGGCCTCTCTAGAGTAATAATACATTTGTTCCGGTTATTTTCGGCAGACCTTAGCTATACATAAGGTTCGAATATTAAAGCACTTCTCGATGTACAACTAACATTTTGTTATTTGGTTTTCTATCTTACATTAATTTTTAGTTGATCTGCAACTAATGCAAAACCTTCTTTGCTGACCTATACCAATTTAAAACAAATTTCTTTCCTAATCTATACAAATAAATTATACTGATAAGTGACACCTAGCTAAGTCGCTATATACACGTAATGCTTATCAGTCATAAGAGACTTAATGGCGCCAGAAAAGTATAATTTAAGCAGGCATTGAGTTAATTATTGCAATCAGCTTGAATTAAGTTAAAAGTGAATAGTGCTGCGACAATTGTTAATAATGAATGGCATATGGCATGATAACCTTGAAACACATGTAGATAGTCATCGATGTTATCGAAATGTTTGCATGTTGATACTGACGCAAGAACTGCATAACTAATTATAAACACTAATGCATTCGCACACTCATACGAAGTGCGACAATTGCAACTAATGAGTAAGCTAAATAATTTGCCAAGAAATTCGAAAATCCCACAAAAACCAAACCAGAAAACAAGCCAAATTTCATGGCGAAGGTCGTCGTCGTTGTCAAGAGAAGAGGAGCTCGGTTAATGCTCTCAAACATACAAAATAAAACATATTAAAAAATTACATTTTAAAACAACCGGTTCATTTCGGTTGATTGCAATAAAATAACACAAATAATTAAATAGAAATGGTTTCAATTTAGAGCTCTCTCTCTCATTTGCATTTGCATTCACATTCGTTCATTCATTCACATACTCATTCAAGTTCTTCGCTCAATTTCCTATTGCGTCAATTGTAAACTGCGGGTGGTGGTTCACCACCTTCCTCTTCGTTTTCCATGTTTAAATGAAGCAGCGGATTTTCCTTTTTATTGAAGCTGGGAAAACTTTTTCTATTATGCACGAGGGTTGATGGTTACTTAGAATACCTGATAAAGGGCTAGAGTGACGCATTTCAAAGTTTTTATTTTTAGGGAGGAAACGCATCTGAGACTGTTGTTGGAATCTCAATGTGTAGGGACTTCTGTACAAAATGGAGCGTAATTTGCCTACTTTAAATTGGGGTTGCTGTGTTATAAATAAAGAATCATACATTGGCTTTATCTTTTCAAAGGAATAATTAAGTTAAGAAACATGCTTAATCGGAGAATATTTTGAATATTTTTCTTCAGTTCCTTTAACGCCAAAGTATATTTTCTTTACCTTATTTTAAGACAAGTTCTATTGCATTTTAATTGAATGCAATTTGTCTGTGGTGTAAATTCAGTCCAAAAACTTAAGGTTCGAGGTTTATGGAAGAGGGTCTAGGTTCGAACCTTGGTTCGGTCTATACTGGACACAAAATTAATATAAAACAAAGCAATATAATTATTAAAATACAAAACATTGCTAAATATTAGAAGTTAATTTAATCATATGTGTTCTAATAATCGCTTTGGACCTAAAAACAACTCAAATCGCATAGAAATCGGGTTGTTTTTTGGGTCGAAAACGGTTTGTGGAACACATTGATATGTAATTAACTTTTAAGTAAAAAAACCATTTCGTTGTTTTTGTAGAAAAATGATTTCCATGAGAGATGTGGAGGATATGGTGAGTAGCTCTGAATGCTATTCTACTTGTTTTTAAATTCACTTTGCTGCCCATTTTAAGAATGAGTTGCTCAAAAACAACCAGATAACAGATCGCTAAACAGAAGGTTACATTTTCTGATGTTCACTATTTTTGTTGAACCGAACCGATTTTTAAGGTTCGGAGCGGGTTCGGGCTCAGCTTTTAATTTGAAAGAGTTTCGGTTCAAGGTGCGGTTCACAGTAAAAAAATATTCGGAATTCAGGGTTCGAGCCGGTTCGGTTTAAAACCAATTTGTAGCCCTGGTAGAATTATTAATAAACAAATTCGATTTTTTACTATAAGTTATAAGAAAATACTGATTTTCTTACAAAATAACAAGCACATTCCAACCAAATTCCAAGTATGGGAACGGGCTGAAAAACGACTCTTTACGAAATATCCAAATGTACCATTTTCTCCTGACAAAAGTATGAGAAAGCGAACGCATTCATGACTACTTTAATAAGCCTTAGGACTCGAAAAAGACTCTAATGTGATCAAAAATTATAGAAAATGTTGGACAATATTAGAAACACAGGCTTATTACATGGTTCTTGAAGCCAACTGTAGTCCCCTCTCCATATATTATTCTCTTAAATCTAGGAAGAATGGAAATTTTGCGAGCGCTATCTACGAAAACGCTATGTATGCTCTTAGATCGTCTGAAAATAGGTCACATCTCAACAGTTTAGTATAAGTATAAGGACTCGATTTGTTGATGAAATTGCGCGGAAAATTGTATTCTTAAAAAGTATCAAATATTAATTTCTGTTTAAAGATCTTCCTTAATTCCGATGAATTTCAAAGAGAGTAATACCAAATTTAGTTATTCCGGACTACACACAAGGCAAAACCGCCATTTTTGTGCAAGGATCTTCTTAACTTCCGCGAATCTCAACATTTAAGTTCCAGGTTGACCCTAATCCTGCTCCAAATGGTATAATTTCCAAACATTCGTAGGTAAGACAGACCGCTAAACGTTTTAAAACTGATTTCCGTTCAAGGATCACCCTTAATTTCAGCCTATCTCAGCTCTTAAAACCCTTCCTTGAGTATATTGTAATAACTTACCCTTAATTTTACCGTAAAAGTCATATTTTCGTACTTTTGAAGTAGCGGCATGTCACCAAATGACGTCAAAAACATATTTTTCATCATGCATCAAGCAAAACTGTAATTATAAAATATGTGTTCTTTAGATTATAATGAAAAATACCCTCACAACCATAAAGAGATTATGAAAAATGCCTTTTAGGTGCACTCTGGAACCGGTTCGTACTGCCTCGCAATGCTCAAAGCAAGTCCTCTCCACGGTATGCAACTGCATTTGCGATGCAAACACAAAACAGCTGAGCACAAACGGAATCTGATTTTGTTTTTTTTTTTTTGTTTTTCTTATGGCAGTTTTTCTTCCCCCTCTCTCAAAGTCATGGTCGATATTTCAATACCTGAGAAGCGAGGCAATGAACAGTCGCACGACGGCGCTCGCGCAGCAGACGACTGAAAGAATACCAAGTGGACAGAGAAAAAAAATATGCATAAAACAAACGGATTCGAAATATTGTAAAAGTGCACCAAGAACGCGCGACGGACGGGAGGGAGGAACGAAACGGAACGGTAAATTTGCGTGAAACAGAAATCTTTGCAAAATAGTTTCTGCCCCATTCATTTCAATAAAGTGCTAAAGTGGCATTGATCTACAACAATAAACAAATGGCAATTAATTGATCACAATTGAAGTGCAGCATGCAAACAAAATTTCCTTACAGGCGAGTGGAAAGTTTTCCGATTTCGAGTGTCGCCAAGTGTCGAGCAAATATAAATAGCAATTAAACAAATTTTATGCAACCCAGCAAGAACAAGAAATATTCTATTTAAATATTTTGTTTGCGGTTAACTAGTATTTTGGATTTCTTTCGAGACACGTTTCATTGGACGGGGCCAAGAGATTCTACATACAATTTACATATTATTATTCCGTACGGGCGAGTCCAGAGAGAGAAAGAGAGAGCACGCAAGAAAGGTAGAGGGAGGGAAGGAGAGAGAGAGAGAGAGAGTCAAATACATAAACAATTTTATGTTGGCAAATTTCAATGATGAGCTCTTCCGGGTGCGGGGGTGGGGTGGGGACAGTCGAATTTAACAACGTGAGTGTTCTTTAGTGCCACATAAAAGTACTTTAAATGAAATGGCTGAGAGAGTTGAATTGGAATTATTATTGAAATGGCTTGGGATGATGTTAATGGGATGGTAATAAAATTAAAAATTGATATTATAGAAAAGTTTACATTAAACACAACAAACTAGAATACTTTTAAAATATTTACAAGGAAATCGAATGGTTCAATTGGTGAATTTGAAAAATACTTTGACCTTAACATATTCTCATATCGAATCAAAGTGGTTTCTCCTTAACTTGCATACATTGAGCAGTCGGCTTCGGTTCTCTAAACATTGGTCAACTTATCCCAGCATCCGACAGGGACAATTTCATGTTCGTCATCGGATATAAGTGTTTCTGTTAATAAGCCTAGAATGTTTCCAAAAATTTTACAAAATTAAACATGATCCAAAAATGAATTATGGTAAAATTATGGTGTTCCCAAATGAAAAAAAAAGAGTGGGTTCTATGAAACACCCAGTTCAAACGAAGCTCTTAAGGTAGAATAATCTGTTGTGAAATTACAGTACTTGCAAAAGAATATAAAGAAAAGAATTTTTGTTTTGTGGTAACACCCCAAAATGGTTACTTTCGGATTGAAACAAGAAAGAAAGTCGGTCAAGCCGGACTATAACATACTCTGTACCAACGAAATTATACGCTCAGCATAGATTTTGATGCTGCAGTAGCAGCTGAAAGCAGCGCTGCTACTGCGCTGCAGCAGCGAACAGTCTTTTGATCATAACTCGACAACCGTTCATCCTATCTTCATCATTCCTTTGGCTGATCGATAAGTTATCTTGATTACTAAATATGTCCAGAGGGATCCAACCATCTATCTTTAAAACTGTGGGAGATTTCTAAATTGCGGGGGCGGCAGGGGGCGTGGCCAAAATTGAAAATAAACTTGATCTGCCTGCAGACATAAGAAGCATATGTCCCTTACATGTCAAAACTCTATCTCTTACCATCTCTAAAATCTGTGTTTTGGACAATGTTTGGCACACCATTCCTCCTCTTGGAGGGGGAAGAGGTAAAATCTATTTAGAATCAAATGTGATTTCTTCATAGATTTTCCGGTGCTTTTATTATATCTTTGGGAATATTTTTCAAATCAGAATCTCGATGAGCAGCGCAACCAAGAGAAGAGCGAGGGTTTTTGGTACAATTTCGCACCAAAATGTTCCCTTTTCGAATTTGGGAATCATTTTTTGCCTTTTCTTTTATATTCTTAATTCTAAATATGAGATTTTTTCAAGTATAAACGATCTGTACCCAAGATTGTGGAATTAAGATTTTAATATTCTTGCTTTAGGCTCTTTTGTTATCCTTTCGTCTCGGTTTCGGTTTCGAGATTATAGTCTTAGTTTAAGGTTGATGTATCTCTCTCTGTAGATGAGTGCTTCGCCTAGTCAGTATGTAGATCTGCCTAAAAGATTATGATCCGTCAGTGCCCCTACCAGAATTTATATGTATTCCCTTCTGTAACGTAAAAGAATATTAGTACGTTTAAACCCGAATGCTTTCCAAGTAAGTCTCGTAACGTAAAGGTTTTTCTACCAGTCCGTAGCTAGGCTTAGTTTTTTCCAAATTCGGTGTATGTAAAGTGAAGTGTAAGCCAATCTCTTTGTATTATTTGTGCAAGAGACAAGTGCCATACTTTTCGAGTATATAAATACGTTTCCTTCATTGACCTCTTGTATACTAAGGTAACTAGCAGCTTCCCGGATGGCCTGGATGATCTTGTGTTAATAAATTACTTCCATTGTTATGTTCAACGAACAGCTAAAGATTTTCTTTATTAAAATTTGAAATTTAAATAATAACAACAATAATAAGGTCAACTAAAAGCCATTGTTCTATGACTCAATTCAACTATTTATCAATTTCTTACTTCACTTAATATTAAAGTTCTCTTTGGCTTTGACTATTCTCTGTGATTTGTCGACCTCAAGACCTTTTGCATCTAAACCGCATAGCCAATTATTTCCGTAGCGGAAAACGAGAAAAATAGACAAAATTAAAAGTTATCTCTCTCCCAATAACCAGTTGCAACTGGACAATGATAATTTGCTGATTGTTGTGTTCTGGCTACCTATTTACATTTCTTATGCAGGTCGGTGACTGGTTCTTGTTTGTTTTACAGGTTTCCAAGTCAGATCAAATGATAAATGACATTTGATTGGCCTGAAGTTTAATAATAAGTAGTTGTTGTGCTTGAGAAATGAATTGTTAAGACATAAATCTTGGGAGAGTTAAATTAATGGGTTCAGGAGAATGGGCTTGGTAACTAAATGTAAAGTGAAAGTTTTAACAAAGGGAAAGTAGTAGGAATTAAAGGTAAAAACTTAAGACTTGTGAATTGTTAAAGGAAAAAATGACGCTAAAATTAAGAACCACTCCTTAAAAAAGGGTTCAAATGGTGATTTCCCAAATATAAAAATTAGAAAAACAATTTCTGAAATTGAAAAACCATTTCCTTTAAGTCAAAAAATGTTTTCTTAGTTTTAGAAAGGAACAAATATATAAGAAATATAAGAGAGGAAATGAAGTGAGGGCAGAAGAGGGAGAGTTAGAAGAAGGACGCGTAACTGAACGGTTTGTTTAGAGGAAGATATCGAATATATATCACCTATATTTAATAACACAAAATGGGCGTTGGATTTTTAAATGTTTATTGCTTGATCTCTAGAGTTGCAGTAAGGCGGCAGATGTAGATAATTTTATAGAATTACAAGCGATGTCTTTTTTAAATTTTTCAAAATTTTAGGGAGGTTTTTCAAATAAATTTTTCTATATTTCTTCAAAATGCCAGAAACATGCCTTCTTAAATTTGGGACGTTTTCCTAAATACAAAGGAAGTAGCCATATTTTAATTGTGCAATTTTGTTTCCTAATTCAACTTAATTAACTTCCTCTCCGGGAGTCTCAACTGTCTGACAAAGGGTAGTAAAACCGTGCTAAAACTAATGCTCATTATTTCTAATTCATTATTCATTTCTAATTATATATTTAATGTCTTTTTGATTGCAACATTACCTTACAAAAGTTGAATGCCCTCATTAGAAGTATAAATATTACTTCTACGTATTCGAAATTCAATCATAAATCATTTTTCAAACAAACCTTAAATACTTTTGCAAAAAATACAACAAAAACAGCAACATTCAATTGATCAACAAACACAAACACCAATTATTTATGACATTGTATGACAAAGTTGCCAATTAAAGCAAGCAAATGATCTCACATTCTTGGGATTAACTGATGCTGAGATGCTGACTGAACCCGCATTAAATTGGGGAAATTGGGGAAATATTTCATGCTGAACCTAGCATGCGTAACGTAAACAAATTGATCATTGGAACCCCCAAAGAGGGGTGTGTGTGTGTGTCTACTCAATTGGCAAGAACAAAAAGAGAAATGCCGCTTAAATGAACCGCTTCGGTTTGGTACAAATCGGATTTTTGCATTCAAATGTCAACAACAACAAAGATCGAAACAAATGACTCTGATCATCAGTCGAATCGCACAAAATAACAGCCACTAAACAGCTGATAGTCCAGACGTCTAATCAGACTACAAACAAAACAGGCGTGCGACCACCACCAAGCGTTGTCATCGCCTTTTGATAAGCACATACAAACACTTACTGGTTCAACAACTCTCCAAAGTCTAGTCTAGTCGTATAAAACCAACAAAAAATAGTGAAATAAAAAACATATTTGATATACTCGTAAAGCGACTTTGACCCTCAATCAAGAAAGAGAAAATAAAAAAAAATAAGAACCACAAGCCAAGGGAGCCATTTCAATGCTTGGCAACGGCTACGTCTCTGGCATAAAACATTGTACACATATATATATATATATAGCATTCCTAAAAAATCCAACCAACACATTGATATAGTTGCTGGCATAGTTTTTTTTTATGTCATTTCTAAATGAGTCAAAAACGTGACAAAACTTTTACTATATTTTTTGTCTAGCAAAAGTTTTGTTATTTCAATTTGTTTGTTCTTGAACTTTATGCAATATGGAACATTTTGTTGAACTAAATGTGGAATGGGAATTCTAATCTAATAGAGCTTTCTGTCACATAAACCTACAAATAACAGAAAAAAATTAAAAGCTATTTGCACCACACTTTTTACACTAGGGAGTGTGGTTAGGAGGACGGGGAGGAAGCGGCACGTGCGGAGGATGTTTTCCTTCTGAAAAGCACACAGCTTAAGTTTGTTTTTTTCACTCACCTTGTCGAGAGTGCAAACTTACAACTTACTTACCATGTCTCTGCAATTATAACACAAATGCCGGCATCTCAGTTCATATGACTATCAAGCATTCGCGCGAAAAATCATAGTAATAAAGGGAAGCGACAAGCGTGGATCAACAACACGTTTCGTGGAGATTTTTTATACATAGCATTCAACATTTGCAAACCTTAACTGGTTTTAATAAAAGCTACATGTAAATAACAACATTATACATGAAACAAATAGTTATTCTGTACTGATTTTGAGCTACCATTATTGTTTAGAATTTCCACACGCTCATGTAGGATTTCAATATTGCAACTTTAATGTAGAAAACCCAAATTTTCGAGTGGTGTTCAAATTGCTGTATGAAAAATGTAGAGTTTCACGTACATAAAATACGCTAATTTTATGATATTGAGCATCCTTTGCCTTTGTTCACGCAGTATTTAACTTTTCAGCATGCCTTGTTTATTTTTCGAAATTCTACATGTTCTCGTGTGAAATTTAACGGGGTGGACTACACCCAAAAAAAAAGTGGTCATCAAAATGAAACTATCTAGTCATCAATTTGAAACTATTGAGTATCAAATTCACTTTAATCCTAGTACTCCTATAATCAAATAGATACTTTCAAAAATATCAAAATGATATTTCAAAGATATAAAATTGAAACAATCTGGAATAAGGCAGAAACTGTTTGATATACAATATTTTAGTATCAATTTTATACCAGAAATTATCATTTTGATATTGTCAATCTTTTGGTATTACTAGCTTTTTTTAATTTCAAATTTTTTATCAAGGTTTTAGTTAGATTTAGTTCTCTGCAAATTGATATTAATATTAAAACAAACACTTGGAGCCGATTACATTTATTTTTCATTCTTACAAAATGTATTTTATGAATATGAAAGAAATGGTTCCTTCACACTGCAACACGGATGTTAATCAAACATAAGATTATAGTAAGACGTTCAGATTTTGAGCGCCCCAACAATGATGGCACGATTGTTCCCCCAGAATAATTCCTCCAAGGCTTTTATTTCTCAGACATCTCTATAAAAACATTATTCACAAACAGCACGTTTCATACAACACACACCATGTGTTAACATATTTGCCATCATTGAAGGGCGTCGGAGTAAATTGCTTCGAACAGCGCCATGACAACAATATACAACATAAAATTTGTATAGGAAAATAGAAAGAGTTGAGTGGCACTCAAAACACTTGTTGCATTCGTTTTGTGTGGATTCCCACCCTCCTAGCTTATCAAGGCGTCCCAAAAGTTCTTGTCTCTTCAATTTTCGTGCCCCCATATGACGCCATTGGCCAAGCACGTTTCTCGCTGTGTCTCTGTCTCTGACTCTGTCTTGGTTTCGCTGTGCGAGTCACTTGTACTCGTAATTGGTTACAACTGACGCTAACCAGTCTGCGTCAGACTTGGCCAGCAAACTTGGCTGGCATAATTTAAAGCTGGAGAGCTTTATCAGTTTTGCGAAAAATAAAACTACGTTGTAAAACGTTCTTATCAGCCTAAGAATTTACCCATATGACCTCTGTATATATAATATCTTATCTGTACATTCTATGTAATTTGAATAGGTATATTTTGGTTAATTGAATTACGCCAAAATATGGGCTATATGTCAGACATACTCACCATTTGTTATCTTTGACAATTTATGTGATTAAAGTTCGAGAGGTTGACAAATCATGCAACAATGACCCCTGGACCAAGATTTAATAGATCCTCTTACCATAAAAACATCAATTAACATTTTCTACATGAAATAATATTATTTAAAAAACTATTAATCTTATTAAATATTGGCGAATTGTTGCCTTGTAGAAATGTAAGCCAATCATTTCAAACTTTATAATAAAAAGTGGGAAACATTATTCTTGGAAATATTACTAAAATAAAATAAAATAATCAAATCAAATTCGTATCCGTAAACAATTGGATCCGGCTAATTGATCACGAACCGGACTGCCTTTTTATGAAAAATTTTAGCGTTTGCCAAATGAATAAATCAATTTTTCTTCAACAGAATAAACTAAAATAATATGTAGAATTTTTCGCATAAAATGTTATAGACTTTAACAAAGATGTGATTCATCGCAATGTTTATTAAGCATTCGTATCATAAGCTGACTACTACTTCTTTTATACAAACAAAATATATCATGCTTAATGCCCTTTAAATTATGCTATGTTATATGAAAATCATCATTTTTGTTAAGTTTATATTTTATTTTTGGGTTAACTCAACATATGGTTGAATACCCAGCAATCTGAGGGAATATGCAATGTCGAATATCAATGACAGACTTGCAAAAGCTTCATTTTAATAACTTTAGCAAATAAGGTTTGCATACTTTGAAGGGCATTAATCAGGAATTATTTGGTGCGTATAAACATAGTTTGTATATCTTAAGTTAATTTAAGGGATCACTAAGTTTGAAATCTTGGAAAATCTCTGTAGATTTCTGGAACACCCGCGCATATATCCTTTTCGTTTATTAGACACTTAATGAAATGAAATGATAGTGTAAAAGTGTTGATAAAATTATAGGCCATTTTCACTAGAAGTGCGCTATGCGATAATAGCTAAAAAAAGCTGATTGTTAGCTATTAACGCATAACGCACTCCTAGTGTAAATCAGCTTTTAGAAAATACATTAATATTTTTATAATTTCAATCCTTTTGAGACTTAAACTTGCATTACAGCTAAAACAAAAACCCCAAGAATGATAAAAGAGGAGGGATAATACATCTTTGTAAATATATTTGGATAGAGGATTGAAAAAAATGTAATAAAATCAAAAATTTATTTCGATGGCAATAGTCGTTCCACTAGGCTACAGTTCTGGTCCTTAGATGAGCATCTAAGTGCTTATGGATGCATTTTTGGCTGTGATTTGGTCGCTATCTCTTGCGAGTGCTTGATAGGCGTGTGCGCTAAGGTGCAGATATTCGTGAATTTAGTCTTCGAGTCAAAAGTTAAAAAAAAAAATAGTGCCTTGGGATGGTCGATTTTTGAAAAACCGTTCAAAACCTCTGTCTGTGTCTTTTACTTAGAGTTAAATATTCTCCCATTAAGTTGTGTATCAAAAATACTTAAATTAAGATGTTTTGGTTACGAGTTCTGTAACTTATTATAGTCAAGTGAAAAAATTCAGTAAATTGATCATAATCAAGCACTTTTAGAATATTTGTACTTAACTGAGAAAGTTCACTTCTTTTTATGAACTTACAGGTGTAATTGCTTTAAGTCAATGCTTAAACAGAAGGATCTTCGTTAAAGCGTAGTTTCTACTTTTGAAAAACATTTTACTTAATATTTTTTTGCTGCTTTTCAATTAATTTCAAGAATTACAACTTAGATTTCGTTTGCTTCGGGAAAAAATACCCGCATATTATTCATAAATATTGTTATCAAACTCTGCATGGATTTCCCCTTACGATGTTTATGTAATAATTTCACTATGAACAACCAAATGCCCCCCAAACAAACCTTACTCACCCATCATTCCATCTCTGTTTCTTAGCCTTTTAATTGATGGATTGAAGTGTTTTGTATACATATTTATATTTATACACAAATTCATTTGATGCCCTCATGTTCAAACATTAAAAATTAATCAGTAACAAGCAAATGCAAACATTTACCATTTAAAGCAATTAAATATTTATGAAAGAGAAATTGAATATGTTGGGATGAACTTATGGAGAAGTTCCCCCCACGAAAGCAGAAAACTTTTCCATACAAAAAAGAAACACACACACACGAGCTGCATTTGGCATTGGACAAGGGGGTGGAGAGAGGTACAAAGGGAAATAGGGGATCACATAATGACGCCATAGAAATCAAACGAGATGCATTTAAATCGAACGAAAGAAAAAAAACGAAACTGGCACGCAGAGCATTTAAAACCGAAGACATTTGTTGAACTTGAAGTCAAAGCGTTTTCAATTGTCACGCGAGTAGCAACAGCTGACCAGCTGATCGAGTGAGAATTTTCCCATCCGGATGAGTGTGCTTCCCCGTCCATTGTGGCTGCAGTTGTTTGTTGTTGCTTGCCGTTGACAGTGGGCGCTCGCCAGGAGCCGCTCTACCAAAATTTATTCATCTGCTCCACTTTCGATATGTGTAGACAACCAATAATAAAAGTGCTTGTGCCAAAAACTTAATAATAAATCACCATCATAATTAGTAAGTTCAATATGCAAAGCGACGCACTTTTTTTTTGATTACTACTATTATAAAATCCATTTTCGAAACATTTCGCAGGTGTGTGCGAAAAATAGAAACCATAAATAAAATGCCAAAATAAATAGAGCCAAGAAATCTCGGTTATAAATGGTAGTTTTGGGTTTTTTTTTTTGCGCTTTAAATTAAATGTTATTAAAAATATCACCACAAGGGTACCACGCAACTAAAACTTTAAGATGGTGATTAATGGAGGGGCTAAATGGTTAGTCAGTGCAAAAGTGTTAAAGAAGTGCACAAATAAATTTATATTATGCAAGATTTATAATGAAATTCTATGATCAGTTGTTTAATGTGATCAGTTATAAGGTGTCTCTGCTGAATGCGGCCAGTTTTTGAAAAAAATGGTTTCTTAGAAACAGGAAAATAGAATATAATATTTATAAAATCTATACATATATATAAAATTGATTGTATGTTTGTATGTTTGTATGTTTGTATGTTTGTATGTTTGTATGTTTGTATGTTTGTATGTTTGTATGTTTGTATGTTTGTATGTTTGTATGTTTGTATGTTTGTATGTTTGTATGTTTGTATGTTTGTATGTTTGTATGTATGTTTGTATGTTTGTATGTTTGTATGTTTGTATGTTTGTATGTTTGTATGTTTGTATGTTTGTATGTTTGTATGTTTGTATGTTTGTATGTTTGTATGTTTGTATGTTTGTATGTTTGTATGTTTGTATGTTTGTATGTTTGTATGTTTGTATGTTTGTATGTTTGTATGTTTGTATGTTTGTATGTTTGTATGTTTGTATGTTTGTATGTTTGTATGTTTGTATGTTTGTATGTTTGTATGTTTGTATGTTTGTATGTTTGTATGTTTGTATGTTTGTATGTTTGTATGTTTGTATGTTTGTATGTTTGTATGTTTGTATGTTTGTATGTTTGTATGTTTGTATGTTTGTATGTTTGTATGTTTGTATGTTTGTATGTTTGTATGTTTGTATGTTTGTATGTTTGTATGTTTGTATGTTTGTATGTTTGTATGTTTGTATGTTTGTATGTTTGTATGTTTGTATGTTTGTATGTTTGTATGTTTGTATATTTGTATGTTTGCATGTTTGTATGTTTGTATGTTTGTATGTTTGTAAGAAGGAGCGAGAAGAACGTCTCCGACGACTCAGAACTCGAGCTCTCACTGTCAGAGCAAATGATACCGCTGAGGAGGAAGAGGTTCGCCGACCCGGGCAAGGCCGGGTATTCAGCTAGTAATATTATAAACCTTGCCTTAAGTCGTACACATTAAAAAAATGTTGTTTTATTAGCCAAACCAATTATACTAGATCCAAAAATTTTAAATTCCCACCTGTTGGTTCTTTTAATATTTGTTGGCTGCTTCAGCAACTAGGTGTTAAAGTAAGCACACAGAAGGATCTATCAACAAAAGTACTTATAATATGCAAACTATAAGCTATACACACACACACACACTTATCACACTTAAATGAAGCGATTGCAACCAATTGCAATCTAACTAATACAACGTGGCGTATGTGTGATAATCTATGCGCATTTATGAATCATTTGTTTGTGCATTTAAGGCCAAAAGAAATTCCCCAAGGTAATAGTGGGGCATCACAAGCCCTTACCATATCTCTTTGTTCCTTTGTTGACCAAAGAACAAAGGGAAATAAACTGTAGTAAACATTTGCATTACATCGTGAGATCAGCAGCCAGCTGGTTTCGCCCTATCTTTTCCATATATCCGGGCACCAGGCAGTACAGTTAAGCACAAAGTTGTAGCCAAAAAAACATGTGGAAGAAAGTGTTGATATGATATTGACTTTTGCTTATGTGCCCATAGTCTAGATATGAAGTACACTAAAGTCATTAGCCATAGTCATAGTCAATTGCTACATTGTCAATGGCATTTTTTACCTGGCATTATCTAATCGCATTATGTTTCTGACTGCTCTTCAGCACAATTATTTAATTTTAATTGCATAATTAGTGTATTAGTTATGAGCTTTGAGTTGTCAAATGATGAGACAACGCGTGGGCAATTATAAATCTAATGAATGGAAACCATGTGGGACTTGAGAGCTGTAGATTAAAGCAGATTTAGTTTAACAAAAACACCCAAATAGTTCATCTAAGCTTACCGCATAACACATATCACCAAACCACATAGCAACTGACATTTCATTAGAGAGAAAAACAAAAGCCTTTGACCTCATTCAAACTTCACAAAACAAATAACAAAACTCTATGTGCCTTGCCTTAAATGGAAGACAAATACGTTTTACCTATTCTATAGTGAGGCTTTCCTACTTGACAATTCATAAAAGGAAACACTTTCGGTAAAAATACCAACGTATCACCATTATCATGAATGACTTTTGTAGAAGTTTCAGGAATGAAAAAAAAGAAGGAAGCAGTCCCTGTGGAAGAGTTTTAAACTAGAGGTTCCTTTTTCTATTGCTTTTTTCGATCACTTAGGGCCGTTTTCTCATCGTCTACATAGCAGCTATGTGTCAGATAGAGTCAGATTTTGCTCTGCTATTTCTTAGTTTATGTGACAGATAGCTCTATGTAGAAGATGAGAAATCGGCCCTAAGTATTTTAAACTTGACAATTATGAGCTTTAGTAATATTGTAAGTAAAACTGTAAGGGAAGAAACGTATCTTTTTTGAAACGGAAAAACTAAAAAATAAAGCGTGACCCGTAATCTTTCTTTCTTGGCGCTTTTTTAAGAAATATATCGCCAAATACCCGAATAGACGGAAAAAAGCGATACCATATAGAGCTAGTTTATTCCTCGTACAAATAATATGCGATACCTTATGTATTTTGTTTGTGTAAATCGCCAAATTATCGCCAAAGTCGAACACCAAACTAAAATTTGTAAAGGGAAAGCTTAATTATAATCCTAATATAAATAGTTCTACACAGAAAGAAAAAAATCCGAATTCGGGATTAAAAACGGGGTGATCCCGGGGCATGCTTGAAGTGATCCTGTTTTTCGGGATCAAAAAAAAAAAATTGCATGTAAAATCAATCTTATTCCGGGATCAGCTCAAGAATATCCGGGATCACACCGTTTCTAATTCTGGTGTAGAGTAAATCAAGAGAAATTTAAGTTTCTCGCTAAATTCCGCATGAGCTTTGGCAAATGTGCCTTTCTCAATGTCAATTTACTATGGTCAAATATTATTCAAATTTGGTAAAAATTGCTTGTCGATCTTCTGAACGAAAACAGAGCTACTGCGCTGCAGCAGCGAACAGTCTTTTGACCATAACTCGACAACCGTTCATCCGATCTTCACCATTCCTTTGGCGGATCGATAAGTTATCCTGATGACTAAATATAATGAAAATATTTAGAAATAGATAGAAAACTAAATATAACGAGAAAGCTAAGCTAACTTTGTCTGTGCCGAAGTTTTTATACCCTTGCAAGTGCTCGCTTAAATAGTTTCAAAAAATACTCTTTTTCCGACCGATCGTTCGTATATGATAAAGTCATCCGATTTGACCAAAAATTTGTAAAATTATGTGAAAATATGTGAAACAAACAAATACAAAATTGCAGGACGCTACCATTAAAAACAAAAAAGTTTTTCTAACTACGACTGTTTTTCAGACCTATCTATTGTATGGCAGCTATACCATTTAGTTGTCCGATTTTATTAAAACATGTTAGAATTATAAAAAAACATAGAAAACCTAGGATTACAAAGTTTGGAGACGTTTCCATTGAAAAGAAAAAAGTTTTTTATACTAAAACTAGTTTTCCCACCGATTGTTCCTATGGGAGATATGAGATATAGTCATCCGATCCGGCTGGTTCCGACATATTAGTAGTGTGCAGCAAAAAGAAGACTCTGTGCAAAATTTCAGCTCGAAAGCTTTAAAACTGAGAGACTAGTTCAGAGACAGACACAGACGGACGGACAAAGCTCAATCGACTCAGCTCGTCACCCTAATCAAGAACATTTATAGTTTATGGGGTCGGAAATTAATATTTCTGTGCGTTTCAAACTTCTGGGCAAAATTATTATACCCTTTGCAAGGGTGATATGAAGTTTTTTCTAAATTGCGGAGGCGGGAGAGGGCGTGGGCAAAATTGAAAACAAATTTCATCTGCCTGCAGACATAGGATTCATATGCCCCATACATATCAAACCTCTATCTCTATCTGAGTACTTATTTTGACACGTCTAAAGCCAAACCCAACGAAGTTATTCATTGAGAATACTGCTCTAGCTATGTTAACTGGCATCAGTTGGTCAAATCAAGGGCCCCAATACGTTCCAGCACCGTAAATTTCTATCTCAGATTCGGTGGCCACACCTGGCCTTTTCTCTTCGATCCTTCACTTCCTTCCCTTCGACTGTACACCTGATCTGCTGAAGCTTGGTCTTGTCACATGTCCATGTGAAAACTGTTCGTTCTGTTTAAAAACATGAAGTGTTCTTTTAGACAAAAAACATTAAGCGGGCCGAAAATTAGCTACAATGCACATTTTAAAAATTTTTGCAGAAATATTTCCTCGTGATAAATATTAAGATAGTTTACCAATAAAGAAGATAAATTATTCATAAACATTTTCTTATGTGAACCAGCCCTTAAATGTTCCTGCCCTAAAAAGTATGCTATGGTCTTCAAATTAGTTCAAAACTGATCAAAATTACAGTCCTGTTTCGAATTCCGTGTAAATTTATCTGTTAATACTTGTAATTTGAATTCAAAAGTGAAGTTATACTTTGGCAAATGTTATATAAGTGTTAGGTATAGTTTACATAGTTGAAATCGATGGCTCAATGTCAAAGGTGAATTCAAATTTTGTATGAAATATTACACGAAAATCATATTTGGAGCAGTACCGAAAACTAAAACCTGATTTCATAACATTAACAATTGTCTGTGTTTTTATTGCATTAGCTTTAAGTGTTATTTCCGTAGTAGTTAAAAACAGTAGCACACGCTGGCACCAGAAACCTAAATAGTTTGCACCAAATGATAAAAAAGAAAGCGACAAAAGTTGTAAATGCGTCAGTTTATCATTAAGCTGTTTCACAAACTCACCCTAAAATAAGTTAATATAAATAATCAACAGCCGAACAGTTCCTATGCATATGAATCAGCTCAAGTAGTTCCCCCCCAACAATTCTCGGTCTTCATCTCTCCGGAAAAAGCGTGTACTAAAATGTATTTATTTATAGGGCAAGTCCAAAATAAATAATTATCTAAAATTTGCTAATTATTTCTGTCGGCGCACGCGGTGCGTATGAATCGAAATCGTAACGAATCCATTTAAAAGCGCCATCAACCTGACTTTGGCCATGCTCCGAGTGTTTATTTTTCACAGCTTTTGCATTTAATTATGACCTGTTTTTCGTTTTTTTGAGTGCTCTCTCCCGATACTTACTTGTTGAATTTGTTGTCGCTCTCCCAGCAGCTCCCAAACAGCTGTTTGACATTTTTCAATAAACAACAATCTGCGACGCTGTGGAGCTCAGTATGTGAATAACGTTTCGTGGATACACAACGGGCTAAGCAACATTCTGTGCTCGGGCCAATAAGGTTCGCCAGCGAACTACAATTCGGCAACCAAGGCAAAACTCAAAAATTATTTCCAAAACTCAGTTCGGTGTTTGGTGGTGTTTGTCGCCAAGTTTGCTAAGTAAATAATACAATTCATAAATAAAGTTAATCTATTGACTGTTTACATTAAGCGTGGCGGCGTGTGCGTGATTCTCGAGCCATTGAACTTGGATAAAAACATCAAAAATATATATATTTGTCTAGTCTGTAGAGAAGAAAGATTCTGCTTTTACGCTGCAGAATTGGTAGAACATTTCTAAATATAAAAAAATATTTGCTTCTCTGTTTGTTTTGTAAACAACAATTATATTTTTTCTTTTTTGTTCACTTTTGGGATTTGGAAACAATAAAATAGAAGGATTTGAGGTGAATGGTTCTATATAGAAAAAGTGAGATAAGTAAATGGATGTGTAAAAATGGGCTTATTTTTTTTTATAAACTAGTCTCACAAGCTCTACACCAAAATTGATAAACTCCCTTAAATCAATAAAATAAATAAAAATACATTTTTAGTAAGAAAATTATGTAGAAAATTACACAAGACACATTATCAAAAAGTGTTCCCTCTCAGCTTTAAAACAAACAATACAAAACCATTCTTCGATTTTTTATAAGCAAAGATATACTATTTTGAATACGTGGGTTAAAAACTTTGAAAGTTATCTAATATGCCATGCAAAATCACAGTAGTTGGCTAGAGATTTGTATGGAATCCTAATGAAAATTTTCAACAACATCCTTTGCATCACCCAAGAAAATCAGAGAAATATTTCAAATGATTGATTTTAAAGCTTAAAAGCTAGCTAGTACGTTACTATTATACCAAAATGATTCAAAACAAAAGAAAATTTTTTGGCATTAAATTGCCAATTGAAAAATCATCCACAATCGCGACCAACTCTTCAATACACTGAACCTTGTAGCCCAGAGTTATAATATAATCTCATCAAACAATGATATCTGGCTAGCTTTCGATTTTTTTTTAAATCATTATTGATTCAAGTCTGTTAAACTGGCTTTTTCAGATACGCAGAAATTCTGAATAGAATTTTTTTCGGTTGTATCCTAAAAATCTCAATAAACTGAAACTGTTTGCCTAAGATCCGATTTCTAATCTTCTACATAGAGCTCTCCGTCACTAAAACCCAAAAAATAACAGAGCAAATTGTATGTTTTACTGACACATAGCAGCTTTGTAGATGATCGGCCCTTAGTTTGTAAATTGTCTCAAACATGGTTGATTTCTAGATCAGAAGAGGAAAGTAAATAGACGCAAAAGCGATTAATCATCGTCTAATAGATTTGGTTTGCTCTGATATCGTCACAAATAGGCACATATTGCTGTCTGCTCAGCAAAATGACAGGTACAAACTAAAGAGCTTGCACTTTTTGCTGAGAAGCCAACTAGCGTTCAAACGCAATTGAATTATATCCCACTCAATATTTGAAAGCTAATTTTTTAACATAAATCACCTTGTTGAGTCTTTTTCAAGCCCTTTTGAAGCCCTTTTATGGAATACTCAAAAATGAATCATATATTTGTGAAGCATATTTAAACTGTCATTTCCCATAAATTTTTGTATTTTTGGTGACAAAATGACATTATAAAATATCGATTTAATCTTAAAATATTGAAATGAAAAAATTTCAAACAGATAATTATACTCTGTACCGTAGGTACATAGAGTATTATAAGTTTGTGCAAAAGTATGTAACATCCAGAAGGAAGCATCTCCGACCCCATAAAGTATATATATTCTTGATCAGCATCAACAGCCGAGTCGATATAGCCATGTCCGTCTGTCCGTCTGTCTGTCCGTATGAACGCACAGATCTCAGAGATGGTAAGAGATAGAGGCTTGACATGTATGGGACATATGTTTCTTATGTCTGCAGGCAGATCAAGTTTATTTTCAATTTTGGCCACGCCCCCTGCCGCCCCCGCAATTTAGAAAAAACGTCATATCTCCTACAGTTTTAAAGATAGGTGGGTTGTTCCTTCTAGATATATTTAGTAATAAGGATAACTTATCGATCAGGTGAAGATTGGTGAAGATTGGATGAACGGTTTTCGAGTTATGATCAAAAGACTGTTCGCTGCAGCAGCGCAGAAGCAGCGCTGCTTTCAGCTACTACTGCAGCATCAAAATTTATGCTGAGCGTATAATTTCGTTGGTACAGAGTATGCTATAGTCGGGCTTGACCGACTTTCTTTCTTGTTTTCAAGCTTATAATATTGATCTTTTGTTGATATGAAAAATATATAATATTAGGACCCAGATCATAACATTATTTTTTTCTGTGTCAAACTTGTGACAAAGCTGTTCGGTTCGCTTATTTGAAAGAAACCAAACGAATAAGACAAAACGTCAAAGATCCTGCTGGACTTTTAAGTCGAATGTATTTAACAATCACCCGGCCTCATTAAGAATCTTAAGGTCTATGTGTGAACCCATCTGTGGTCAGCCGGAACTATCTACCTATGTATGACATTGTTGATTCCATTCGAGACTTTTTGAAGATCTCTGTGGAAGAAAATGTAACCCTAGAAGCGACTCTTCTTGAAGAATCAGTTTTAGTCGGGTTTTTCTTTACTCTTACAAATATTTGCTCAAACTGAATATACTCTTTATAACTATGGTCAGCATATATAATCATAAGCATTAATAATACTATAGATTTCAGTTTCACAAATGGTTGAGCCAGCAAACTTGCCTTGAATACTTCACCTAACAACATTTAAAAAAAAAAAAAAAACAAACAACCTTGAAATTGTTTATTTTACAAATTACATGTGCCATTCAGTTTAGAAAATCACTTCAAGCCTCAATTCTTTTGCTAAACCAGTTGCCCCAAAAAAAATCTGCATTAAAGCAACTTTGCCACCAAATCTATTTATTATTATTATTTCTATTGCTTATGCGTGCGTCTAACCAAACAGCAAACACTCAGACTCGGCGAGACGTGTATCTGATGAATTGCAAAAATAATTATTGTAAATAAATTTCTGGTTAAAAACGAGGCAAACGAGAAGTCGACACGTGCTTCGACTCAATTGAAAGTCAATTGCTTTGGACTACTTGACAACAACTCGTAGCTGGTTAGTCGGCTGGTTAGTCAGCTTCCACCCCAAATAGTTGGGTGTTTATCTAAATGGGTTGTGTGTGGATATATAATAAATATATTATGCCATTGATAAGCGAGGCACAGCTGGTAACAAACTCATTGTAAGTAGATGATAGTGACCTTTCAGTTCGTTTGGTTGAGCAAACCAAAAGGACAGTGAATGGTGTTGTGAATTATGGTGATGGGAGCAAGATATATATGCTTCGAATACACATCTTTAATGAACAGGTACAGGAAACCCTGTAAATGTTGTTCCTAATCGAAGCCTTTAAAGTGCTTCCAACTGTAGGATTCATTCTCGGAAATATACACACAAAAATTACCCATGATTTTGCATAATTTTCTTGGTGTAACACTTTTTTTTACTTCAACAAGACATTAATATTTACACAGCTGTGGTCGAAAGTCGATCGAAATTTGGTAAGGAAAAAAAAAATAAACTTTCACTGGCTTGGCAAATATTTGCATATTCATTTGGTTTATATTTAGCAAAGAAGAATACAAATCAGTAAAAAGTAAACTTCTGAAATGTTAATGTTGTGTGTTTTCTTTCCTTCCTTTCCTTGCAGACCAAAATCTACAAATGTGAACTAGACGCATAGATAACTAATTTTCAACCAATTGTGATATCAAAATCAATGTAAAGCCACCAAGCGAATTGGCCTTGCCTTACCTTCCCCCACTCAACACAATTGTAGCACAACAACAACAGCAACAACAACAACAAGCAACGTCACAAACTACACACAAAGAACACACCCTTATTTAAAGTACAAATACCATTTACTACTCTCAATCAAACACACCACACACACACAACTCTTCACAATTTGAATACTAATTATAAAAATGGATTTCGATCAAATTCTGTCCAAATGCGGCGATTTCAATCGTTACCAATTCATGATTCTCGCCCTTTTTGGCTTTATCAATATCATCGTATCGATGGTGAGTAGTTCAACACATTTTCTAATAAAGAAATTTTGATATTCAAACGATTCTCCATTTTTGCAGCATTATTTTACACAAACAGTCATTAGTTTTGTGCCAGATCATTGGTGCTATCATGATAAGCTAGTGAATATGACCTATAAGGAAATTGCGGCCATCTATTCAAGATTTGAGAATCCCTCATGCGTTCGTCTGGCGGACATCAATGGACCCAATGTGACAGTCAGCACAGAGAAATGTGAAAAATGGATATATAACTATGATTTTGGCTATAGGAGCATGAACACGGAGGTGAGTTTAACAGTGATATAAGCATTATCAAGTCGAAATTTAACAACTTTGAGAAACTCTATCTAGAAATCAAGCATTGAAAAGAACTTATATTAAGATTCTATTTTGTTGAGAGTAAAAACGATTCAAAAACTTTATAAAAATGTAGATTTTTTACACATTTGACAGGGTTATTCGCCCATTAGGTTTATGTAGCTTTTCTACGTGCCTTTTATAGGGTCCAGCCCAAACAAAATCAAAGAAAGAATTTCTTTAAGGGCACTTAAGGGGAAAGTCTTTCTTCTGAAAAGCTTACAACTTAAAATAATTTATTTTACTCACCTTGTCTAAAGCTCGAACTCACAACTTACCTTGTCTCTGCCTGCATCTCAGCCCATACGACTATCAAGAGCTCGCGCGGTATTGCGAGTCGATTTTCTGTACATTTCTCGTGTGAAATTTCACCCTGTAAGCCACATTTCGGTAAGAATTGCAGTTTCTACAAGCGGTTTGGTTTTCTCACACAGAAAAAAAAAGCACAAATGGAATGGATGACAATTTAAGATCCATTTAAGATTAAATAGATATTTGAATATCGAAAAATGAATATAAACAAAAATCTTCAATTATTTTAAAGAAAACATCGAAAATATATATATTAGCATAATTCTTTACCCTTAAATAGTTATATCGAAATGATACTTTTTTCAATATCGTCAAAAATTTCAATATAGAAAACTTTAAAGTATTCGGCAACCCTTATAGAGATTGTACGATAAACAACTCTACATCTAAATGGGATTAAAGTATAATCATCAAATTGACCACATTGTCCCGTAGAGAACAATAATGCAATGCAAAGTTCGGGAGGCAATAATTGAAGATTTAGTGAATTACATGTTGGAAAAATTATTAAAAAGTCATGCTTGACAACTAAATTAATCCAAGTCGGTCTATTAGGAACTACAATTCCTGAATTTACTAAAATCATTGCCTAAAGGTGCCCGCTTTACTATTAAAAGTCCTTCAGAGTAATGAATCAAAACGCTTAGTTTATTGGTTTTTGGTTGAGCTCAACATTTTCGAAAAGAAGTTGGTTCGGTTCAAATCTGTTTTGTATTCCTTTTCAAGGTGAATGCTTTACTATTCAAAACTCCGCAGAGAACTTAATCAAACCGCTTAGTTTAGTTTTTTAGTTTTTAGTTCAGTTTAGCATTTTCGAAAGAAAGTTGGTTCGGTTCAAATCTGTTTTGTGTCCCTTTTTTTTAAACCCCACTGAGTTTTTAACTCTTCTAACAGCCCTATTTATTAAAATTTTCTAGGATCCTGAGGATTTTTATGAATTCTTGGAACCTTTTAAGGTTGTGGTTCACTATTAATGCTTTTGCTTGTTTTGGTCCAGTTTATTCTTTGTCTCTAAGACTAGCTTACAGGTGAACTTGTTGCTGATAAGCTCATTAAGCACACTAAAAGATCAAAGATAAATGCTTAGAAGCAGTTTTTTAATCGAAACTATTCATCAAAGTGTTTTTCCGCTAAGGTTTCAGGTTCGGCAGGTTTTTATATTCGAAAAGTTGCGCCTCAAGATCTGGTTTAAGAACCTAAAAATCTGGACCGAACGGATTTTAAGTGATAAGGTATTGATCGAGCTTGCAACCTTGCTATAAACGGAGAAATAAAAGTTCTGTGAAATAGCTAAGAATATCGTATTCAGGATTTCGCCTAGCATTCAAGGAGTTTCATAAATGGTTTGAAAAATTCTTCTATAATCAAAAATGTGTATTTAAAATTCTTTAAAAAATATTTATAATAAACTTTCCTTTATTTTAATCAATTTTTTCAATGTAACTCCATGTTCTCTCCCTCTTCCTCTCTCTCTCTCTCTCACCACTTACAGCTAAACTGGGTCTGCGACTCCGCTTACAAGGCACGCATTGGACAATCTCTGTTCTTCATTGGCTCCGTGGTGGGCACCTTATTCTATGGCCTGCTGTCTGATAAAATTGGTCGTGTTCCTGCTTTGATATTATCAAATTTCTGTGGCTTTGCTGGTGACTTCTCCACCATCTTTACCAAAAGTGTGGGCACATTTACTTTATGTCGCTTCATATCTGGTCTGGCTGCCGATACCAACTTCTATCTCATGTATATTATAGGTGAGTAGGTTTAGCTGCAGACTTTTTCCAATGCTCTTATACTTTTATTTTTGACCCTCTTTAGTGCTTGAATATATACGACCCAGCATGCGTACCCTGGGTCTCAACATGGCCGTTGGTCTGTTCTATTGCATGGGTCTGGTTATTACACCCTGGCTGGCTGTTCTAGCCGGACACTGGCAGATTTATTTGGCCTGCACTTCATTGCCCATCCTGCTGGTGGTTCTGTATTATTTTGTGGTGCAGGAGAGTGCCCAGTGGCTGGTCACACGCAATGATATCGATGGGGCGATAACACGGCTTAAGAGAGTTGCCAAATTTAATGGATGTCGCGTGACCCAGGCGGATTTTGATGAGTTTCGACGTCATTGCCAGATTACTAGAGAGATGCAGGGTGGTGATGATAAGAAACATGCCACTCTGTTGGATATGTTTAGGACGCCACGCATGCGCAAGAATACGCTGATATTGTTCTTCAAGAGGTGAGTGGAGGGGATATTAAAGAAATTGAAATAAAGCGGGCGTTCTTAGTGTAAGCCCATCCAATTCTTAAGCCATTCCTTATATGTTCTTTAAACATGAAGGAACTTTATTGAAAGAGAAATAATTTGAAATCGGTATGGAAAACAGCGTAATCCCGGATTAGGCTTGAAGTGATCCTGTTTTTCGGGACTAAAAAAAAAGAGTGAAAGTGAAATCAATCTTTTTCCGGGATCAGCTCAAGAATAACCGGGATAACCTCAATTTCAATCCAGTTTCGGATAAATATTTTTTGAGTGTACAGCAAGATGGTATAATATTATACTCTGAATCTCCCAAAGTGTATGAAGTGCTGCCCATCGCTTTTTAGCCAATGCTGCCCAGCAAAAATATTTTTTTTTTTCTGTTTAACTCGACTATTGTTCATCCGATCTTCACCTTTTTTTCGGCGAATCGATAAATAATATTGATTACTAAATATGTCCCGAAGTTACGAACATTCTATCTGTAAAACTGTGGGAGTTATGTCGTTTTTCTTTAATTGCGGGGGCGGGAGAGGGCGCGGCAAATATTGAAAATAAGCTTATTCTGCTTAAAAGTGTAAGAAATTTTTGTGCCAAACAAGTTAAATTTCTATCTCTTACCATATCGGAGATCTGTGCGTTTGTTCAGACAGACGGACACATTCCAGTAATTTTAGCCCGATTTTATTTTCTGTGTAGACCAAAAACCTACCCTTACTCCCCAAGAAAAGTGTTAGATACTGTTGGAGGTTGTCAGAACAGTTTTACTTGAAAATAATTCGTATTTTTCATTGCACTCTTTTGCTTATATTGTAAGACTAAGTTTAGTACTCACTACTACATATTTTGGAAGCACCAAGATCTAAATCAAACTACTTATCATTCAATCATTGATCCAGGATCAAGTTTTCCAGCTGAATGCGCCTATTTATAGAAGAAAAGTGTTTGAAAATTACATTTTAAATTTTAAAATTCATAAAATTGATCAAAATTTTTGTAAAAATTTAAACTAAACAGTTTACCCAGCCAACAATCTAGCGAATAATAATCAGTTATCAAGCGGTTCTGCTGAATGCAGCCAAATTTTAAATAACATTGCCCTATATTCAGGGCTGCAAGGCGGCTTTGAACCGGTTTTATTTTACTTTAAGCCGATCCTTGAACCGAACCTCTTTAGAACTTAAAACTGAAACCGAACCTGTTCCGAACCCAAAATTTCGGTTCGGTTCCACTAAATTGACACAAAAATTTGACCTTCTGTCTACCGACCTCATCTATTATTTGGTGCGACTGACTCCTAAAATGGGCAGTAGATTGAAAAAGTGAAAACTGGCAAAACGATTGGATTTCCTTATAAAATACCTAGCCATAACAGTCTCTGTTTTTAAAGCTCCTCGACTCTAAAGCTTCTTGAATAATTCTCAAAAGCAAGGGTCTAACATTATTTTGGTAATAATTTTCTATGTAATTCTATGGAATTTCCCGAAATGGAATTTCCCTACTAACCAATTCCGACCCAAATACCACTCGGTTCCCATACAATTTGTGGAGATTTAAGATCAAATGCTGTTTTTAAAACAAATAGAAGACAAATATTAGGAATGTTGTATAAAGCGTGGACTGAACAAAGGTTCGAACCAAAACCTTCTCCCAAAATCCTTGAACTTTAACCATTCGTTAATTTGGGTTCGAAATTTTATATATTTTTAAAAGTGTATAAGGATGATAAATACCCCACCAACTAACTAAACTCAATTCGTTACCTTTCCATTCCAGCATGGTGATTACTCTCTGCTATGATGCCGTCTCTCGTAATGTAGAGGGAATGGGAATCTCGCCGTTCATTATGTTCTCGCTCAGCGCCCTGGCCGTTTTGCCTTCAAGTATTTTACTGGTGCTACTCCAGGATCGTATTGGTCGCAAGGGCATGGCTTCTGGTTCACTGCTGGTCGGTGGCCTGTTCACCGCTGCCGCTGGCATAGCCATTGCCTATCAACAGCACAATCACAATGCCATATTGCTGGCCTGTCTAACCATAGCGGCACGTTTCGGAGTGGCCATCTCATATGAGTCGGGCTCACAATATGCCACCGAATTGATACCCACCTGTGTGCGTGGACAGGGAGTGGCGGCGGTGCATGTGGCTGGGTTTGCGGCCTCCTTTCTGGCGCCCTACATACTCTGGCTGGGCACCTTCTTCAAGGCAGCTCCATCAATTATATTGGGCATATTATTCTTTGCCGGCTCCTTTGTGTGCCTGCTGCTGCCTGAGACTTTGAATAGGTAAAAGGAAATTCAATTTGCTGCATAAAATATTTACTAAATTTATATATTTGTTTTATATTTTTTCAGGAGCCTCCCCACCACCATCGAGGAGGGCGAAGTCTTTGGCAAGGGTGAACGCATGTTCGACTTTCCCTGCCTGCAGCATCATGGCGATGATGACGAGTCTGACTCCGAAATGGAGAAATATAAGCGCAAGCATTCGCTTATCGATGCCAAGCAGCAGGTGGACTCCAATCAGTATAGCAAGCGGAGGCAATCTCTTATCGATGCCGATCGTGAAGAGCAGGCGCTCAAGGATGCCAAGCATTGAACCTGTTACAATCCTCCTACTTAGTTGATAGTTTAGTTAATCCAGGTTAACCCCCCCCCTTCCCCCGGAATGAACATAATCCGTCACTCACATATGTATATGTGTGTGTGCTCAGTATGAAGACGCCTTTGCCCTATATATATATATATAGATATATATCTACACATATATACAATACATATTTAGTTGGTAAATCGATTTAGGGAACTTAACTAATTGTGAATGTCAAATCCTTTTTCCAAAAAGAAATCACTAAAAACGGAATCGTATAGTTAACAATTAAGCGGCACAATTTCACTTAACTTAAAACTTATAATAATTATAAAAAAAAAAGCCTATTTCGTAAGTGGATTTTCTTATATTTACATATATATATTTATATATATATATATGCGTATATCTCTACATATTAAATATATGTATGTGTGTGTTTGTAAATTGTATGTACATAAGTGCTTTGGTACTTAGTCCCTAATGAACTCTGTATTCAATTCTCTGATTTCAATGCTAAACAAAATTAAGAAAAACTGATAATAATTACAAATTTAGAAAGAAAACTATAAAATATACAACTCAATTTCAAACTAAGTTGGGGCATTTTCCGGCAGAAAGTTCGGGACAACAACCTTTGAGACCAGTTCCAACAGTTAGATTGATAAAGAAGTTAAGTTACACTTGAAAAGTGCTTCTTCCACTCAAGTATATGGAGTAGTCATAAGAACATCCAGACATTTAAACACTCTAAAGAGGCTAGTATACCATTTTTGCAGTGGTAGCAACGCAAGGATCTGCCATAGAAACAACAGCAAGTACATGTACTACATTAGAAACATCGGCTGCAGCAGAATCACAACTATTTGGCAAAAATTTAGATGTTTGACCAGAGTTATTGGAAGCAGCAACACCATTTGCTTCAGTATTAACAGCGTTAGGATCTGTATCGGCAGATATATCATCAGTATCAGGCGAAGTATGAAATTTTCCAAATATGTATCCAATTTGATGTGAAGACATTCAAAAACAGGTAAGAATGTGGTTCAAGACCCACTGTTTTATACTTTGTGCCAACCAAAAGTGTATGCACTGTATGTGTTTTGATGCTGCAGTTGCAGCTGAAAGCAACTCTATATTACTTTTGCTCACAACTTGACTCCCGTTCATCCGTTCTTTATAGAAATTGTTGGCGGTTTCCTTGTATAAAACTGTGAGAGATATGACGTTTTGTCCAAATCGGGTGTCACCTTCTTTTCACATGCATAAGCTTTTTGAAAAACTGCATAAAAATAGCTTCGCCGTGTAAACCAAGTGATGAGTATTTTCATAATTAGTTTTAGTTCAAACAAAAACCTGAGTTTTAATACCTCTACAATCTGAAAACTAACTCAAATCAACTCTTTCCATGCAGATTTAAGTTTATATCGGGTTCAGCGGAGGCTTGCAATACAAACAAGATAAATGTTGCTGCGGTTCAAAAACTATGAATCACTGAATCGAACCAGTTCCTATTTGCGATCGGTTGACACTTCTGTTTCTAGTTCAATCTAGATAAATATTTTATATTTGAAATACTCATTAAAATGAATCTGAACCGACATATTCGGATCTCACTCGCAGAAATATAGAGCAACATATATGAACTATATATGCATTATTAACTGAAAAAACGTATTCAAGTGACAGTCTAGAGTAGTGTTGGGTTGTTCATGAGTGAGTGAACAAAATTGAGTTGTTCACTAAACTGAGCAAGTAAACATGTTCTTCATTAGTTGTTAATTTTTGTTTAGTCAGAGTTGTTCAGTTGCTCTTGTTCTGTGAGTTGTTCACCCAGAGTTGTTCAGTCGCTCAGTGAGTCTTGTTCTGTCAGAGTTGTTCAGTTGCTCTTGTTCAGTATCTAGTTCAGAGGTTTGTTCAGAGAGTTGTTCAGCAACTAGTTCAGTGAGGTGATCATTGGAGAACTCTGCAGTTCCGGGAAACGTCGAGCAAGTCTATCTTATAAGCCAGATTAAATTCAGTAGTTAAGTATGTCTTTCATTTCAATACACATTGGCTCGTGAGCTACACAACAATTAAGCAACTCAACAACTGAGCAACTGAGCAACTGAACAACTGAACAACTGAGCAGTTTGACTGAGTTGAATCACTTTGAAAAAAAGAACAAGTGAACATGTTCACTGAAATGAACAACCTTTACCCAACACTAGTCTAGAGGTAATTTAGCGATTTATTTATTTTTTTTAGTAAAGGATCCGTAAAGGATTTAGTAAAGAATAGATTAGATTAGTGTGTGAGAGGCACTGAATTTTCATAAAAAAAATTGTTTATTCTTTTACTTTTACACAAACGGTCATCTTCACCTGCTATTGGCACCAGCTTTGCTGTAGATATGGAAAAGATTGTTAAAGATTGGCCAACAGATAACGATTTGTTTTTACATTATTGCTGTTTGTCTTTCTAATGTCCGTTTTAAATTACCAAATTCAGCAGAGATTTACGCATTTTCACAGCTGAGGTTCAAAATGAGCTGTTTCAATTTGCCAACTTTTTCTAGATTTGCAAAAATATGAACATAAGAAACGGTTCTTAGTGTTTGCTTTTTACTTAACAGTTTCAAAAACTTCTCAAACGCCAAATTGTACTTTGTTTGCCAAAAAAGATGTATCAAAATGGCAAATATAACGCCCAAAAGTATGCTAATGTTACCTGCTGTATAAGTGAAGTATCTGCAATCCATGATTCCTCCCCGAGTTTCTCCCAAACTTCAAACTATTTTGTGATATTTTTTGTTGATCTTTAATTGGTATTTTCATCAAGTGTGTATAATTTGTGATAAAATCTTTGTTGTTTGGTTTTCGGTTTTTTGGTTTAACTAAAAATGGATTTACATATAATATTTAGTGTGTGTTTTTGTTTTCTATTTTAAAAAAAAATTATTGTTAACTTTATAAATATTATACAATTGAAATAAAACAACTTAGAGTTTCTGGTATTTGCGCTAATTAAAATTGTTGTTTAGTTTTAAAAGCCTTTTTGAGATTTGTTGATTTGTTGACTTGTGATCTATTTGTTTGTGATGTGCGCCGTTGCTTTGAAACCACAAAACACAATCTTTGGTGTGAGAAACAAATTAGTGACTAGCATTTGGTTTGCCCAGCGCTCAGCTCTTACTCTCTTCCTTTTAGGCGTTGGGGGTATAATTGAGCTTTGACTTAGATGAGGTGGAAGGAGGTGTGAGGATTTCAGTTTGCCAATAAGCAGCAGAAATGTTAGACTGGGAGGGAGTTGGGGTTAGCCTAGATAGCGCTATATATAAATGTTAAGTATGATCTTGTTCTAAATTTTTGTTCTCTTTTTGGTTTCCTCAATTTTAGTACCGTCTTGAACAGGTAGGTTAGTTTATATACGCTATATACTAGTTTTATATAAAGTATTTGGTTTCCCATTAAAGTACAGACATCGCCTAGTTTTGTGGGTTGTTCTTGTTGTTTGTTGTTGTTGTTGTTATCAACTACTGTCCTATGGTTTCAACAATTTACACGATTCGAATGAGTTTTGTCTTGAAATTAAAACGTTTTACAATCAATAAATTTCCTCTCACAAAAATGTAAAAAAATGATGCCAAGTGTAAGAGTTTTGTATGTCTTCTTATATTGGTTCCAATTGATGCTTAAATGTTAACAATTTACTCTTTTGTGTAAAAAACCATTAAATGTTATTCATACTATTACTATACATATATATGTGTATACACTACATGTGTTTTATTTTGGTTTTTGTTTCTACTTGATGAGGGCATGAGCAAAGTCAAGTGCCTCCTCTTACAGTTTCATCATTTTTTTTTGTTTGTTTATTTATTGCTAAACTCTTCTGGTTTTTAGTTATATAGTTTGTTTGTTGCTGTTTTTTTTGTTACGATTACTAATCATAAGTTACTGGACGACATAGTGAGAAAACGAAGACTATGGCATACCACACTTCGGTCAGATAAAGGGCAATCTGTAGGGTACAAAGGCAATATTCCAAACGCAATCGGTAGGTTTGAAGCAACAATAGATAGGAGACGCCCAGAAAGCAGGGAGCAGTCAGAAAGACCGATAGGATAGCTGTCCAACCTGGGAAGAGAAAGAAGTGGAATGTATATAGATTAGTTGGGAAGGTTTATATATTTACTTATATTACTTGATACTTCAGTCTTTTTACAACTCTCCATAAAAAGTGTGGAAAATCGGTTATTTCTTATAGCAGAGGTTCCGAAATTGTTTGAAGAGATTACCACCTATACTTTGCAGCATTATTGTATCACCTTTCCAGCATTGATTCATATAGCATCGGTCAACTACGACCAATTTGTTTGAATTTACTTCTGTCGTTTAAGATGATTTCCTTATGAAAAAGTAAACTGATGTCAATTACAACGACTTCAGTAAGGCCTTTGACTCTGTCAACCATGATCTTCTTCTCTCTAAGCTCAATCGATTAAGCTTTCACTCCCCTTTTCTGTTTTGGGCCTCGTTCTATCTAAAAAATAGAACTGAAAAGGTTCTGTTTCGATTTAATACTTTCAAGCCTGTGTCTGCTTCGTTGTAATACTTCCAAGCTTGTGTCTGTAACCTCTGGTATACCTCAAGGTAGCCACCTAGGTCCCTTGTTCTTCCCTCTTTTTATTAATAATTTCCCTCCAATCATATCCTATTCTCTAAAACTTATGTCTGACGATGGCACACAACTTATGATATCTTTTAAAGACCCGATTATTTCTATTGTATTGCAAGATGATCTTAACTCTTACCAATCTTGGTGCTAGACAAAGTTGTTAACTACAATTACCATTAAGATTTCAAATTTTCCGATAATTAAAAGCAATTCCTGATTAAATCTTTTTAGTAATCATTATTATAACTCTGATTCAGTAAAAAAAATGTAATTACTTTTACAATTACTTGAATAATTGTACTTGTAAAGGGGGATTATTGAGTAATTGTGCTTGAAATTACATATAATTCATGAATTTTTGTTACAATTGTTGATTGTTTAGATTGTCAAACAGTAAGATTTGAGGTTTTCCAAACATAAAGCGTTACAAATCATAGTTTGTACCTACAATTACATGAATAATTCAACTTTTCAAGCACAATTACTCAAAAATCTCCCTTTAGGGGTACAATTACTCAAGTAGTTGTAACCAAGTAACTCCAGTAACCTCAGTGGTACCTCAAGGTAGCCACCTAGGTACTTTGTTCTTCACTTTTTTTTATTAATAATTTCCCTACAATATTATCCTATTCTCAGTATATAACTCACTTTATCTGTAAGCAGTAAGCTACAATTACCATACCATTACAATTTTTTTAGATAATTAAAAGCAATTCCTGATTAAGATTTTCTAGTAATCGTCATTGTAACTAGGATTCAGTGACTAAAATGTAATTACTTTTACAATTACTTGAGTAATTGTAACTGTAAATGGAAGAATTTTGAGAAATTGTGCTTGAAATTATGGACAATTCATGTATTTCCAGTTGTAAACTTAAACTATTTTCATGGAAATCATGTTTGGGAACTATATGGTATGTATATGGTAAGTTGGATTCTTGGTAAGAATACAGATGCAAAATTTGCAGTGTTCGGTTCTGTTCTAAGTTGAAAAGTTTTGTTAAATCGCTTCTTGACTTTATCCAGATCAGCAATCGTCGGACTCTTTAAGCTAAGGATCCCTGTGAAATCAGGAATTTTCTTCAACTTTACAGCCCGGGTAATCAATCCCGAAATAAGACATTCATAATACTTATAAATAATCCTCTATATGTAGAAAGTATGGTATAGAATATATGTTGATGCTGTGGTCATTAAAATGCGGAATTTTGCATTTTATATGCTCAATTTGTCAGGTTTGATGTTTGGAACAAAAGAGTGCAGACCGAATCGTATGTGATGTCAGATTACTTGGACCAGTTCACACTTTTGGCACAATTTTTTATTGTTTAGATAGATTTTTATGATCAACAAACAGTAAAATTGGAGGTTTTGCAAACTTGAAGGGTGAAATAACAAAGTTTTTACCTACAATTACATAAATAATTTAACGTTTGAAGCTCAATTACTTAATAATCCCTCTTTGGAGGCACTTTTACTCAAGTCATTACAAAAGTAATTACAATATTAAGTAAACATTGAATAATAATAACTAAAAAAATTCATTTAAGTTTCTATATATCCTAACTCCCGGCAAAAAGAAAAGCGCCCTACATAATAAATTCAGCTTATTTTCTCTAGGCCAGCGAATCTCATTCTATTCTTCTAATTTATTGATAACACTTGGCTAAAATTAAAACACACCGAGAGAAAGAAAGAGAAATAATCTCATTTGATATCTCAATTATGTTACCTCTCTCGGCCAACGACCCCTTGCGTCCCATTATTAGACGTATTGTCTCCAACACTATAAAGGTTATCATCACCGCCGAATCCTGCATTAGAGTATGACCCGTATAGCTCAGATTGATGGCCTTTAACAGACCCATGGCCATTTCACAGCAGGCGAACATGCCAAAGTAAAATGAATTTAAATAGATTAACACTTCATAGTTCATGCTGGGATTTGGTTTTTTGGGCACCAATGGCGGTGGACGCTTCGGTGGCATCTTCTATGCTGCTGAACGCCTTAAATCGTGGTAAGGAACAACTTTCTGATACCGCACAACAGAACTCGCGGGTGTTCCTCACGTTGGGCGCTATATTTTTAGACTGACCATAATAAAATAATGTGGACCTGAATGCAGCCGCAGCTACCGACGACGGGTCGTGAGTAGCCACCGACGCACTGTCTCACGGTTTGTCGCTGCGCAATTTTGTGTTTTTGTTATTTATGTGTGTGTGAGTGTGTGAGAGTTATGTGCTGGTCGTTGTCGCCTGTGCAATTGCATTTCTAGTTTTATTTTGTTTAGTTTTGGTTGAGGTTTGGACCTAGTTGTTCTGCAGATGACCTGCCCGGATTAAGAGACGAAATTAATAAAACTGTTTTTCATTGAAACTGTGAAAGTAGAAAGAAGTCGAACTAAGCAGCGCTTAGCCCAACACTAAACTAAGATTTGTGTTGCAAAGATGGCGACAGTTTTTAAGGAGCAATTTATCTCAGGTAAGAATAGCTAGTTATTCAGCGCAAGATATAAAAACGGTTCCTGGTTTATTCGGATGCTTAAAACTTGAAATCGAATGAACCAAGTTGAATACTTCTTTCTGTGGGTTACTTCGGAACAGCTACGCGAAGATTAAGGAAAAAATACAGGAAGAAAATGTCTCCACAGGTGAAGCTGTGAGTTTTATTACAGTTCTACTAGTGGCGCAGTAGGCGGTCAATGCATTTGACAGCTCAGCACCAGGGAACTGCAAAAATCACTTTTTTCTTGATTTCATCATACACAAAAAACTCCACTCACAATTAATCAATCAACAAAGCATGCCTTTGAGTTAACTCGTTGTCATACCAGAGAACGCTCCAATCGACAATGATTGTGTTCATTTATTCACTCAATGAAAGTCAGCCATAAGCCAAATTCACATCATTTTGGCAACAGCTTCGTGCGGTTGAGTGAATTTGAGCTGATTGAATGTGTTTGCACGTAAGTCGTCTCTCTTGTCCACCAATACAAACACAGTGTTCTGTTCTCTCCATTTGGGATTCTCAGCTAAAAATGACAAAGCAAACTCGCTCTCTCTCTCTCTCATTCATCTGTGCCAGCAGCACACTGAGCAGCGCTGTATTAGCGTAAGCTAAAACTCATTCAAGATAATGAACGCACATTCGTTGTTGAGTCAAACGAACAAACACCCGAATCGAGCAGATTGAAGATGAGCATGATTGTAATCCGGATGTTTTTGAATGAACAAAACTGAATAGAGAATATGTCTGAGTGAGCAAGATGAACGATTGAACGCAAAGACATGTGGATTCGGGTGTTGATTATTTATGATCGTTTTTCAATCACCCGAAGCCGTTCTCTGCTCAGCACAAGTTCTTCATAACATTTATTTGGGTTTTTCACTTGTTTTCCGAATTTCAATTGAAAGGGATGTTATTTTACAGTTCAATATTTGTTATGATGCCAAGTGGAAGTCTAGGTATCATTGATTGGCGTTCTCAGAACACAATAGGAATCCGAGCCGAAAAGGTAATGGCTTTTAAAAGGGAATCAGCTTGATGCAGAAAGATTTTAAATCATACGCAAAGATCAGGAAAGATCTATAAAGCTTCGAATGAGCAAAGTACGATTTAAAAGAAGCAAAGTTTGTGCTCGATGATGAAGAACGATTACTATTATAATTAGTTTAGATTCTTGTGGAGATTTGATTGAAGGCTATTGCAGACGGGGGGATAAGTAAGTGTAAATCATAAGGTGCTTCAAGGGGAAGCCTATTCATTCAGGGGTATACAAATTTCGGTACTACAGAAGTAAGCTACGCCTCTTTGTTTTGTTTTTTAAAATACCTTAGGGGATCGTAGCAATTAGTTAAAAACACTTTCAGACTAACCTGAGATCGTTTTGGAGGTAGAATTCTGGAAGGAAATCAATGCCAACTGCATATCTCGCACTAGTTCTACATTTTTGTTTTTCTTAAATCTTGTTTTGACCCAAAATTGAAAGAAAGAAATATAAGAGTGATTTGCAACAAAGATGGGCGTGCCATTTTACGAAAAGCAACGAACTCTCTTTAATGCACCTCAAGGATTAGTGTAAATAAGGGAGTTAAAGCGAGCTTATAAACAATTCAAAGACTGTTCTGGAATGCTCCACATCTATAGAGACCGGAACTAAAGAAAAAACCAGTTCTTAATCTGATTCGAAAGGAAAAGCTTTTGAATTTCGCACGAGAGTGCATGCCCTGGAATTCTGATTAGCTTAACGTTGTCTTTAAGGATGAATAGAAGTTAAATTTAGAGGGTCCTGGTATCTACAACCACTTTTTGTATGATCTAGCATAATCGGAGCATAAGTTGGCTGGCTTGAATAGTCGGGTGGGTGGCGTAACGGTATAGGGAGCCATCTCTTACCATATCTTAACATCTCTTTGAGCGCCAGTATAAAGGCAAAAACTTATCAAATCGTAGTCCAAATTGCTTTTCAGCATTTTAAGAACGTATTTGCAAACTTGTAGTGACAATTTCAACAATATAAAGCCACGGTTCACAATGTTCGGTTGGTTTGTTGCATTGAATCATTGAAATATCATTGATGAAATGTGTGGTGGCGACTGGTTTTCAATGTAAATGAGTCTGTTAAACAATATTCTAGCAAACAGGAACCAGTTGATGGCATAAAAGGGAGCTTGGTCAAACGTTTTTCAAGAATATATCGGAAAAATTGATGACTAACCGTATTTTTGATGATTTTGATCAAAAACATGTTCTGATTAGTAAAGGGTGATTATTTAGCAACTTTCTTATTGGCAGCACATTAGTTTTCGTCTCACATGTTACTGTCAAACATGTTCAGTTTGGTCTCTTATTTAACCATGAATCGACTTACAAACGAACAACGCTTTCAGTTTATAATTGAACCGAAAATTCTTCAATACACTCCTCAGTTTGCCAAGTTCTTTCTATGTCTGCCATTACCCTAAGATGTCAACAGAACATACAAAATATGTTTGTATAACCTTAGACAAAATCGAAATGCCCGAGAGCCCTCGATGTCTGTAGTTCGGTTAATACTCTCAGTGGCTCGTATATATTACACATGAATTAGAAGTGTACATTGCACCCAGGAGGCAATGCTGCTCTAGGTGATGCTGATGCTGATGCTGATGCTGATGCTGCTGCTGCTGCTGTTGTTGGTGCATTTCGTATATAATTTTAGACCATCATAAGCGTGTATAAATATACCAACAACGAGGCACAGGCGAGAGTCCGAGAGGCGACAAAAGGCCGGACAAAGGAATGTAGCCCGCCGCTCATGGTTGTGAGTTCAAATTAAATGCAGCTTTTAATCGAAACGGACGCGTTGTGGTCGCTCGCTAAAATATACCAAAATAAAAAAAGACTAAATTATATAACTTACCTGGTATTCCAAACCAAAAACCATCCCGAGCGGCTAGCCAGCCAGTCGATCGTTCGGTGTGTGGGGGAAGTTGTTGAAAGGAAGGAATACGCCAGCATAGAGATGCCTTAGAATTTCTCTGTGTGCGTGTGTTAGTGTGTGTGTGAGTGTGAGTGTGTGTGTTTTTTAGAGTGTTCCTTTCAATCGACATCAAGTTTGCTTAATTTAAAGGCAATTTGCTTGATGAGTTGCGGCCAGGTCCTGTCAGATACTGTTCCTGCTTCTGATGATGTTGTTGTTGTTGTTGCTGCTGCTGTTGTTGTTGTTGTTGTTGATGTTGTTGTGTTTGGTTTGGTCGTCATGTTAATGGCAAGGCGATTTATCAACTGCTAGGTGTATGTAACGGGTCGACACATTGTACAAATGAATATGCTGGCATAGACTAGTTCAGCACCTTGTAGGGTGATCATTAAGGCACTCAGAATAATTTCGAGTTTGAGAACATAAGTTTGAAAACAACACAAGTAAATAACAATAGCAAGACTGGGCAGTGTTAATATTACGGAGGCGGTTGCTTGCCAGCCTGAAAAGAAACGAGAATGGGGAAAAGGATTAGTGAAAATTCAATAAGCGAGTGGAGTTGTATTTATAATGCAGTCCATAAAGTAAATGCATCGACTTTAAATTCATCTACGTCAAATTCTATGAATAATTTCCCAAGAACTCATAGGATTAACATAAATTCCTAGTTTATTTCCAATCAAAGCAAGTCAATTGCGTTTTGCCTCCTTGTGCGCGGCGGTGCCAAGAAACTGGACAATTTTAACTACAGTAAGACAAACCAAAATACCAAAATACAAATTTAAAGGTCTAAAATTTTACATGGGGGTAGATTGACTTTTCACTGATTGAGTCAAATATTTTCTTTGTAAAATTTTTTGAACATTTTATATCTGTAAAAAACGATTTGAAAATCAAAATATTTAAAAAAATGAAAACATATTCGGAAAGCTGGTCAAATTTCCATTTAAACAAGCCCAAAATTAATAATGTGCTTGGCCATTTTTGGACTTTTCAAGTGTTTTTTAACAAACTTTATGTACAAATTTTGACCTTGCTAGGCGCGATCTGGGAATTGATTTTAGACCTATGGTTTCTTGGGGGGGATTTATTAGAAGTTACCGTAAATTATGTTTCTGCTATCCGCTTCGTCAAAATATGACACGCCCTAGTGTTTATCCACTAAATCTCTAGGCCCGACTGACAGATAACTGTCTGACAGATTACACAGTTCGTCAAAATCTAACCATTTGATGAAACCCGAGATAAGACACTTTATTTCTGATAAAGGGGACTTCTGTAAGCATAGGTTTACGCTAGGTCTGGTGTATGACCCATAAAGAGTGGTTTGTGGGTGAATCCTTAAATGGTACTCCATCTCCATTATGGTTGAAGAGAAACATCTCTTAGGGAAACGAGATATCCCATTTTGCCATCAAAATCTTAATTTTTGATACAAAAAAAAAGATATTCAAGAATTTAGGCTTTACTCCAGGCTTTACTCAAACAAACAATAAAACCAAAATCAGAAACAACACTTGTGGCTGTCTGATACAGCGCTGTCTGCACGTATTATTGTTGCCTTTAATTTCGCAAGAGCAGAAAGGCTATGCCTTTGCCTATGCGTCAGCCCTATGCGCATGGCTGAGGCGTTCGCGCATTACAACAACATTAGCGCATGAAGCGTATAAAGCAAGAGCATCGCTGCTTTACTCCATCTGGAGGTACCTTAACAAGTTGTTCGACTAAAGCAAAAAGCTGTCCGTTCGTCTTTGCTGAGTTTTAAGGATTTTTATCTTGAACCATTAACAATTTAGTTGAAATTCATGGTTCAAAAGTACCCATAGAATGAGAATCTGGGGTAAAGTTGAAAAACTGGGTATGAGATGTTGCATTCATAAGTCTCTTTTATCGCAATTTAAGGGTCTATCAGAGTAAGGATTGTCAACCCACAGCCTAGACCGCTTTGCCTAGAGATCTAAGATTCGATTTAAACCTTCATTGAGTTATGTAGGATGCGGATTGTAAGGAAGTTAAGATGTGGCTTTGCCATATTAGAAAAGCCCCCCAGGGCGCAGAAATAACCGGAAAATTTTAATATATTACCTCGAAACTCGGTTTTTAAGAATACTGTGGAGAATAAGTAGACAACTGATGGACAAATTTTGAAAAGTTCAGCCCCCGAATGGGAAAATTTTATTAGAAAGAATCTGCAAGGATTTATCTTAGTAAGTATATCTAGGTAAAGGGGTATCTATACTTCATCCGATTGACTTGTTACTCAGTTTAGCAGATTCGTAAGCGAAATAGTTTGCCGTAAAAGCCGTACTCTCATTTCTTAAATAAGAAAAGCGAGCTAGAATCCCCAATCTAAAGATAAATAGTTCTAAGCAAGTCACTCAATTCTCTAAAGTTGATGTTGAAAACCTTTTCGTGAATAAATTTCATGAATTTGAGTAACTATTTGAAAGGAACCAACTCAGAAACCAATTTCTGTAATTTTCTATACCAACTAGTTACTACGTTCTTGTTTAGTTTCTACGATTTTTAGACTTGTCCGAAGTTCTCCCTCGTAAGTCCAATATACCCGCAACTGCAATCACTTTCTCTACTAAAAAGCAGACATAATCACGCATACGCCGTGTGTCCGAGGACTAGGAAACGTTTATGGCTTGTTGTCGCACATGAAGAGGGGGGGGGGGGGGGGGGGCGGTAAAGTCGCCAAATGGGTGGCTGAAGTAAATAGCAAAGAATGACAGTGCTGTCGCCATTGGGACCGGCTCGCATAATTTCGCCATGGCATCATCATCATCAATATCGTCACCAACAACAAGATGCGTTCACTTACCACGATCACTGAGACTGCTCTTGCGGCCAAAGACAATGCGCACCGTTTCGATGAGGCACAGTGAAAGCAAAATGCTTGCCTCACGTGACAATACATTTTCACCGTAATTCAAATTGATTGCCTTTAGAACGCCCACGCCCACCTCGAAGGCGGCGTACATGCCAAAATAGAATGAGTTCAGATACATAAGTATCTCATAGATGAGGCTGGCGTTCATGTTGTTGATGCGTTATGGTATCCCTTCTGCCTGGTGGTGGTGGTGGGGGTGGCAAGGGGCTGACCCTTAACTGCTTGTTGTCACCGGCGCAGCTTGCTTTAAAGTTGTACAATTTAGTTGCCACAATCACAGGGGCGGAGGCAGCAGCAGCAGCAGGTGGGCGCCCATCCAAGCGAGAGGTTGAGGGCTCCGGTTGAGGGCGTTAATGGGGCTCCTGGTGTATTTTTAATTGTGGTCGGGCTCTTCTCATATGTGTATTTACTTGTCGTAGTCGTAGCTGCTGCTGTTGTTATTGTTGTTGCTGTTGTTGCTGCTGTTCTGGCGTTGTCATGGGAGTCGCCTTTTGTTGTTGGGTGCGTGTGTGTGTGTGTCAGTGTATATGTAGGTGTATGACAACTCTATGCTAATATTAAGTATGTACACATGGTATATGTCCGTTCTGGCACATCTAACTACATATCTATGTATATATGTAAATTGTTGAAAAACATATACGAGCTTATATAAAATCTTGTGCCATTTGCTTTGCTCCACTCTTCACCTCATCTCCTGCTCCTCTCACACACACACGCACGCACACGACACAAACAACAACAGCAACAGCACTGCTCTGGACACACACACACACACTGGCTGGCTGCTTTGTTGGTCAGTGCAATTTTTCACCATTTGTTAAATTGCAGTCCTTTTCTGGTTGATTTGTGTTGTAGATTGGGCTTATTTTTAAACCATGTGAAGCAAAGGCCAGCAGTCAGAGTAATCAACGATATCGGGAGTAAGAAGAAGAGCCAGCAAACAGCACAAGATAATGTACTAAAAATAACCAAACGCATTTTTGGAGAAATTTATCGATAGTGCGGGATATCTCGTTTATGCGAGGAAAAGTCGCAATGTGGCTTTTTTGCTATTTGGGCGAAATAATTCATTTATTTAAAAGTAGCATTTCTCCGTAGGAAGGTGATTATTTTTTAGACATCTACTATCCCTAGATAACGCTTACCCGTAAATAAAAACCCTACTTTATTTGTTTTTCAATTGTTGTTCAAATAGTGCCGCTCACATGTACTTTGCTAGAGATGTGTGTTTTTGAACTCACAGATGAGAGTTGTTTTTACCGTTACTTTGAAATACACTGAATCGCAGCTTAAATGAACCAGCAAAAGTATTTATCATGTTGACATGCAAAATAAAAGCATATTTTACAAACATGAAACCTATTTTAAGCTCTTTTAATCAAAAAAAATATAGAGTAAACCCTTATAATTGTTTGACCTTTGTAGGATTCGCTCTTATTACTTATAGCCTCCTAGTTTGATTGTAAATCTAACGTTTCCCTAAGGGATTATTAGAAATGGTAGCTCATAAGTAAATTCCTAATACCTAGCTGGATCTTTGAATAAATAATTTTGTATCTATCTTATTTAAGATTCACCGTCTGCATTTTTTCTTAATTCTCAAAAAAGTTCAATTTCAAATCTGTCCTTACATTAAAACACGGCTTACCATAAGTGCGCAGGATATAGCTATTGAGTAAATCTTTCATGTTCTAAACAGCTAGATTAAGAATAGACAGACTACATCTCTAAAGATGATTCCTTGCGACTACCCATAGCAATCTAAGTCTATATAAGAAAGTAGAATATCCGTTTCTAGTTTTCTTTTTTCAATTTTTTTCATTTTTATTAATTTTATACAGACTGTCCATTCATAAACGCACTTATATTGGGACATTTATCTAATTTCTCGGCATCTATTTGGAAAACCTTGGACAAACGTTTCCAACTTTGCGCATCAAAGTAGTAGAAGGTGCCACGCTCTTTTGTACCATTTTTTTCATATTGATTAATGCCAGGAATTCGAGTTATCCAAATTTTCTCCTCCACATGATACCGCCACTCGCGACTATGCCTGTGAAAAGGGGAATATACATGAGCAAATACACTCATTATTGCATCTTATTCATCCACTTACAGTTCAGCGGCTGCCATCAGTTGCATGATATCGCCGATATTTGTGTAAAAGAGGAAAAAGAGCAGATCTTCTTGCAGCTTTTTCAGTACCGGCGCAGTGAGTTTATCTCTGATCGCAAAATTGATCAGATATTCGGGTGGCACGTTGAACTCAACGTCTTGTGCTCTGTAAAAAAAACAAAAGAGATATAATTTTATGGGATAAGCGAATGGAGTACAACTAGGAAACAACTTTTAATATTACTAAGAGCGCTTTTAGTTTGCCTTGAGACCTTAAAGTAGGTTTTGGATCTAAGATCAAAGTAAAGGAAGATCTGTTTTCCAGATTTTGCAATTTTAAAGTCGCACAATAGCGGGAGGGGGTCTTTAATTAAGAACCCAAATATATTAAAAAAAAGGTTCTTAACTTCAAAGCTCGTTTCAGTTTTTGTTAGTAACAGTTGTAACGATACTCCTAATGATAGGAAAAAAGATCGCTACCCTGTCACCGCTGGAAAAGTCACGGAGGCAGGTGCATTCAATTTGGATGCATTAATCGGTAAACGGTTATCGGAATTGTCTGCGGAGCGGAATGACTTTGGTTGTTTAAGGCGAGGAACAGAGTAATTTCTGGTACAAAATCAGGATTCAAATATTTCTACGAACTCTTTCCGACATCTCACCTAACTGGGTAACTAGGGCCCCCTTTTTATAGTTTAATATTTACGACTCACCTGCAGGGCTGTTCCACGAACGGTCCAGCGAATGTTGGATGCAAACTCTCTTGTGAATTTAAATTAAGACCCAGTCCCGTCAGATCTGTGCCCAGGGAGAGTGTCACCAGATTTGGATCCGTTTCGGCGGCTCGTATAAACGTCAGCAGACCCACCATGCCAAACTGATTGTTCACCATGCTCGCTGGTATGTTTGTGACCTTGCCTGCAAGGGGGGAAATGGGGAGGGGATTAAACAAAATTCTTATCTTTTTGCCTGTGGCCACACACACTCACCATCTGGCGATGTTTGCACGCCGCTCTTCACAAGTTTATCATTGCTGGAATTATCGTTCAGATGGTCAACTCCACCGCCGCTGCCACCTCCACTACCCAGGCCGCCACCCACACCCATCATGGCATTGCTGCTGGGCACACTGTTGACACTGCCGCCGCTGCCTACTAATCCTACATGCGTCCCGCTGATGGCTCCGCTGGCGCCACTGCCACCGCCACCCACCACCAGGCCGCTGCCCACAGCACCCAGACCATTGCCGCCTACAACGCCGACGCTGGAGCCGCTGTTGCCGCCCGAACCACCTCCTCCGCTGACCACAATCGAGTTCATTGCCTTTTCCGTACCATCTAGATGGTTTTCTGTGATGCCACCAGTACCGCTGCCAGCGCCGCCGCCTCCGCTGCTGCTCCCCACGGCGTTCGTTGTGCCATCGGAGTTTTGGGTACCCGGTAACGCAGGGAAATCCTCATTGGACATCGTGAACTCGGATTGTTCTGACGTTGGTTGCTTCACCATGCCAACTGCAAGGGTGGCGAGAACGGATCGATAAGTAAAGGGAAGTAGTTTATCGCGTAAAGATATCGTTTTAAAGCTACCCAAGCACCGTTAGACTAATCCCACAGCCCACAACCCACACCCCACATTAATTGTAACCAAAATTAAAATTAAATAAAAGTGAAATTTTTGATTTGAACTCACAAGAGGTAAAGAAATTACCATAGGGTTTGCTGCCCGGCGGCTGGAGCGGATTCGATTGGGGCAGTGTCTGATCATTCTGACCTCGGGCATTCGTCAGCGATGGAAACTCCGTGGGATCGAGCAGGGCAGGTGTTGAGGTATCCGCACCGCCGCCCCCGAATACATGGAAATTGTTTAAAGGACCACCACCGCCGCCACCCGTTCCATAGCCGCCGCGACCCGTCTGCATGAAGTTGCCCATGTTCGACTGCAATGGTTACAAAGATTTAGTTGGGTTCTAATGGTTATGCCAGTGATTGCACTCACCATGGGTCCACTGCCCAATCCCTGCATGGCACGACGATCCACAAATTGCCGCTGACCAAACAGATTCGCATTGCGATTGCCGCTCGACAAGGCGGGTCCTCCGACCGATAGTTGCGCATTTCGGTTTGGCGATAACTGCGGTGGCTGCTGCTGCTGCTGCTGTTGTTGTTGCTGCTGCTGCTGTTGCTGCTGTTGTTGTTGTTGCTGCTGCTGCTGCGTTTGCCCATAACTCGCTGGGCCTGGATAAGAGTTAGAGAAATCTGCACTGAATAATTAACAACAAGTTCTTCAACTTGGACTGCCACTTCTCGACACTTACCGGTCTGGAACATGCCTGACGTGGGTGTTACATGGCCAGCCAGAGAGCTACCACCAAAGCCGCCCGTTGTCCGTCCAGCTAATGCCGCGTTCGCTATACTTCTCGGGGGTTGTTGAAAATTTAAATTCGCCATAATCTGCAAGAGAAGGGAAGGGGATGGGGGGGTTAATGAGAGCTGGCAATTGATTGTGTACCTAACACCCCCTCCCTCCCACCAACCCTTCTAACCAGCTCACCTAAGGGCTCCCATCTGCTTATCAAATCTTCTCTGTAAGTTTTGGCTAAAATGGGGTTTGGTTTTGTGACTCAGCTGTGCTCCGGCGAGGCCTACACAACATTTCTGATAACACAAACATATGCTTCTACAACAATTAAGCAAACAAACGGCGACCTCGCTCTACCCTTATTTCAAATTTCAAATTTTTATTTGCAGCTTTGATAAACACCAAGGTCATTCATTGGCTGTGTTGTTGTTGTTGTTGTTGGTGGGGTAACAAAAGTTTTACATCAGCATTTAGTTCATTATTATCTTTAAAGTTTGTTATAGTCAATAAGCTAACATTTGCCAAAAAATACATTTAACCCTTGTGTGGGCAATGGGGTTGCTGGAAATCCTTGAGAAGCTTCATTGCCCAAACTAATTAGTATTGCACGGATTTTTATTTCAAGTTTGTGGAATTTAATCAATCAAATTAGCATAATGCTGTTACTTCCAGGGCTGTAAGCTGGTTCGGAGTCGAACCGCTACGGAGTTGGAGACTCCGGGTTTTTTGGGAAGTCGGAACCAAATCCGAATCGGGGCAAACAACCTGAACTGGAGCAAAAAAATGTCAAACAAATGTCACACCTTAAATTTGGTTAAGGGGGCTTAAGGGGGCAATCTCTGTATAGGAAGTTGCGAAATCCCATAATATTAATATCTATTCGAATGAAAAGTCTTCACAAATCAGTGCTTGACTGCGTTTCTCGTTGGAATTCGGCTTAAAAAGGGCAGCAAGCGGTTACTATTTTCAAAAGAAGTTAGTATCTATTAAAAAGTCTGCGATTGGACTTCAGTTTTGTGTAAGTTATTGTTTTCAATTTACAAAACATCTGTAAATTTACAAGAAGCCCAAATCCTTCCCCGCGATTTCTACTCAACTTGGTACACTTGTCGCACACAAGTTCTGATGTCTTCTGCAAAAGCCTGCAATTTGTTATTAAAGATTTTAGAAAAACTTTCTCACATTTTAAGTTCAAGAAACCGCATATATTTGCGGGTTCGAACCCAGGAGTGAACCCCTCCTAATTTGTTTGAGGTTTGTAGCCCTGATTTCAAACAAACTTATATGGATTAACCAACGATAGATTTTTAAGGTACACAAACCGATACATACTTAAGAATCTGCTTTTCAATACCACAAGTGACCACACATAACTACACCGCAAAAAAACCGAATAAGCTAAGGCCACTTCGCAGGTGCTGCTCGCTTAAATATTTTCAAAAAATAATCTTTTTCCCTCAAAGACCCAATTTCCGACCGATCGTTCGTATGGGAGCTATACGATATAGTCATCCGATTTGAACAAAAACTTGTAAAACTAGATAAAAGCATGTGAAACACACTAATACAGTTTTTAAAATGTTACCAAAAAAAACAAAAAAGTTTTTCTACCAAAGACTGTTTTTCAGAGCTATTTTTTGTATGAAAGCTATAACTTATAGCTGTCCGATTTTTATCAAACTTTGCAGAAATATAAAAAACCACAGAAAACCTATGAATACAAAGTTTGGAGACGTTTCCATTGAAAAGAAAAATGTTTTTCTCAATAAAAGTAGCTTTCTGACCGATTGGTCCTACGGGTGGTTCCGACATATTATATTAGTAGTGTGCAGCAAAAAGAAGACTCTGTGCAAAATTTCAGCTCGATAGCTTTAAAACTGAGAAACTAGTTCGCGTAGACGGACGTACACAGCTCAATCGACTTTCAGCTCGTCACCCTGATCAAGTATATATATAGTTTATGGGGTCGGACTTCTATGCAGCTGTGGTCTTGGTTGGTATAACAAGTTGACAATTGGAAACGGTAACGTTGAGCAGCTAAACTAAAAAACTAACCTAAAACTAGACCTTGCGATTTTAATTTACCCAATTCACAAGTTGAGAGGTGTTAAAAAAACGTTGTCTTTTTAACAAATCATTTTTTTTGTTGTAGCCACTACTTACACATGTAAACACACAAATTCCTATTGCAATTAGAACTATGCGCCCACACAAGGGTTAAGGAAAACACAATGGCGATAAACAGTGGCAAGTAAACAAAGCTGCCAGCGCTTTGCAACACTTGGAAACCAATTTGTCTAAATTCCCCCCGCGCATCAAAATCAGCTGGTAAATTTGCAATAAAACCAGAAACCCAAACCGGGAGCTTAAGCCGAAGGTAAAGAAGCAGCAGCAGGCAGAACAATGGTCAATTATTGCCAGTTACTCTTTGGGCAGCAAGAGATACATATTGGACACGGATATCGACATGCTTGCGGTGTCTGCTGGCTGCTGTCAGTGTGTTGGTGGCCAGAACAACAACATCAACAAAAAAAACTAGTATGGCAGCAAGTGCAGACACTCACTCTCACACACACAGCAGCCAGGCACACACCGCAACCGAATAATGCCAAAAAGGAAATGCAAAAGGACACGCCAGAACAGACCCTTTTGGGCTAATGATCAATTATGTATGCTGAGTGGAATTGGAGGCTGCCTTTCTGGTCAGAGGCGCAGGTACATCTCCTGTAACCTTAACAGCTGACCACTGATCACTCCTGCTTATGTTCGTTTGGCAACACTGGGCCCTGCAACTGTAAATTAAACTAACTAATTACCTAAATGAACGTTAGATGATACTGCTGCTGCTGCTTCTACTTCGCCCACTCCTCCCTTGACTTCCACTTTGAACGCTTGCTCGATTTCCGTTTCCGTTTGCACTGAACGTTTCGTTCTCACCGCATTTAACATTCCAAACAGTTGGAGCTGGAGCAAGTGCAGCCAGTTCCAGAGGCAGCCGAGGTTAGCTTTAGCTCCAAAGTTTGTAAGCCTTCTTTGCGCGCGCTCCACACTCACTCACACACGCACTCAGACATAGAGCGGAGGAGAAGCGGTATATATATATATATGGTGTATATATATATATATGTAAATGGCCGTCTCGGTATTGGTCTTCGTGCCCGAGAGTAGGACTAAATTTTCCGTCGTGTTCCGCCGCTACGAATGGCCGCCGCTCGGTTCACACATACACACACTGGTGCAAAATTCGCACAAATCACAATTTTTGGATAGTTTTGCGTTTGCCTTGGTTTTTGTATATAGTTAATAGTGTTTTTATGCTTTGTAAGTAAATAATTGCTTGCTATTGCGCTGTTGTCTCTGCTTCTTCCATATACTGCACAAGCACTACATTTGTATGTGTGTGTGTGTGTCTCTGTCTTTGTTTTCTCAGTTCATTGAAATTTCACCCAGCCAGCGAATTGGGCAAAATTCGCAGCGTGATTTGCGTATTTATTACGCGTCGCACAATTGCATAAACTTGCATTTAATACAAATAATGTTGTATAATTTGCTATTGCCAGGCAATAAACAATTATTTTGCGCCCGAAATGGCTTTAAATTGTACACAAAAAATACGTTCCGCAAAAAAACTTTGGTCACGAATACACAAACACACACAGCAATTGGGCATCGATGCAGCAAATTTATCGATAGTTCAGGGTTGCACGGCCCACTGCTATCGGTTGGGGGGTCTGTGCACGGCAAACTATCGATACCTAGAGCTATCGAGCGTGGCGTTAGTTATAATTAATCAAAACATAAAACGGTACTACTAATCTAATAAACGCTGGCAAAATATCTAACAATGGCCGATCCGAATTCAGATGCTGAAAGCGGTAAGTTTATAGGTGCTCCAAGGCCTTGAGGCAACTGTACTTAGTATGGTCGACTGCATTTTCATTTAGGTTCATCCGGCTCCAGTCGCAGTGGCAGTGGTTCCCCGGCCAGCGGTCCAGGGTAGGTTTCTGGTTTCCGGTATATTTCCAAACGGCGGGAAGTATTAACTAATTCTGACCCCGTAGATCACCAGTTAGTCGAAAATCTGGCAGCGGTAGTGAACGCTCACGTTCCGGTTCGAGATCATCACGTTCCCGCTCCCGTTCTGGTTCTGGCTCACCGCAGAGTGCCCGCTCCAGATCGGGCTCAGCCCAAAGTCGCCGTTCTGGCTCTGCTCACAGCCAACGTTCCGGCTCTGCACACAGTAAACGCTCCGGCTCTGCACACAGTAAACGCTCCGGCTCTGCAGTTAGCAAGCGCTCCGGCTCCGCAGTTAGCAAGCGCTCCGGCTCTGCACACAGTAAACGATCCGGCTCGGCTCACAGTGGCAGCCGTTCCAGAAGTGGCACACCCCATAGCAAGCACTCTAATTCCAGATCCCGCTCTCGATCCGGATCTCGCACCCAGGAATCCCGTTCCAATTCACCAAATCTGCAAATTGATGATGAACGTGCCAACTCCAAGAGCAAGAGTGGCAGTCGGAGCCGCAGCGGCAGTCGCACCTCACGTTCCAGGTCGCGCTCCAAGTCCGGCTCGCCCTCAGGTAGTCGTAGTCGCAGTGCATCTGGCTCGGGCAGTGACATTGGTGTGCCTAAGAAGAAGAAGGCCCGACGTAGCAGTGGAGGTTCACGTTCAGGTTCTGGCTCGGATCAGGAGAAACGCAAGAGCGGCAGTGGCAGTGACAGCGATTTGGAAACGTCGCCCACTAAGGCCAAAAAGTCGCGTTTAATCGACTCGGACAGTGAGAGTGAAAAGGAACAGGTAAGGGCCACAAATTAACCATTAACGAAATGACCCCCAGCTAACCCCTTGATTCCCTTTCCAGACCCAGAAATCAGCGCCCGCTGTATCGGACATATTTGGAGATGCCGATGACATCAGCGACGATGATGAAGCTATCGCAGAGAAATCGCCGGCACGCACCACCAGTCGCAGTCAGAGTAAAAGTAAATCTCGTTCCAGAAGCCGGTCTAGAAGTCGTTCCAGATCCCGCTCGCGTTCCCGTTCTCGTGAAGCGCCACCCACTCAAAAGGAAGACGAACCCGAGCCCTTGCCGGAGACTCGCATTGATGTGGAAATTCCACGTATTTCCGCAGATCTGGGCAAAGAGCAGCATTTCATCAAGCTGCCCAATTTCCTCTCGGTGGTCACACATCCCTTTGACCCCGAAACCTACGAGGACGAGATTGATGATGAAGAGACAATGGATGAGGAGGGTCGTCAGCGCATCAAGCTAAAGGTCAGCAACACCATCCGCTGGCGTGAGTTCATGAACAACAAGGGCGACATGGTGCGCGAATCGAATGCCCGTTACGTGCGCTGGTCCGATGGCAGCATGTCCCTGCACCTGGGAAATGAAATCTTTGATGCCTACCGCCAGCCCCTGCTGGGCGATCACAATCACTTGTTCATACGTCAGGGTACAGGTCTGCAGGGTCAGTCCGTGTTTCGCACCAAGTTGACCTTCCGTCCGCACTCGACTGAATCGTTTACACACAAGAAGATGACCATGTCGCTGGCAGATCGTTCCACCAAGACGAGCGGAATTAAGATTCTGACGCAGGTGGGCAAGGATCCGACCACAGATCGTCCCATCCAGTTGAAGGAGGAGGAGGCCAAATTGCGTCAGGCCATGCGGAATCAGAATAAGGCTCAACCCAAGAAGAAGAAGGCCGGAGCTGGTGAGCCACTGATTGGTGGCGGCAACTCGTCATACCAGCAGGACGACGGCAGTGATGATGAGAATGCCATCAGCTTGAGCGCCATCAAGAATCGCTATAAGAAGGGCGCGGCGGGTGGACCAGGCGAACCAAAGGCCTCCACCATTTACTCCTCGGACGAGGATGAGGGTTCGGACTTTGAAGCCAGGCGTAGCAAGAAGGTGGACAAGGCCAAGGCCAGTAAAGCGCTGCGAGACTCTGACAGCGAATCCGATGCGGGCAGTGCCAAGAGCGCCAAAAGCGGTGGAGGCAGTGGCAGCGACAAGAGTGGCAGCAGCAAGTCTGGCAGTGGCAGTGGCTCCGGCAGTGGCAGTGGATCGGGCAGCGACAATGATGATTAAGTTGCTAATTTGTTAATTGAAGTTCAGCAATAAACATTTCCCCCCATCAAATTTGCCTGCCCCCAAAAGCGTGCTATGAAATTTTGTTGGTTTTGCTGCATGCGGCGCTAGTGACGAAAGCAACCCAGAGATTTTGAATGGAATTCAGGTACAGAGTTAATGCCGGCCAAATCTAAGCGGGCAATGAAGCGTTTAGTCATCCATGCAATATAATCAGGGGTTTTTCCACTACTATTGTTGTTTCTTTAATAATTTTTTTGCAGAAAACCCAACAAAATCGAACTTATTGCACAGACTGTGATATGAATGGAGCAGTCATCACCTTTCAAATTTTCAACAAGTTCGATTCAGAGAAGGTTTATACCAGAGATCTGCCAGAGTGCCTGTTTTTAAAAAAATTTCAACATGGAAGCACAGTTAACTGCGACGTCAACTTTTCAGTTATTTTTTCACCCATGTCCGCCTCCTGACAGAGAGAGAGAGAGAGAGGGACAAGGCAGTGATCGAGACCAGTGTTGCCAGAATATGAAATCGAATAGCTGCTAGATATGCCAAAATAAATGGCTAGAAATAGCCAATCAAAAATAGCCAGAAACAAAAGCTAAGAGTTAAAACTACAGAAAATACGTGCTCTTGAGTCTAAAGCAAACAAAAACTCAAAAAAATTACTTTACAGGGTACTAAGACAAAAATTTCTTCAAAAAGGAACAGAATCTCGCATACAAGTTTAAAAAAGTCGATCTCAGCATTGAGAGTTATATGACGGAGATTAATGATTTCGTTTAAATCAGAACTATTTGTGTATTTTCGACTTATTAAAATGAGAGTTAAATTTCTTGCCAACAAATCAAAGAAGTCCATATCTTTGAACGAATCTTAAGATTGGAAACACCCTTTATGTATTCAAACCACGGTAAAGATAGAACGAATTAGTTGGTACTGAAATTATAGCTTTATTTACTTGCTCTTCGGACATGATTTAGCTTTAGAGTGTAGCGAAGGTTCAAAACTGCTAGTCGGGGATTTTTGTTATGCCTTAATTCTTCACTGAGTTTCACTTTTGAGACCTTATTCTCAGGGGTCGTTCTAAAGCAAAGAAAGTTAAGGCTTCAAACTAATTTAAAATGCATTATTTCGAACTTTGTCTCAAAAATACCGAAATAGCTAAAAATCATCAAAAATTGTCCACATTAATAGCTAATAGCAAAACTGCTAGGTCTAGCAACTAAATAGCGAAAATGGCCGCACTGATCGAGACACCCTATCAACACTCAGTTTCTGCAGTCTGAGCTTTTAGAACACAGGGGTGTCCTCGCTATATACGCTTCAGGCGCTTTTGTTGTTGTTTCACGCTTAGCGATAACAGAGCATATACCGATCACGCAGAATGAAATTGCAGCAACAAATTCATAAGAGCCTCTCTTCTCTTTTTCTATGGCTCTTTGAGCCCTGATTTTGTTGTTACCATATGCATTAGACAGCTAAGGGGTGACATTTTAGCAACTTTTTGGTTGGCAACACTGTTTATGGCAGCTCAAGTGTTTTCGTGTCACATGTTACTGTCAAACATGTTCGTTTTGGTGTATAATTCAAACACGCATCAACTTTTAGACGATTTTTATTGTAGATTGTTGAATTTTTTATCAAAATTAATGCTCGATTAAGAAAGTACACCGTGCACTTCTGGCATTTTTTGATCAGTTTCAAATCAGTAACTCAAAATACTTACCCTTCTATCACGAAGCCCATTTTCCAAATAATACACACAGCAGACTTCAATTGTTTTAGGTTTTCAAATACAATTACATACGTTTACTCATTTAAATATATATTTCCATAAATTATTGCTTAAATATTGTGTTTATACAATTAGTCTATATGCCTATGCATTTCTTGTTTAATATCTACAACTCTGCGTTTGATTTTTAGGTAAGTATAAATATATTACTCAATTGTTAGTTAGTTCTCTGGTTGTGGGATTCTACAAAGGTACTCGGCGGATCTAAGAACAAACACATTGAGAAACAACCAAAATATATTCGAATTGTGTTCTTCCTTTTGACAGTATCTGGTTTTTGTTGTTTTTTTTTTTTTTGTAAAATAAGACGTAAATGCTTAATCAGCTTTTATTGCTTTAATATTATTGATCAGACCCATTTGTTGTTGCGATTGTTGGTTGTGCTGATTTGTGCAACTTGGAAAAATAAGGCAGTTTTTTTTTTGCTTCTTTTATATTCTACGAAATGAGTTATGGAAATGTTTATCTGCTCTGTTGGATCGAAATTGATTACATGACCCAGTTTTTGGCATTAAGTACAGCGGATGAATGTCCAAAAAAAAATAATGTTTAGTTAAGACACGGTGGAAAGGGGAGGGGAGAGAGGAGTGGAGTCCGTTTGGCACAATCTTTTTGCGATTTTTCATCTAAATAATACTCACAAAAAGCGAAAAGCCTAAGGGGGAGATGTAAAAGTTTTCAGTCTAGCTGCGGCCCACCCATTTATACATGTGAAGCCCATTGTCCGTAGTTTCTTCTTCTTTCACCATTTCCCTTCCCCATTTCCACACTCTGTCGCTGCCTGATAACACGCTGGCATTTAACAAAGAATTTTATAAAAATGGTTACAAAAAAAAAGAAAGAAAGAGAGAATTGCACGAAATGCACCCACAGACACAGCTACGCCAGGGTGAGGGCGCTTCCATCAGCAGGCCTGCAAAATAAAGAGGGAGAGAAAAAGAAACATGAGTTGAGGTGGTTAAGCGATGTACTCGACCGTGGCCACTACTACCACTACTAGCTCCTCCAGCTTGGACTCTTTTAGTTTGTATTAGCAAACCGTGCGACATGGGCGAATCAAGGCGTTGGCGCAGATGCTATCAGCCCCCATTGTGGCCAACTAAATTGTGGCCTGGCATGCACTCGGAGTATATCAAAAGTGGTGGGGGGATTCGACTAATTGCAGTTAACAAAACTTGGGTGTGTGGGAGATTCTACCACGAAGAAGTTCATATGTGTTCCACATATCATTATGGGTTTGTTGCTCTGGGGTCAAGGTTGGTTCTACTTAGGATTTCAGGCAATGTAAGAAACAAACGGGCTTCTGAAGACACTTTTATGTTATGGATGTGATGCTAAAGCCGCTTCTTCAACAATGAGACAAAAGCGTCTTGTAAAATTGGGAGTGGTTCGGTTTAAAAAAAACGGTTCTTATTAACAGAAAACAACCAATTTATTCGTACAAATGTACAGCAACGACCAGGGGTGGACATTGCTCAGCCCACCTGTCTCTTACAGCCCGCACCGTTATTTCCTTTAACACACAATGCAATTCGTTTACCGTTGCTCTGCTCGGCTCGACCACAGTTTACAACAACAGCGCGGCGCTAGTCAAAGCAAAAGACGAAACAAAAAGTGTTGTTGTTGTAGCAGCAGTGCCTAGCGACAAATTCTGCTGCCCAAATTACAGTAACAACTCTGCTAGTGTCTCTCTTCTCTTATTCTCTTAGCGAGAATAAAGCTGCTCATCCTCAGCTGTTTCATGAGAAACAAGAAAAAAAAGTCGATCTAGACCGACTGTCATATACTCTGCTCCAACAAAAGTGTATGCACAGTATGAAATTTCAAGCAAGCTACGCGAAAGAGTTCCAATCTTAAAAAACGAAACTTATATTCGAATTTGAAAAGTTGATCCATGTAAAATAAGCAACCCACACCTTGAACGCGTTGTCTATATAAATTAACTTGAAGCCACACACATTGACAATGTCATCCAGATCTCATCTCCATACTCGTTGTTTTGGATGTAGGTGCTAAATAACCAAATGGTTTCACATTTCCATTGAACGAATCAGAACGTGATTCGCACATTAAACCAAGCCAGATGAGGCACCCGCCCCCCCATAAAATCACCCATCTTCCACCCCAATAATCCCCCCTCCACTTACGTGCAGCGAGTGTATTGAGTTTGCTTCGTAGCCGCCCTTGCCCTGCATTTGGGTTGAGATCGCATTGAGGCGGTTGGCCGACAATTCCACATCGGCCGAACCAATGTGGCCGGTGTGTACAAAATTTGTGGGATTGCCAATCATGGATCGATCGATGCGCAGGCGTTGATGTGGACGGCGAGAGGGGGAGCGTTGCTGTTGGAAACAGCAGGAGAACCACTGCAGCCAAATCTCGCCGGTTGAGGTCATTTTCTGGGTCGATGCTTTGCTGGACGGCGTCGCTTCAGTCTTGTGGGTGTTGTTGTGGTTGTTGTTGTTAATGGTGGCCAGGATGACGGGTTTGTTTGTTTCTGTTCGTTTTTTTTTTCAGCTGGAAAGATGCACAGATTAAGAGTTGGCAATTAGTTGTATTTTGCTCCAGAAAGATGTGATGATATTTGTCTGCTCTACTTGCTGCCCCACTTTTCACTTGGCTACGCACACAACTCACACCTCATCAAACTTGGCCAACGACAGAACTTTCGACTAAACAACCAAATTATATGGCCCGAGGTGTGCCTGGGAAGCAACGCGTTGCGAATAAAAGCCACAATTAATTGGCACTTTTGTGTAATTAAAATCGAGAGAAAGACAGAAAACAACCAGAAATAGAAAAAGAAGAAAAAAAACACAACCAGCGGTTGGGGCGAACCCAAGACATCTAAGTCACTCACCAAGCCAGCTTGGAGGCTCAACAGGTTCTGTGTGGTCGGACTTTGGGTAACCTACCGAGCGACGATTCGAAACTCATTTGAGTAAATAAAGCGGAATTATTATTGTTTTATTTTATGGCTTTAATCAACTGTTTAAGTAGCAAAAGGATTGTGATTCACCCTGGGAAACGACTAAACGTTGCAATTTTGAAGCTAGAACCACTTGTTTTACCACGGTGGATCTCTCAGTTACGTTCCAGCCCCCAAAATTTGTCATAAGAATCGGTTTGAGTGTCACTTGGCTTATGATTCGAACCAAACATTATTTCGGTTTGAACCTTAACTTATTGAACCATCGGCATGGTTTGAGCTGTCTTTCTTATGGGCAACGGGCGGCACACAAAGCCCGTAGTACTAGGAGATGGTGGCAAGACAAAGCTAAATTGCGGATCCAAAGGTCGGAGAGATGTGGTCTTCTAAGCACGTTTGTCCTCAGTTCAGAGGCAAGTCTATTGGAGTTTGTTGCCAGAGGGTCATGCTACCTGCTGGTATGTGTATTGTTCAGAGCTCATAATGGCAGAGGAGGACTCCGCTTTCAAAACACTACTCTTTAAAAAAAAATCTAGTATACGGGTTCAGCAGTTCCATGAAACAAAAAAGAATTTCCTGTAATTCAACTTTTAAAGCTTTTTTTCACCTAATAGGTCAGATTTTGACCTAACAGAAAAAACTTCTATCAGTTTCTTTTGACGAAATGGTCACCTAAATATAAGGTCACTTTTCCTAAAAAATAATGTAAAATCAGTTGGGAGATTTCGCCCAAACTTTGTGGAATCATACTAAACTAATAAATGTGAAGTTTGGTGACGTTTCCATTGAAAAGAAAAAAGTTTTTCTCACTAATAGTGGTTTCTCAACCGATCGTTCCTATGACAGCTATATGATAATGTCATCTGATTCGGGCGGTTCCCACAAGAACCGCAAAGTTTGGTTGAGATAGCGTAGAAAGAGACGGACGGACAGGTCATGCTGGTCAAGAATATATATACTTTCAACATCAGAACCACTTTAATATACCCTCTGCAAGTTTATAATAACTTGATAATATCAGCTCTATTGTATCACATTATTTCCATTGTTATTTCCTTATTTTAACCAATTTTCGAGTTTATTCTTAAGTGAAATAAGTCGAAAATGTATAGTTGCATAACTTCTAAAAGCACGATGATATTAAAGACTTAAAAAGTGTAGTAAAATGAAAAGCACAATAATATATTAACTTGTTGGTTTTGTGATTTTTTTTTGCCCTAGGCGTATAATTTTTAGGAATTTTTTGAACTTGGGGAAAACATTTCAGGAATTTTTGGAGTACAATTTGTCAGAAATTTTTTTTTTATATTTTTTACTTTAGTTCAACATAATGGTATCATAGGAATCTGAACCAACAAACAATAGGAACGTTAGCTATCTTCTCAGGTTAAGAAGTAAACTTTTTTTATGATAACTTGTGTAATCAGTTCCGAAAATTGGTGACAAGGCCCATACAAAGAAGTGTTGTCATGTTCCTCTCAGTGTGGCACATGTGAAACGTAGAGACTCCGGTGCATTCAACAAAAACATGGGGAATATAGGGAAAAACCAATTTGTAATCATTTTTTTATCTTTACCTAGGATTTACCTTCATTTAAGAAAAAATCGACAAGTTTCTAAAACTATAAAATTGATTTCTAAAAAATTTTAAAGTTTAAGAAAAAAAAACTCTTTAAAAATAAGAAATTTTCTTTAATCTACTTATTATGAAGGAAATTTCTAAAAAAAAAAAAAATATTTTGTTTAAGCAGTATTCCTCTATTATCTGCCATGCTCCTATTTCCTTCCGAATTCGCCCTAGTTTGCCAATTTGCAGAGCAATTTTGGTCGATAAACCGGTGTCAAATCATGGCAAGGCTGTTTATGTCTTTGGATCAAAGTTCCTAATGTAGTTGAGATGCCTATGGTATGTTTTCCAAGTATGTATAGTCTGCTTAAGGCATAATTAAAAACAATGTAATGAATGGGATCAATTCAATGAACTTGCAGTTTACCCTAAAAACAAAAGCCGCCCACCACCACCTCCACAAACTTGATTGTAAAATCGCCACAAATTAACTCCAATTATAGTAAAGTGATGAAATTTTTCACGCAATTTCCGCCATTGCTTAACCAGCTCCCTCCCCTCCCGGAAAACTTCTTGAGCTTTCTACCTCGCGTGTCGATCGTTTCTTTTGCTTTTCTACCGGCGTTTCTTCATCTTCTACATCAGCCTTGATCTTCTGCCATTGTTGTTGTTGTTGTTGTTGTTGTTGAGCAATTAAAGCTGCTCAAGCGTCTTTAATGTGCAGTGAAAACAAAATGAAAGTGGTAAGATGTGGACGGCAAGAGAGGAGACGGGAGTTGGAGTTGGAGTTGTCGGTGCCTGGGCCTTTGTATTAGATTGTAGCCTATTTGAAATCGCAGCGCGTGTCACACAGGGAATTGACGGAATGAACAACTGACGAGCGGCAAATGCGCTAAAGCGTTTCAATTTTTCTGTGTCAAAAGGTTATTAAAGTCAGAGATACTCCACTACCTTCGCCTCCTCCTCCTTCTCCTCCCGCTGCTGGCGTAATTAAAGCGCTGTAAATCAAGTGTTTATCAAGTTGTGTCCGCCGCTCGCATGCATAGAAAACGAAAGCGAAACACCGTTAATTATCAATCGAGTTGACGCACTTACTCAACCAACTAAAAACAGAGATCGAAATTGATTAAGAAGGGGGGAAAAAATTAATGTCCGGTGGCTGCGTAATTAGCCGCATCGACTGCAATTGGATTTCCAATGTGCTTGGAACACTTTTTCCACTCTAATCCAATTCATAAACATTGTCTGGGTTTGTGTTTTTTTATGATGCCCGCTGACATCATCATCGTCCGGCATTGGAGCGAGGTTATTGAATTTGTTGTTGAAAAATCAAACAAAACAACCAAATTTTGAACGAGTACAAGTAATTATAATTACATTTAAGGCGCTTAAGCCAAAAATAATGTGGGAGAGGAGAGAAATTTCTATTTGGGCTACACTGAAATTAAACTGGCAAAAATTATAGATTTCAGCGTTTTTGCCAACATCTGGTCGCTTGATTTGATCGGCTTTGGTTCGATGAGATGAAAAAGTTGACGGCCCGTTGTCTCATCATAAGAGGGTGTCTCAGAACTATGTGAACTATGCTCATCGTGACCCCCTCATAATGGTATCATAGGAATCAGAAACAAAAAAACCATAGGAACGTTAGCTATCTTCTCAGGTTAACAAGTAGACTTTTTTTTTAATGATAACTTGTGTAATCTTGTGTTCCGAAAATTGGTGACAAGGCCCATACAAAAAAGTGTTGTCATGTTCCTCTCAGTGTGGCACATGTGAAACGTGGTGACTCCGGTGCATTCAACAAAAACATGGAAAATTTAGGGAAAAACCAATTTGTAGTCATTTTTAGCTTTAACTGGGATTCCGTAGCCTGTGTCTTGCTTATAATGAGTATTATCACCTGTTTTCTATACATAGATTACTCTATCTTAAATGTAAATAATGTCATTCCTAAACTAAAAATTTGTATCTCCAGCTAACGCACACTCTGACCACCATTGCTGTGAGTTGGAGCATAGCCGGCTTCTGCCAATAAATTAGTCCCACCGGGTCAGAGACCGTTATATCTGGATTCTCATTTACCATTGTAATTTTTGCATATTATGTTTGACTGAACATTTTTTAACTTACCTCAATAAATAAATAAGAGGGTGTCCCAGAAATCTCTGGAGATTTTCGTATAAGCGTTAAGAACAACAAGATAATGTCGGAAATCAGATTTACATATAAAATCTACTTAACTTTGTCTCATTCGTTTCAAATCTCTTAACCTTTTCCAACTAATCTAATAAAATCTGCCAGGTTTTAACCGAGTATACGAAAATGTCTCTTGACGTCGTTCCAGACCAAACAATATTGAATTTTTACTTAAGATATCAAGTATAATTCGTTCTTGGGTATACTTAAATTGGGTACGAAACATTCTAAAACCGAAAAACGACTTCCAATATTATTTAAAATAAGATTCAACGTTCTTGCATCAACAACATTTTGGACTTACAGTGAAATGAACAACTTAAGAAAAGCCAGTTTTTCTTTCAAGTACAAAATATGTTAGAAAAATTCAAGAAAAGCGATGATAGATTAAATGCTAGCTCCAAAAAGCGAGTTATTTTTAATCTGTTCCTAAAATTCCCAACCGGTTCTAACACTTTTGTTATGAAGTGATGTTGAATTTCTGACCTAAGTTAGTCTACCTGGGTCTTTGCTTAAAGCATGGCCCTTGCATATTTACAGTGACCTCGGTTTAGAATAAAAAGGGAAAAGCTTTAGAAAACCATTTTATACTTGTTCGAAGCAGGGCTGCAAACCTAACAAATTTTTTGAGACCCCATTTCGAGGGTTTAAGAAAGGTTTTGGTTCGAACCTTGACCATATTTTAGAAAATATTAATAACAAAAAAAACCAAAAATTTATTTAGTTATTCTCATGAGTTCTACAAATTGCAGTTGACCTAAAAACCACTCGAATCGTATGAAAATTGGGCGTTTTTGGAACGGCAGCGATTTGTAGAACACATAGAAATGTGTAAAATAATCTACTTGGAAGTAAAATTCCATTTCGCAAAGAAAACAGCGAGTATTATGGATTCTATAAATGATTTATTGTTTGATTGTCGCCCAAAATCGATCAGATAATAGTAGTCCATAACTTTAGTTGAACTGAACCGATATTTAAGGTTGAAGAACTTAGCAATATGAACCTGGTTCAGCTTGTATTTTTAAAGAGGTTCGGTTCTTAGTCGGAATTATGTTTATTATTATGTTAAAGATTTCCAAATCCTGGTTAACAGTATTGTTTTACTGAATCCAGAGAATCTTTTGATCAACCTTCATACCTTAATTCCGAAAATGTCGAAATTACGAGGGTTGCAAAGCGAATCAAACCTAAACCATACCGCATATTCAACTTATAAAAAGGTCTTTTGTAATTGTTGTGGCAAAACGGTTCGGTTCAGTTCAGTTCCATGAACCTTAAGCTAAATTATTTAGCTTAAAAGCTTAGGAATTAGAATAATCCTTTCCCCAAGAAAAGTTTTATCAGATCATTGATTAAGTTAAGGGAGATCACTCATTTATTTCCTGAGATGATAGACAAAAGTAGCTTTTAATTTATAGCAATTTCCAAGCTCTTTACATCCTACATATTGTAGAAGTTGCTTATTGATTTGAGTGAGTATAAGTATGCCTAAGTATAAGGAACGATTTTCACAATATTTTGTGGTGCTCCTTGACCTTAGACCGCATATTTTATACTCTTAATTGAGACAATCCAAGCGAATCAATTTTATTACTATTCTCGTAGTGAAGTCCTCATGAATATCCAACTTAAAATTTTTAATTTCTGGGAAGAAATCACCATACAAAAAAAGAAACAGGCCTCCATAAAATTGATCATAAATTCAGAGTGAACCAGTGAACCGAACCGAAACCACTCCAAAAACCACAGGTTCGAAAACTTTGTAAACCACTGAACCGAACCAGTTCCTAATTACAAGTGGCTAAGCCTAATCTCCATCAGACAGACTCATCTCTATCTCTCAATCCACATTCTTATCTCATTGATCAGATAATTTGCATTTGGATTTTCGCCAAACAGGTTCACAGCCTACTACTTAGCTCATTTTAAATTCGTGTGACCCAAAAAGCTCCCTCCTAAATGTGTCCAACTCCCCATCGTCGCGACGTCCACCAATTCGCACGCGCCAAATGCGACAGTTTCGTTAATGATGTTTTTTTTTTTTTTGCACAACGGAAATGAAATGAAACTTATGCAAAGTAAAATGGTCGTTGTCCCACAGAGAGTGCTATCTATCCACAATGAAGTACCCACAATCAACTTGCATTACATCATTTTTGGGCAAACAAGCGACAAAGATTAGGCAAAAGAAAGGGAAGGGCGATGATAAAATATGCAAGACAGTTGGTCGGTCGGTCGGCCGGTTGGTGGGGTCTGCCGGCCATGCTTTGCATGTGAAAGAGGCAGGTTCAAGAAACCAATATAAACTGGCCATTAAAATATGTAAAACCTCAACAACAATCAGAGGTTGTTTAAAATCGAAGGCATTGTCTTGTGTGTTAAATAAAAGAAAAGAGTTGCGGGATCTGTTGTGGGGGGCATTACATATTTATTTAAACAAAGGCTGAACAATAATCACCAAAGAACATTCGCTACACTCCACAATCACTTCACTTGGTGATGATGATGAGTCATCCCCAAGTCCCTCCCCCTCCCCCTCGAGTTCATACTGACCGCCGCAGCGACAGTCAAACGCATAGCCTTTCGTTGTTGTTGTTGTTCTTGTTGTGGTGGTGGTGGTGGTGGTCGTCTCTGAGTCTGTCTGCTGCTGCTCAATCTCAATGCGCCGCATGTCGTTTAGCCAGATGTGGGCATAAATGTTGCTATGTGTTTGAAATTTCATTTGCAATAATTCGGCATCATAATGTTTACGCTTTATTGGATCTTTGAGCGTTTGCCATGCCTCGTTAATTGCATTGAAGTTACAGTTCTTTTGGTCTTCTTCTTCTGCTCCTCCTCCTCCTGCACCACCTAGATTTGGGTCATAGCGGGCCGCAGTTACCGTTAAATCTTTGGTGTCGTTTTGCTGTTGTAATTTATCGGGATGACATTGTAGTATTAAATGTTTATAATTGCGTTTAAGCTCTTCAAAACTGGCCGTTGTTGAAGATTGGAGGAGTTCATAGTAGTTCGACATCTGGAAATGGTAAGAGACTGGAGCATTAAGACGTTTACCAACACTGGCGCGGTGTTCTAAGTCCAAAACAGCTGTTTATTGTTTACATGCGGGTCCACCGCCAGCAACAACAACAACAACAACGAAGCGCACTTAATGGAAATTAATGAAAGTTAATGTAATCTGAATTTAAACACATTCAGCTCGTCATCATTTTTGTCAGACGACACTTTCCTTTGTTGTGCAGCAACGACGGAAATGCCCCACAAAAAGGAGTGTTATGTGCTGCGATATACATGCATACATAAGGTTTGTGTTGCTAGGCGTTGATAAACTATATGTTATTGCCTTTGCATGTTGCCAGAACATAATTCGAATTCAGCAAATCTCATCAGATGCCGTTATATTTCTATTAAGCTGACACACGCAACACTCCACACACACACACACACACACACACACACACACACTCTTGCTCACTTGCACACATACTGAAATGGAAGCTAAGTAGAACATATTGTCAAAAAGCAAAAAGTCAAGCCCCAATTGCACTTGGAGCTGGAGGAAAACAAGGTCAACAAACTGGTTCGTCCACCAGCAGCCAAAATATATGAGAGCGAACGCAATCATTGACCCAATTTTTGAAATTAGCAAAAACAACACAATAAGGAGAGAAAGGCAAAATGTCATCCGTGTCACAGAGAGTAAAAGAGAGACTGCATTTAATTAATTAAAAGAAGAATGCATAAACTAATCAGCCAGCTAACCAAATATATCCACACACACACACACACTCCAACAGTGTGCCCCCTCTTCACCCCTCCCCTTATATTAAAAAAAGACTTGCCTTTTAAGGTGTTGACTTTTTCCTGTCGACGCTGCTGCTACTGCTGAATTTGAATGTCTCACGTGTGTGGGGATGTGTGTGTATGTATGATGATGGTTTCCATATAAATTTTAATTAACGGTACTAGCACCCACCACCCACAACACTGATTTCAGCCTGGTTTTGACCAACACACACTTGCATTGCTTTTGTTTATGCTTGCAACTTTTGATTTTTTTCTATTAGAATTAGAATTTATTTAGAATTTTCACTTAATTTAGTTAAGGCAGCTCCAAACCGAACCGAACCGAACGGACAAAAAAAATTGTTTAACTAAAACCGACAGTATTACCGTTTACGGCAATGCCAAAAATCCATCAAATAAAATTTGTGAAATAGAGATGGCAAATTATCGATAAGCATTAACCCGCATGTGACTAACTTTAGAGTACAGCTGTACCACACGACGATGTTTTACTTTTAGCGAACAATTATGTTCAATAGAGCTTTGTGCGTCAGTCGGTTTTTACATAAACTAGTACTAGTTCTACATATACTAGAACTTCGCTGGCCGGATTACTGTGTTTTATAAAAAAAATCCAAAAATTAGTCAGTTTTTTTTATAAAAATCTAACATTAATGATATGTTTAGGAAATTGGGGTTAGTTTAGCTAAATGCGCTTATACTTAAAAAAAAATCGCCCAAAATTATGAGCAGCCTCAAGGGGTCAGTAAAAGTTAAAACGATGTTTCCGAAATAAAGTTCCATCTCTAGTTTGCTGAAAACCGGAACAGGCCTGATAAACAGTTGTTATGAGTGGCATGAGCACCCCTACTATTTCATATAGATGACAATTCAAAGATGCGAAATGCGCTTTAGATTAGAAACCACCCGTGTCGTCTGATCGATAGCTGCCTATCTATCTCTTGCATAATCATTAAACAACATCATGAATTTCGCCGGCAAAGTGGTTTTAATTACCGGAGCCAGCTCTGGCATTGGGGCGGCAGCTGCCCTCAAATTTGCCCAATCCAAGGCCTGCCTGGCTCTAAACGGACGCAATGTGCAGAATCTGGAGCGAGTGGCCGAACAATGCGAAAAGGCCAGCAATATCAAACCCGTCCTGGTTGTAGGAGACATTAGCAAAGAGGCGGATACGGAACGTGTCTGGAGCGAGACCCTCCAAAAGTATGGACGTCTGGATGTGTTGGTCAACAATGCGGGCATACTGGAGAGCGGCACCATCGAGAACACCAACCTGGAGCAGTACGATCGTGTGATGAACACCAATCTGCGTGCAATTTATCATCTGACCATGTTGGCCACTCCGGAGCTGATCAAGGCCAAGGGGAATATAGTGAATGTGTCGAGTGTGAATGGCATACGTTCATTTCCGGGAGTGTTGGCCTATAACATATCCAAAATGGGGGTGGATCAACTGACCAGATGTGTGGCCCTGGAGCTGGCCGCCAAGGGAGTGCGTGCCAATTGTGTAAATCCTGGAGTGACGGTGACCGAACTGCATAAACGTGGCGGCATGGATCCTGACACCTACAAAAAGTTCCTCGAACACTCGAAGACCACACACGCCATGGGTCGTCCCGGTACCGTGGATGAGGTGGCCAATGCCATCATATTTCTAGCCAGCGAACTGGCCAGTTTCACCACCGGATTGAGTCTAGCTGTGGACGGTGGACGACATGCCATGTGCCCACGATAGGCTAACCAGCAGATCCCTTTCCAAACAGTTCCGGCATTTATTTGTGTGTGTTTGCAATAAAAATAGCTTTACAGGATTACAAAATCTGTTTTACAATCTAAATGGAATGTTGCCAGTTGTCTCTCAACGTGGACACATGGCATGACGTCCACCATCCACAGGCAGACTGATCCCTGTGCTAAAGCTAGCCTCATCGCTGGCCAGGAATGCAATGGCTTTTGCCACTTCAAGCACCTCACCGGGTCTGCCCAGGGCGTGTGTCTCCTTGGCACGCTCTAAAAATTTTGCATAGGCCTGCTCATCCAAGCCACCACGACGTTGCAGCTCGGTAATAATCACTCCAGGATTCACTGAGTTCACTCTCACACCCTGGGGCGCCAGCTCCAAGGCCACACAGCGTGTAAACTGATCAACAGCCGCCTTGGACACATTGTAGGCCAGCACACCGGGGAAGGAACGTATGCCATTTACACTGGAAACATTAACTATATTCCCCTTGGTCTTGATCAGCTCGGGAGTGGCCAGCATGGTCAGTTGATAGAGTGATCGCACATTGGTGTTCATCAAACGATCATACTGCTCCAGGCTGGTATTCTCTCTGGAGCCCATCTCTAGTATGCCCGCATTGTTGATCAAAACATCCACACGTCCATACTTAGCCAGAGTGGCTGTAAGAATTTGTTCCACATCCTGCTCTTTGGTCATATCCGCTTGCACTTGTAGGGGGGCAGCACCCCCAGCAGCCACAATTTGATCGCCAGTCTCCTTCAACTTGTCCACATTGCGTCCCACAATGGTGAGCAGTCCTCCTAAGCTGGCCAAATGTATGGCAGTGCCTGCTCCTATGCCCGAACTGGCGCCGGTCACTATGATCACCTTGTCCTTGAAACTGGGCATGTTGCTAACTCTTGTTGAAGTGAGTGGGGGCAACTGATAACAGCCGTTGTGCGTCAAAATAGCGATGAAAAGTTAGCGACGATTCTGGAACGGTGGAGTATGGAACAAGGAGGGAACTTTTATTTTTTAAATTATGTGCGCAAAATAGCGGCGAAAAGTTAGCGATGAATTTGGAGCGGTGTGGTCTGGAGCAAGGAGGGAACTTTTGATTTTTAAATTTTCTCACAACTGCAATGATTAATCTAAAAACTTTAAATGCAGAAATGGTAGGAATTCAGTGCTCTATTGTTTAAATCGGGCTCGGGCTGGTTTCAACCTTTTTTGGTATCAAAAATGTGGTGTTGAAAAATCGACTTCTCACTAAATTGAATATATCTCAATTTCCAGTTCGTGTACAAGATTATATGTGCGAATTCTGTTTGTCAGTAAAAAGTTGATCAACATCATGTGCAGCGTTTTCAAGAAATTGTCCATTCAGTGTGGCCACCTTCTGGCCTGCCCATACAAATTGCACCCGATTAGCAAAGGCTTGCGAATGAACGCTTATTTCTCGATTCACAGCTGTGGTTTTGGCAGAATTTTAGTCAAAGATGGATCAAAATCATGTGGAGCGTTTGGGAAAAAAATGATAATTTGTGGAAGGTCTAAATGCGGTAGTTCAAAAATTAGTCAGCCCGCGCCAGAAATGGATCCAGCTCAGTATCGAAACCAGTACAAATACCTATCGATATTCGGCAATTTTGAACTGCTGTAAGCGGCCTCCCTAATTCGTCGCTAGACAAATAGCCCGACTGCCAAATTAATATTGAGTTTTTTCCGCATATTTCGCCCACTCACTCATTAATATCATGTGGAGGGTTTTTGGAGCAAAATCCACTTTTCAAACCTGACAGCCCTGCAAATGGCGGTAAATCGATAACTTCAAGTAGCTGTTATCGGTTGCCTAATCCACTTCAGCGAGAGCCAGCAACATGTCCAGCTTCAAGGACAAGGTGATCATAGTGACCGGCGCCAGTTCGGGCATAGGAGCAGGCACTGCCATACATTTGGCCAGTTTAGGAGGACTGCTCACCATTGTGGGACGCAATGTGGACAAATTGAAGGAGACTGGCGATCAAATTGTGGCTGCTGGGGGTGCTGCCCCCCTACAAGTGCAAGCGGATATGACCAAAGAGCAGGATGTGGAACAAATTCTTGCAGCCACCCTGGCTAAGTATGGACGTGTGGATGTGTTGGTCAACAATGCGGGCATACTGGAGACGGGCTCCATAGAGAATACCAGCCTGGAGCAGTTTGATCGGTTGATGAACACCAATGTGCGATCACTCTATCAACTGACCATGCTGGCCACTCCCGAGCTGATCAAGACCAAGGGGAATATAGTGAATGTGTCGAGCGTGTGTGGTCTGCGTGCTTTTCCCGGTGTATTGGCCTACAACGTGTCCAAGGCGGCTGTGGATCAATTTACTGCCTGTGTGGCTCTGGAGCTGGCCGCCAAGGGAGTGCGTGTGAATGCTGTGAATCCTGGAGTGATTATAACCGAGATACACAAGCGCGGCGGCATGGATGAAGCAACGTATGCCAAATTTTTAGAACACTGCAAGATCACACACGCTTTGGGTCGTCCCGGAGAGGTTAAAGAGGTGGCAGCGGCTATAGGATTTTTGGCCAGTGATGAGGCCAGTTTTACCACGGGCATAAGTCTGCCCGTAGATGGTGGTCGTCATGCCATGTGTCCACGGTAAATTGGCAGAAATTTGTGTTAATTGCATTTAATAAACGGATTGTTGAAACAATATAGAAAGTGTAATTAATCCAGTTTAGAGGCAAACAAGCCCAAATATACCCATTCTATGGCTCAGGCGAAGCACTCCTCCTTGGAAAAGATGATCCCAACGTTTTTGTAGTTTTTTTACACTTAGTTGTTGTTTTATTCTCATTTAAAAAAACCTGCTGCTGTTTTCTAAATCCTTAAACCTCGTAGCCGTAAGATTTGATAATCTTATTGAAGGGTTCAGCAGCCTTGGCAATGTTCTCGCGTGCCTTAACCGTCAGTTTCTTCAGCTCCCGGTTGTGCTTAAGTGTGACGCGCAACTTAGCCTTGCGTTTACGCTCCAGGCTCTTGATCACATCCTGGTAATGCCAGCCCACCTCGTGCGACAGGCGACCAACCTGGCAGTACTTGCGATCCGAGCGCAGAGTCAGCACTCGCATGGCAATGGGGACAACAACACGACGACGCTTGTCATAGGGCGATGGGATGCCATCGAAGACACGCAGACGAGCGAGAGCAGCCTGGCCACGCTTGGTCTTGTGTGGGATCATGCCTGGAAACAAATGAAAAATCCAAGTTACTGTTTGATCTTGCAACAAGAAGCAACACTAAGTGAAAGAGAAGCTCTCAGTTGTAGATTGGTTACACGGTTTCTCGTTCAAATAATGTAGGTAAGTATATTCTAATCATCATTGGATGGAGGAAGGGAGACTAGAGACCACAGGATCATTTACATACCTGAAAGGAAAAAGAAACACAATTAGTAAATGTTTTTAAGGCGAATTCTTTGGGCAAATCTTTGGAAGGAAGCAGCTGGACTCAGATGAGATTTGTTTACACGGTTTCTCGTTCAAATAATGTAGGTAATAAATTGATGAACATCACAGAACAGCTGTTGACTTCATTGAAATATTTGCCAAAGATTCGAAATAGCTCTACATACCTCGGACCGCCTTGTAGAAAATTCTGGACGGGGCACGGAAATGGAAGGGTCCACGGGCCGGGTTGACATTGCAACGTTTGCGCAAGTAGGCCAAGAACTTGATTTTATTTCTGTAGAAATGACCCGAGAGGTTCAATTCCTCGCAGCGCACCACAGCCACCTTGCCGCCCTGCAACAGGTACTTGGCAACCACAGAGGCCAGACGGCCAAGCAAATGGCCGCGTCCATCAATAACAACGGTCTGCAATGGGGGGAAAAAGACAAAAACATTTGAGTTAATATCAGCCAAAGTGAGGTTATGTATGTTGCTTGGTTAGAGGTATAAACAAATGGTAGGCAGGGGGACTTTCGGGTGATTAAAAACTTCCACGATGTACAATTTTCATTCATTTTCAACAAACACACTCCACTGCATCGTTTGGGTATTTAATTTCATAATGTATTCCCTCCTTGCGCAGTCAAACACTTGGGACGTCGGCAGCTGGGCTCTGCTTTTGGCACGTGTACCACAATCCACTTTTTAGTCACTCAAAACAACACTTTTCAGGTCCATTTTAGTGTTTTAAACAGCTACTCGTGTTGCCCCAGAGTTTGTTAATGCTTTGTCAGTCTTTGTTTGATTGCGCGGCTGCATTAACAATACTTTAATTGCATTTTAAACGACACTTACCCTGTTCGTTAAACCAGTCATGTTTAAGAACCGCACGGAAAGAAAGCGGAAATCGCTTTGACAGCTCAAGCGTCATACGACAGGGTTGCTTTGACAGACTGCCGTGAAGTTATCGAGAAGAGATGGGCCGCGTTTAATAACAGTTAATTGTCACGAGTCAGAATCGTGGAACAAAATTTAAAATATGAAACATTCAGAGAAGAAAACCCAAAACCTAGTTGAGATAAACTCGCAAATTACTAATGAAAGTTTATTGCGCTTAGATTTTATGCCTCTGCCCTTTTTTTGTAACTTATATGAATATTACGAAAATATCAAACCATTTTCTTTCAGTGTTTTATACAAAAAAACTTCTTTATTCCTCTTGACATTATTACAGGATGCTTAAGAAATCTAGTAGGACGTTTAAGGACAGTATCCAGCACTCCAAAATTTTTATTTTGTTACAACACTTTATGTAAGTAAAACAACTTTGGCTTTGCTTTCATGTTCATGATTTGTTCGAAGGTGTTGCAGTACTGCATAAGTAAAAGTAAGTACAAAATAAGTACTGCATCCGCACATAGTTTAAAAGTATCAATATATAATTGTTATTTTTCATTTAAATGAAACTAATCACTTAATTGATGAAAAGTCACAGTCACTGCCCATCTCTAGTATCGATTGCCCAAATCGATATTTGTAATGCTGCATGTTGTATTTCCTTATCGAAAACACTCTCCCGCTTTGTTAACGTATCCGGTGAATGCCAACAATTTGCAGTTTCTGCTACGGGGCCACAGTTTAGTTGAAAAAACCCATTTTAAATTGTACATTGAACAAAATAATTGTAATTTTTAAGCCAATGGAGCAGATATAGTAGTGCGGCAAGTAAGTAACATTTGAAAAGCATTGCAAACCGAACCAGTTGTCTGAATTTGGCCATGTCTCTTTTTCTCTCGTATCTGCTGTATGTGTGTGTGTGTGTGTGCGTGTGTGTGAATATAGAAATTTTAACGCAAAAGCGGACGCTTAAAGATAAAAAAAAACTAGGAGAATACTGTAGGAACAACAACAACAACAACAAATATGGACATCTCACAGCCACCGCCGCAAATATTGCAAACACCCTCGGCATTAGCCACCAATTACACATCATTGCCGCCACCAATGGGCGGCCAGCACTACAGACACTACCATCCGCATCATGGTTCCAACAAGCAGGGCTATAACCATTTCAAGCCCTTCATGCCGGGTGGCTTTCAGAGACCCTTTGGCATGTCTCAGGATGATTTCGATGGCAAGCGATTGCGCAAGAGCGTCATGCGCAAAACAGTGGACTACAATGCGTCGATCATTAAGGCTTTGGAGGTGAGTGTTTGGCGTCAGCCATTAACTTGATGGCCTGTACTTAAACCCGTTTTTCTCCACAGAATCGACTGTGGCAGCGGGATTACAGAGATCGATTGGCTCTTCAACCCGACAGCATTTATGTGCCACAAATGCTGCCGCCCTCCAGCTATTTGGATAATCCCTCCAATGCGGTGACCACTCGTTTTGTCAAAACAGCCACCAATAAAATGCGTTGTCCCATTTTCACCTTGGCCTGGACGCCGGAGGGTCGTCGCCTGGTCACCGGTGCCAGTTCGGGCGAGTTTACGCTGTGGAATGGCCTTACCTTCAATTTTGAGACTATACTGCAGGTGAGACCGGCGCCTCGAGTGGCCAGAAGAACTGTAACTGATTGTTGTGTGCTTTATACCAAACACTTAGGCTCATGACATATCCGTGCGCACCATGGTCTGGTCTCATAACGACAGCTGGATGGTTACCGGCGATCATGGCGGCTATGTGAAGTACTGGCAATCCAATATGAACAATGTGAAGATGTACCAGGCACACAAGGAGGCGATTAGGGGAATAAGGTATAGCACATTAATTGTAATTGTCAACTGTATTTACCACCATTTAGCAGCCGAAGTTGCCGCAAGCATGAGGCCACCAATGTCGATCCCAAGCCAAGCTCGTCTAGCTCGTAGTTGTCTCTGTATCTATGGGGTCGTTGTGTGGGCAGTATTCTTCATTTTGTTCAGTTTTTGTGCTCAGGTCGGTTCGGTACGGGGGCTGTTGCATTTATAAACCAATAAAGCCGTCAACTTGAGCAACATGCCATTCTAGTCACGCCCCCCCTCTCCCCCACTCCAGGCTTTGAATCAACCTTTTTTTACATATTTTGTAAAGACTTTTTGTGTAAACTCTGAGACACCTGTGTCGCCATAGCTTTAAACAATCCAACAAACAATAAGACTGAAACAAATAAGACTAAACACGTGAAATGCAAAACAAATAAAAAAAAAAAACACAAGAAACCAATAACTCCAATTTTTATTTGCTCCGGCCGCCATCAAAACACACAGAAACCAAATAAAATGCCAAAGCAAAATCTGTTTATGCCAAAAATTCGGGGGTTCGAGTGTTTTCTTTCACGAGCTGATTGAGCGAGCAGAGACTGGCCGGGTTTGACGTGCAAGGATATACGGATGAGATGAACTAAATCCAATTTCTTGCATGCAATACAAATAGTTTGATCGATCATTGAATATATTGTTGTGTATTTGTTGTATAATATGCACTTTCTCATTAACATTTAACTGTTTTATGTGTTGTTAACTATATTGCTTTTGAGTTTTACTTCTGGTTGATAGCCGAAATTCGTACCGATTTGCTTTAAACTGTCGATTGGTGCCATTGAAAACAACATGAAAGAGTAGATAACTTGGATCAAGATCAGTTTTCGATTGGATCGCATCCTTCAAAAGTTGAAGTTCTTGATGATTTTCACACCCATGCAGAGTCAATGATAACCTTGGCATTCTTGTTGCTCATTTCTTATACTCCTGCAAGAAGAGAGCGCTACATTTTGAGTGTTGTTTGAGTCAGTCACTCTCTCGCTTGACGCTCTCTCTCTTTCTCTTCTGACATTACACGAACAATTTTACACAGTTTACTAATATTTTGTCAATTTATATAATATTTTTAGCACAGACTAAACGAACAACCCAAATTCCGTTTGAAAATAGATTGAGAAATTCAATATTTGATCATCATTTTGTTATTATACCCTTGCAAAGGGTATTATAATTTTGCCCAGAAGTTGGCAACGCATAGAAATATTCATTTCCAACCCCATACACTATATATATTCTTGATCAGGGTGACGACCTGAGTCTATTGGGCTACGTCCGCCGTCAAGTCTCTCAGTTTTAAAGCTATCGAGCTGAAATTTAGCACAGAGTCTTCTTTTTGCTGCACACTACTAATATACCGGAACCGACCGGATCGGATGACTATATCTCATAGCTCCCATAGGAACAATCAGTCAGAAAACTAGTTTTAGTGAGAAAAACTTTTTTCTTTTCAATGGAAACGTCTCCAAACTTTGTAATTGTAGGTTTTCTATGTTTTTGTATAATTCTACCAAGTTTTATTAAAATCAGAAAACTATATGGTATAGCTGCCATACAAAAGATAGGTCTGAAAAACAGTCTTAGTTAGAAAAACTTTTTTGTATTTAATGGTAGCATCCTGCAGTTTTGTATTTGATTGTTTCCCATACTTTTACATAGTTTTACATTTTTGTCCACATCGGATGACTATATCATATAGCTCCCATACGAACGATCGGTTGGAAAATGGGAATAAGAGTGTTTTTTGAAATTATTTAAGCGAGCACTTGCAAGGGTATAAAAACTTCGGCACAGACCGGGTTAGCTTAGCTTTATCGTTATTAATTTATTTAAGAACAAGTTTGAAAGTCGGTCAAACATACTCTGTACCAAGGAAATTATACGCTCAGCATAAAAGTTGATGCTGCGGTAGCAGCTGAAAGCAGCGCTGCTACTGCGCTGCAGCAGCGAACAGTCTTTTGATCATAGCTCGAAAACCGTTCATCCGGATCTTCTTCATTCCCTAAGTTATCCTGATTACTAAATATGTCTAGAAGGAACAAGACACCTATCTATAAAATATGATATTTGACGTTTTTCTAAAATTGCAGGGGCGGGAGGGGGTGTGGCCAAAATTCAAAATAAATTTGATCTGCCTGCAAGTATAAGAAGTTTTTGTCCCATGTAAGTCCAACCTCTAACTCTTACCATCTCTGAGATCTGCTCTGCTTTAATATGGATAGACAAGCGCACTTGGCAATATCGACTCGGCTGTTGATGCTGAATCAAGAATATATATCATTTAAGGGGTCGTAGAAGCTTCCTTCTGGCTGTTAAATACTTTTGCACAAACTTTATATACGCTGTGTACCTTTGATACAGAGTATAATTATTGACCCGCCCTAATATCCACAGTACTACATCACATCAACTTTCACTTTCATAGCTCAAACTGTTTCAAAACCCGTCTTGAAATACGACATCTATTAATCCAACCTTTTACTGATGTTCAAGTTGAATTATACATAAATCTTTATGTAATGTTTAAGGAAAACTGTGAGAGATAGATATTACTCTTTCTCAAAAAGCAAAGTCCGCTGATGATAAGACATAGACAATAGGAAGCTTAGTTGAAGATTTATAATCCTAGTGTTAGTTTCTGGTGATACTGAGACTTCCCAATGTCAAAAAAACCACAATAGATCCTTTAGGGTATCAACATCAGGGCTGCAAACCAAAAAAATATCGGATCAAATCATAATTTATTCGAGTTTCGAGGATATTGTGCGAAGGTTTTGGGCTTAGCCCATGCTTGACATAAGATTAATATATAAAAAAAAGGAATTCATTTCTTTAGTTACTAAATATATCTGCATTTTAGTAGTTATTTTAATCCTAAGTGTTCTTAAAATCGTTTTCGAGCTAAAATCTACTTAAATTGTGTGGGAATCGTGTCGATTTTGAGTCGAAAAAGATTTGTGGAACACCTGAGAATATTCGAAATTTAAGCTCTTGCTTTTGTGAATCATTGCAGTGCTTGGGATTCGAGGATCTTTTAAAATAGAAGCTATTATGGATGGGGATTGTATTTTTAGCTCTTTTTTTTACACTTTCCTGCCCATTTTAAGACTAGGACAGTATTTACACGGTGAAGTAAGCTTCATGAAGTCCAGTCAAAGTCGCCTTAAACCATACAGATAACAGATTAAGTCACTAAACAGAAAGGTCACACCATTCTGTTTTTGCTGAACCATACCCAAAGTTTAGGATTTTCGGAACTGATCCTAGAACTCCCATCCTCTAGCCCCCCACTTAAGAGTAGTCTACATATCATATAGCCTGTGTGTTTCGTTACATTCTAACCCATTTTTATCGATGCAATCCACTCCCATTCCGTATGTAGTTTTAGTCCCACGGACAGTAAATTTGTTAGCGGCAGCGATGATGGCACTCTACGCATTTGGGACTTTATGCGCTGTCAGGAGGAGCGAGTGTTGAGAGGTGAGTGGCTAACCCAAGTTGCTGGTTTCAAATTTTCAAATTCAAATTCGATTCTCTTTTCGGTCAGGACACGGCGCGGATGTGAAGTGCGTACATTGGCATCCACAGAAGGGCATGATTGTGAGTGGCAGCAAGGATAATCAGCAGCCCATCAAGATTTGGGATCCCAAGAGTGGCATTGCCCTGGCCACGCTGTGAGTGTTAATTGGGGATAATAGGCGATTCCTTTGCTTTACTCCTTCCTCCATCTTCCAGGCATGCCCACAAGTCTACTGTGATGGATCTGAAGTGGAATGATAATGGCAATTGGTTGGTTACCGCCAGTCGAGATCATTTGCTGAAGCTATTCGATATACGAAATCTGCGGGAAGAGGTTCAAGTGTTTCGTGGTCACAAAAAGGAGGCCAGCTCTGTATCCTGGCATCCCATACACGAGGGTCTCTTCTGCTCAGGCGGTTCGGATGGCAGCATATTGTTTTGGAATGTGGGGTAGGTTTTTGCTAACATTCCGGTGACAACAGGGAGGATTAATGCATCTCTTTGCAGCACGGACAAGGAAATTGGTTGCGTGGAGACGGCGCATGATAGCATTGTATGGACCCTGGCCTGGCATCCTTTGGGGCATATACTCTGCTCCGGTTCCAATGATCATACCATCAAATTCTGGACCCGGAATCGACCCGGAGATCTGATGCGAGATAAATACAATCTGAATACATTGCCCGCCAGTTTGGCTGCCCTGGATGAGTGTGAATATGGTAGGTCATTCTTGTGTAGAGTTTTTTTTCCGAATACTAAGCTTCTTCTCCCCGTCAGATGATGCTGTCATACCTGGCATGGGACCCGAGGATAAGGTGGAGTTCACTGAAAGTCTGACAGCCGATAAAGGTTTCATTCCTGGCTTGGATCTGGATGCCAACAAGTTGTACAACGATCGAGATCGTGAGAAGAAGGTGCCATACAGCAAACCCATACCCCGCAATTTCCAGGTTCAATGGGCGGGACCTAGGCGAGCCGATGATCCCAGCGTGCTTAGCATTCACGATGAGCTGGCGGCACGCGAGGCCAAAGATTCGTCCAGCGGTTTGAGTCATCAGCAGATCAGCGAGAATACCTTGGAGGGCATACTTAGCAGTGGCATGCTCAACGGCCTGGATCCGCAGACCATAGTGGGTGTCTTTGTCTATGGCCGATTCATACGCGTTCATCCCGATTCACGTTTAATGGCCGCCATACGGCAAGGCTCGGATTTCCTCAACAAATACATCGATGCCGGCAAGCTGGAGGAGTTGAGCGATGTGGTGCCGGTGCGCGATCGTTCCCGTTCGGTCTCGCCCACGGTGGAGGCTCGTGGCGAGGTGGTCTCGCCACCCTTAAAGAAATCCCGCTTCGAGCCGCGTCAGCATAATGCTCAACTGGTTTGCGTACGCGAACTGTTGCTCTTAAAGAAACCCTTCCTGCCCTCACTGCTGACCGTGAAGGCGCAACAGCCCAATACCGAATTTGTGGATGAGCCGCCGCTGGAACAGCGAGAACAGAGGGAAAGGGAACGTGAGAGGGATCGGGATCGGGACAGAGAGCGCGAAAGAGAACGGGATCGAGATCAATCCTCCGGTCGACCCAATCCCTGGGCCTCCAATGCGAATTGGTCGAGTAATGGCAATGGTAATGGCAATGGCAATCCCAATGATGGCGGCAATGGCTACAACGATAACTACAATGAGCGGGATCGCGAACAGTTCCCGAAACGTGAGAGCAGCAGCAGCAGTGGTGGACGCAGTGGCCGACGACGTGGCAATAACAACAGCAGCGGCGGCGGCAGTGGCGGAGGAGGAGGAGGAGGTGGTGGCAGCTCCGGAGGTGGTAGTGGTGCCAGAAATCGTGGACGCAACAGCAACCGACGATACTGAATCCCATTTACATAAAAAACATCCCAAATCAAAACCCCACTTACCACATCATACAAACATCCTCTCCAATTGAAATGTTTCCCCCCCTTTTTAATGCTAAACATAATTTAAATTGTTTTAGATTAAAGAAACGAGAAAACCAAATGTCCTTTGAATACCATGCCACATCTTTACAGAAAGTATATCAATCTTACTTCGAGCTAAGTTCTGGAAGCAATCTAATAAGTTAAAGTCGCTTACACTTATCTTTCGTATGCACCAAGTCACGCTCTCATCGCTAATGAAATGTTCATCAATAGCAGCTATTAGAGAGATGCAAGTTTAATCGACAAGCTTGAACACGCGCACTTCTCTGCTGGCTTGCTGACTGACTGTTCGATTTACACCTCGATCAAAGCTGTGACTCTTCCGTACTTTATGCATGTAAAATTAATCAAATCGCCGGGCCTGAAAACTTATGTGTGTCGGAAACATTTTACATCCGGACTTGTTATGTGCATGTGCATGCATGCATACATATGTACATAAATAAGTGTTGGAAAATTTTGAAGCCTAAAGTTGGCAGGCCTGTTCTATCGATTATATCGATATTCTTTTGGTTTTATTCCCTGCAAACAAATAACTCCGAAATATAGCATTAATCTCACTTGTCAAATGGCCGTCAAGTTGGAGTGGATGCGGTCAATGGTTCTCGAGATCGAAGGCATATTGGATACCTTGGCAATCAATGCATCCTTAGAAGAAGCCTTCTTCCAAGCCGGAGCTTCCTTATCACCAATTCATCTGTGAAATGAGAACATACCGACAAATACGCAATGTACAGTGGTGAGCGAATCACATTTACTAAGGCGTCCTTCAAAAAAGAAAGAAGAGGAGTTAAGACAACTGCATAATCCTTTTAGAGCTTGAACAGGGCTCGGAATTGCTCACGAATGAGCCGCGCGCTCTGACTCTTTTCGGCTCTCGCTCAGAGCTGAGAGCCACAGTCATCAACCGGCTCTCGGCTTGTGAGTCACAGCACTCGGCTTAAAGCTGAGAGCCGCAGCTCGGGCGGATAACTGAACGCGAAGTTACTTGGCAGAGAACTTACACTGACGCACTGACCCACCGTACCTTTATTAACCCGTTACTCTATTCAATGAGTCCAAAAATTTGTCATGTTCCATTTGTTTGCAGTAGGCTGAGCCTTAACACTTGGGTTGTGCTCTCAAAGTTTCCTGGTGAACAAATGGAGCTTCGATTTAGTACAGTCACAACTCTCACCGGAATTACATCTCTAACCTGAAATTTGTATTAAGTTCGAAAACAAAAAGCTGTACCTAAAGCCGTTCGCCAACATGCGGATCCAGAATGTTTGCCATACCAGCAACAACGCGGAGAACCCTTCGCGGTATGCGATTCTCAAATGGCTAAATGGACTCTTGGAAAGTGATATCAAGCAGGTGAATGATTGCTGCACCGGTGCGGCCTTTTGCCAACTGTTTCACATGATCAGGCCTAATGCCATCAATTTGAGTCGCGTCAAGTTTATGACTAATGTCGAGACTGACTATTTGCAGAACTTTAAGATTTTGCTCTCAGGATTTGAGGCTGAGTATGTAAGGAAATCCATACCCATCGAAAGACTGGTAAAGGGACACTTTCAGGACAACCTTGAGTTCTTACAATGGTTTAAGAAGTTCTATGATCTTAATAAAAGGGAAGACAATTACAATGCTTTAGAGGCACGCAATTTTATAAGACTGTGCCTTGGCTGTCCACCGAACAGTAAGAACGCTTCATCGGGTCGAGGAGTACGTACCACACGCAATTCGACCATTTCTGTTAAACCAGCAGGGAAAACCCCAACGGAAGTAGGCGGAAAATTTGCAAAGAAATGGTCAGAGCATTCCCATGAGAAGAAGGTCAATATACTGACATTGGATCACAAGGATCTCTTGGGACAAAAGCTCAATATGGCACCCGAGGAAGGCTTAGAGAAGCAGAAATTGAAACTGCGCCAGGAAATACGGCAAAAGGAGCTGTCAGTTAAGAAGAGCGCTGGCAAGCAGCATATTATTATAGCTAAAGAAGCATCCATGAAGCAACCAACTGGTAGGCCCATGCAGCATGGCAAAGAGAGAGCTAAGGATTCTGATACACATGCTAATAATGGCAATAAACCTGTCACCGGAAACATCCCCATTAAGCCTAAGCCATCGAAAATTCCATTGTCCAGCTGCTGTAAGCAAACTCAAACTGGCGCCGATTGGGAAATTCGCTCACACAATGCTTGGTTCAAGAACTATGGGACAGACGCGCAGTGTTTTATAATGTGTGCATCCTCATCTTTGGATGAGCAGATGATTAAAATAATTGATAACTCGGTTAAACTGGGACTAAAAAAAATAAGCTTAAGCGAAAAGGAATATGCGGATCATTTTTTCAAATTATTTGACTTAAACTAAATCTATATTTTTGTTAAGTTTCGAAATCCTAACCATCCGCACCTCAACCTCAACATCAACCTCAATCTCAAACTCCACCTCAACCTCAAACTCCACCACATCCTCCATTTGCCAATTTGGTATCTAGATGATTCTAGGTAGTATCAAATTGATCTTTGGTGTATCAAAATGACAATTGTTGATGAATGAGATGAATTGATGACAACTTTATTATTACTTGTTGATACGTTCAAAATTCAAGTTCCAATAAGCTGTTCAAACTATCGATTGAGTCTACTATCGATATTTTCACAACACTACTTTCGTTACAAGTGTGTATTGGCCACAAAGGGAGCTTCCAAGGGATTTGGTTTTAAAAGTTGTGATTTTGTTATGTGAAATTTTTTGTTTTGTGCCTGAAACTGTATTAAACGACTTTGAGCCGACCATTTTCCAAATAGAAACCAGATCCATTTTTGTTTTATAATGTTAAAACAAATATTTTTGTTCTGTTAAATATGCAAACTCTTAAGCAAAATTACACTATATGGGGTCTGGCTAGGTAGCCAGCGAACTGCGACGACTGCTACGTTTACTGCTATTTGCCTGCGCCAGAGTTGGCTCACTACCATCCTCGTCATTGGCCTCATCATCTGCTTTAGTTGATTGGTTATCTACATGATTGTTTCGCTGATGTCGAAAATTCTGCTTAATTTCACGCTCCTCCTCACGCATGCGATCCTTGGTGTGCTGCTCGATGGTGCGCTGTATTTTCTCGGCCGAGGCCACCAGTTTGTCAGCCTCGATTACTATGCGTTTGGATGAATTGCTGCGTGTGCGGCTTCGGCTGCGACTATTGCGATGGCGACTGCTGCGACGACGGCGTGTCTGTGATCGAGAACGTGAACGTGAGTAGCTAACGGAGCGTGAGCGACGCGTGGAGGCCAGTTTTCGGTTTTTGCGCTGAGCTGGCGACTTGCTGCGACTGCGGGATGGTGAACGGCTGCGACTGTGACTGCGTCTAGGTTTAAAGAAAGGTAAGGCTATTAGGTAAAGGCTTAGAAGCTCATGCTTACCTGGAGCGGGAGGAGTAGGAGGACTTGCGGTAGTGTGAACGACTGCGACTACGGCTGCGTGATTCAGAACGTCTGGAACGACAGATCAGACTATTGAACAAGTATACCAAAGATCTTATCAAAGTTTTACTTACCGACGCCCGCGGGAGCGACTGCGGCTGCGCGAATATGAAGAACTGGAACGCGAACGATTGCGATTTCGAGTTGATTTGTGATAGTAACCACCATCGCCGCCTCCATTTCCCTCGCCCCCGTCATCATCATCATAGTGCTTGGGATTGTAGTAGGAAGAGGACGAGTGGGTGGCACCTCGTCCTCGACCACGTCCTCTGCCGCCACGTGGACGCGGTGCAAAACCTCGATAATTGCTAGATACAGGAAATGGTGCTGGCGGGCGATACAGCGCGGCACCGGGAAACACTCCCGGCAGACCGTAGCCAAACATGGACAGCGATTGCATCCATTCGCTGGCTGCCTCGGCACTGTAGGCTGCCGCCACAGCCTTGAAGGGATTCAGTGCCGAATTGGCCTCATTGACAGCGGGCAAAGTGGTCGAGCCATTGGCCAACTTCTGTTTCTTGCTGGCCTTGGCCTCCTCTCCAGCATCCTCATCCTCGCTGCTGGCCTCGGCCGCTTTCTTGGGCTTACTCTTGAGCAGACCCATCAGCGGTGTGTTACTCTTGATCTCTTGCACAATTTTCCGCTGATCACAGACCAACTTTTCGGTGGCAGCCTTGTACTTTTCAACCAAACGACCACGCTGCACATCCTTGACATCCTTGGCTCGATCCTTGTGTTTTTGCTTTAGCTGAAACAAAGAGAGAGCCCGTGAAATTATATGAAAAGTGGCCTAGCCTTCTACTACTTTCTACTACTCACCAATATGCGCTCAAAGAGCTTCTCCAGGGTGCGTATGCTCTCCAGCTTACGCTGAGCTATCATCAGCTTGCGCTCCTCCATGCGTATCTTTTGCGAGATCTCCACCTGGCCGCGCTCCTGTATCTTTTTCAGATGCTTTTCTTTGCGCTTCTCTTCGCGTTCCCGTTGCTTTTCCACTTCGGCTAACTTCAAATCTTCTTGCTTTTGCCTGTAATTTTGTTTGCAATTTTTGTTGTTTGGGTTGTTGTTGGGTTTGCGAGTTATATTTTTCTATTATATTTTATTATTAACTTGTTAACTGTTCGTCTAGAAGAAACAGAGAACTGAGAACTGAAGGCTCCGCGAAGAAGTTAAGTGGAGCACAGAAATCAAACTTTTATGTGAGAGATGTGTAAAGATTTTGTGGGGTGGGGAAGGACAGGACATGGCATACTATAAAACTATACAAAGTGGTAAGAAGTCAATGCCATTTCCTGTCCTGCCTCCGCCCTTTAAAGCAAACCTTTCGCGTTCCAATTGTTCAGCCTGTTGTTGCTTTTCACGTTCGCGCTCATCATCCTCTGCCTGGGCCTTGGCCTGGCAACGTTTCCTCATGCGTTCTCGTCGCTGTATAAGAGAGTCGCTCAGATGTTTCTGCTTATCGAAATTGACGGTAATGTTGATGGCCTGCGTCTTATCCAGAAACTTGCGCACCATTTTGGTGCCGCGAAACTCATCCATGGCCCTCACAAAACTGGAATACTCCTCGAATTGTACATAGCTAGAGACATGGGGAGAGAGAGCATAATTAGTGTGTCCTGGTTTAATCCAAGTCTCACTTACCCTTCGAAGAGCACATCCTGCTCAAAGCTAAACGTACGCATGCCGTTTAACTCTGGCGGCATACTCTTGCGATAGACATCACATATGGGTATGTCCACGGCCCGAACGCGACCAAATTTCTCAAAGATGCGCTTGAAAATGCTCTCGCTGGGCTTGACCTGTTCATCGTGCTCGGTATGGCGGGGACAAAACCAACGCATGGGCAGATGGGTCAAGTGTATGGTGTCGGGGCGTTCGCCCGCTTTCATTTCGTCCATGTTGCGGGCATCCCGGAAATACGAGTCCCAGTCGTGACGTGTGGGAAACTCGTCCTTCCATTCTGTGCAACGTACACGAAATGACTCACTAAAGCTGGCCAAGCGCAGAGCAGTGCCATCCAGACGATCGATGGCCAAACGTAGGCGCTTCCGCTCATCGAGCTCCGCCTCGAAGCGTATGTAGTTTACAGTGCTCTTGGTGACCTGCAAGGAAAATGAATTAACTCATGAATATCCTTCACATTCAACTTACTTTGAGCACTAGAAACTTGTCCGGCTTGAGCTCGGCGCTGAGTTTGTCCATAATCTCCAAGTTTGATACAGATTTGCCGGATTTAATTGTGGGCAGTGCCACAGAGATTTGCATTTTGGCCAATGGCTTGAGATACAAGCTGTGCGGCAGGTACAGGGGCGTGCAGTCAGCCACATTGTCTATAGTCTGAATGATCATTTTGTTGGGTTTTATGTGCGTAAGTGATTAAATGTAATTAAAATACAATGAAGGTGTACAAATTAATAAAAAATCCTAGAAATTCTAAAAACAAACGACGAGATGGAAAACAAAAGAGAAAAATGCCGCTGACCCGCTGCCGCTGTCTTGTCGCGTATGTATGTATGTGTGGATGTGTGTGTGTGAGTGATTTAATGAAAATTGTCACAAATAAAGTACGTCTGGTCTTGTCCTATGGCAATATCCCAGCAGAACTAACTAATCCTACTTAAATCTAGTAAATGCTTTGACTTTTTAACGTGGACGTCGCGATTTCTTCTAAAAAGAAAAAAACTATTGCAATTAGGAGACTGTCGATGAGAACTGTAAAAACTAGAGTGACCGTCTGACACACAAAATACCAAAAATATATCGCCACCTATCGACTACTGATACTTAATCGAAAATTGAGTTTTGTCCGTCAAAATAGCGTCAATGTTTTAGCGTCGAATTGGAGCGGTGGAATCTCAATCAAAAGTATTTTTTTATTTTTCAATTTGCTCTTTAGCCACTCAACTTTTTGACTCAAATTAAATTGCAAAATGTTGAGAAACCCATACACTACTGTTTTATTTGAAATTTGGGTGGATTTAACAATTCCAGGTATTATAAATATCAAGTTGAAAAATCGCACAGACTCCACCGTTCCAATGCGACGCTAAAACATCGACGCTACTTTGACGGACATAATTTTGTTTTGCAAAATAATCAACTATCGATAATGACGGAGGGCAAAAAAAAAACAGCCTAAAGTAGAGTGTAACGCTAGCGAGAACGAAGTGCGTTATTTCATTTTTGTACCACTTAATTTAATTAGAAAATTAAGAAATTGAACAATATGCGTGAGTGAAATTCATGTAAGAATAAAAACCGAATCGGGTTCAATGCCCGCAGCGTGTAAATGGCAAAAAATTGACGCGAATTGAAAGCCTGCAGCCAAATACTAGCAGCAGCAGCAACAACAACAGCGGGCAGCAACAACAACGCAATTGTGATAGACAAAGAAAAATAGATTTTACAGCATTATCTAATTTGATACGCAACGAAAATAGTTTTTAAAGTAAAAAATAAGAGGAACAGTTTGAAGAAGAAGCGTGCAAAGCAATGCGATAAAAAATAAATAAGGAGCAGAAAGCCCAAAAAAGTTTGAGTAAGAAGAAGGCCATCTTTTGTTGTTGACGTCGCTGCTGTCGCACACATTCACCCACACATACACACAGCTGATGTAAAATAATTTGCAGCGTTCGTGTTCGTGCGCGTTTACAATTGATTAAAACCAAAACACACGGACACTCCACCACAAGCTCAATAAACAAACAAACACTCGCACACACACACACACACAAACAACAAACAGGCGAGGGAGCTTCATTGTGAAAATTGATTCAAGATTACAAGGTAAGTGTGAGTGCTGGTGCTGCCTAGTTTTAATTAACCGTTAGTTATGGTTTTATTCACACACACACACACACCTCGACGACGCCCTTTTCGCTGCATTAATTTGAGACCACCAACCCATACTCCCCCTCCTTCCTTACATGCCTCTCACTCTCACACTCTCTTCTTTGGCTGGGCAAATGCAGTTGCACCTGCTGCCATTTTCTTTTTTTGCTTTTGTTTTGGTTGTGGACGTCAGCCACCCTTACGATATGTGATTGTTGTTGTTTCTTGTGCGTCACTTCAAGCCAAATTACAATTAAGTGCAACAATTTACATATTTTAAAATACGTACAATTATTTTTTGGTCAGTACATCAGCTGTTTAGTGCATCTTAATGTACAGCGGTCACAAAAAGTATACGTCAAGCCAGGACATTAGACCTTTGTTATACCATATTTTTGTAACGCATAGAAGGTAGCACCGCCAAGTAAAGTATATATATTCTCGGTCGCAAAACTAATTTTATTGAAAAAACTCTTTTATTTTCAATGTAAGTGCCTCTCAATTTCAAATATAGTAGTTTGCTAAGCAGATTTTGCATGATTCCACTAAGATAGGTCATATAGTACATCTATATAGTATAGGTGTCATAGGTAAGAAATATCTAAGCTATTAAAATAGGAACGACTGGTAAAACTTCATTTTATTACTTCAAAAATATAAGAAGGTACCCACATTATGGTCTTCAGTTTAGTTAACTTCATGTCCTAAACTTTTATCGACCACTGTTGGTCAGCTGTTCAGCGCATCTACATTTCGTCTCTGTATGTGTTGAATTTTGTGTTTTCAGTTAAATGACGCGAGCTTTTGGCTGTTATCGCTCATGTGTTGCCTTGAAGTCTGCCAACGACGTCAGCGTCAGCAGGTCTTCCTTGGTTATTTAACTTAAACGTAAATAAGCAACGGCATTGCATATTTCAAAGCCGAATAAACAAAAAACAACAAAACAAAACCATAAACAATCAGTAAAGAAATGACATTTCTAATTAACGGCTGTTTGTGTTACATTCCCTTTCTCTTTTGGTGGGGGGGGCCCCCCCTACAATGAAAAACAACACAAAGCAGATAACAAGAGAGTGCTGCCTCCCTCGATGTTGATAAACCTCTCTCATTAACACTAAATGCAATCAGTTTGCAGAGTCTCTCTCTGTGTGTTTGTGTGTTTTTGGTCGTGGACTTACAGGGCATCTCTCATTAGGACGGTTCAGGGCTAACGGTTGATTGATGCCCACGAAAATGCGTTTTAATTACATTGTCTTTTCAATTCATTTGGTAGATAAGTCCTTATCAATTATTGACACTTTTTTAGGTTTAGTTAACTCTCTCTTGCATTTCAATGATGATTAATCGGCCAGCTGCTAATTTCACCAAGTGTTGTAAGCCAGAAGGGACGATCATCTTTCACTGGTAATTAGTTAACACTTCCAGGTATTTCATCAGCCTTGAAAACTGATGTTGACATGTTTTTGGAAATTTACAAGAATTTTGTAAATATGAATTTATAGTTTGGGTAAAATAGGTTCTTGAGCAGGTAAATGCCAACAAATGCGCAGAAGCAGCCTTCTTACTCTCCCTCTCTCTCGCCTACACACACGCACACTAATACAGATGCCAGTTCGATCGTACACGTGCTGCGCTCTGTTCCTCTCTCGCTGACCGACGCGTCGCTGGCTGCTCAGTTGTTTTCGTTACGCCCGCTAGTCTAGACGTGTTGTAGTACTTAAGGTGCGTTGATAATAACTAATTGTTGTTGTTGTTTGGCAGTGCGCGTGTGTATAGTTTAATTTACATACAGGCAGCTGCGACGTCGTTGTCGTTTACTATTTCTGTACTGTCTGGGATGGCGCGTTATCAGACAAATTGTAAACAATTCTATAAAAATAAAAGTGTGCTATGCTTTTTTTTATTGCGACTTTAAAATGGCCCAGTTAGTCATTAACATTTGAACTGGCCCCGGGCAGTAGTTCGGTACAAGAGAGCGAACGAGAGAGTGAGAGAGCGGGGGAACAGTTGGCTCCAATAACAGCGCCACAATGTCTAACTTCTGTGACATCATGTTAATTAACAGTGCAGACCAATATTGACAGTGTTGGCATATTGCTGTCTTGAAATACTTGAATTACTCGTTGTGTCTATTAAATCTTAAAACTGCTCGAAATTAAATATTTTAGTTTTTATTATTATAAAACGCATTACACAGCTCTAAAAAAAATAAAAAACTGAAATGTCTAAAATAAACGGTGATAAAACTTTCGCGGAATTTAGTAGTTAACGGCTTGCACTTTAAAAATAAATAAAATTGTTTTGGAGGAGTGTCGACATGCCAGCTTGGGCCATAATAGTTTTTTTAATGGCTAGTTGGCCCTTAAAAGGCTTGTAATGGAAATGATTAAAACAGTAGTAAAAATTTCCAGGGATAGTACTAGAAGTTGAAATAAAATCTTCAAATTACTTGCAGTTGAATGGCTATGCCATTCGTAAAAATAGTTTTGAATTCAAACAAAGTCTTTATTCGGCTCCTGTTCAGCATCAATTGCAGAGGCCTTGGTCTGTCTGTATGTATGAACACCCAGATTTCAGAGACTAGAAAAGCTAGAGCCAACAAATTTTGTATGCAGACTCCTAAAAGTTATTGCCCTCACATCTAAGACGGTTGATTAACTCACATAATGTGTAAATCAAAGTAATTTTACTCATCGGCCAAATTTAGCTTTAAAATAGCTTAAAGTGCAGCACTGATGCTGTAAACCTGTAAACAATGACTGCTAACATACCTGCTCGCCTCTCTCCTTTCTCTTGTTTCTCTTCCAGCATAAAAGCTGTAAACAAAGAAGCGGACACACACACACATGCACGCCTACACAGATGAAGCAACATAACTAACAATTTGAAGCACTGCCAAAACAAAAGAAACCAGAAGTCGAGGAGGAGGTGGAGTCCAAGGAGTTAATCTTTTAGAGACTCTCACGAAAAACCCTTAAAAACAAATATAAAAAAAAACACAGCTCCATGATGCTGTACGTATTCCATGTGGACGTCGGTCGTATGCTTAGCTTCGACATGACTGTCGCCCTCTCGTCGGTGGAGAATCTAAAGGAGACCATACAAAGGCTGCACAATATACCGGCTGCCAATATAGTGCTATTGGTGAGCGGCGGTGAGATGTTGACGCATTCCACCCAAGTCTCCTGCTATTCGGCCGGCACGGACACAAATCCCATCTACATGTTCCTCACGGGCGATGAGCGCCTGGCCCCGACGATAGCACCCAGCGAAGCGGACGGAGAGCTGCGCCGTCTGGTCGAGGAGAGCCACAATTTGCCGGCAGTGCTGGAAACGGTGCGCCAGCGAGCACAATTGGCTCAGCAGATGCGAGAGTTGGCCCGCAAGGAGGAGGTCCAGTGCGAGCGGCTGGTCCATGAGCAGCATCTACAGCAGCAGGGTTGGTCGGCGGTGGTGGCCAACATGGAGGACCTGACGAATGAGTTTCGCGAACGTTTTCACAACTTTTGCCTGGCATTTGACGGGCACCTGGAGAAGCGGGAGAGCTATCTGGAGTTGTTGCGCAACTTTGCCGATGATCTCAAGCAATTGGCCAGAATACCCATACTGCCGGGTTTGATGGCCCTGGCGGAGGCGGATTTCCATGGCTTTGATGAGCTGCTGGAGACGGATGAGGTGTTTCCGCAACAACAACAACAACAGCAGCAGCAACAGCAGCTGCCACTCACCGAGTCCAACTCTCAGGCGGATTCGCCAAACAAAAAGCTCAAGATGGGCGATGACGAGGAGCCGGATGGTGATCCGGTGACTAGCTCTCTGGTTCGACGCCATAGCCTCAATCTGCTGCAGTGGATCAGCTCGAAGGGCAATCACAATGCACTGCAACTCATGTCCGACGAATGTATTCAGGGCCTGGACACGTTTAGCTGCGAAATCTATGAAAAACTCAAGGAGGAGGTTCAGCATATCATCAAAATGGCCCGTCAAAGTGATGTGAAAGAGATCAAGGGCCTGAGTGAGCGTCTCTGTCGACTCGAGGAGTTCAAGTTTAAGATTAAGAAAATGGTACAGGACCAAAAGGAACAGGCCACAGCACTGCAGCAGAATGAGGCGCGAGCCTTGAACCTAAGGGACACCTCAGTCCTGCCGGATTTATGCTTATCGCATCGCTCCCAGCTGCAGGTGATGCTGGATAATCATCTAAAGATACGTGAATATTATCGCTGCATAGCCAACTCCAAGGATGAGCTGGGTAGGAATCTGCATACCCGCCTGCGACGCATAGTTTACATAGAGAATGCCATGAGTGAGTTTGATAATCGCCTGCTGTTCTATCACCGCTGCCTGAGGCGAGCCGAGCGGCATATCAGCATCATTGAGCAGATACACCGAGCACCCAGCACCTATGTGACGGCCGTGGCGGAGGTGGTGCGTCGGAAAATCTTTTCCGATGAGTTTCGTGAATGGGCTGCACGTCTCTCGGGGGATTTCGATCGTATACACGGCGAGGAGCTGACTCGCAGAAGGGAATTCAATGCCCGCTTTGAGGGTCATTTCTTGAACATACTCTTTCCGGGCATGGGTGATATGCCGCCGGCTTTTGCCAATGAGCATCCCCTCAGCTTTGATACACGACTCCCGGCCTTGAGTAGAACGGATATCGAGCTGCTCTCCGTGCAGCTGCCTGAATTGGCGTTGCAGTTGCAATTGCCCGATATGAAACCTGTGATAGAGTTCTTCGAGCAGCGATCCTCTAATCCAGCTGCCCCTGCTGCTGCTGCTGCTGCTGTTGTTGCTCCTCCCCGCCTGGCCGTGCTGGCTCTGGCGGCCTCAGACTGCCTAACAGATGACACCGAAACCGAATTTGAGAAACTTGCCTCCACTCTCAAATGTGTCAGCACCTCCACTTCAGATGTGATCCAACAAATGGCTCGGAGTACAGCCACAGAGCAGCTGCTGATGCTCAGCGCTGGCACTCTGACCGAGGAGACTTCCCTGAGCACCGAAAAGCTGCAACTGGCCCTGCAGAGTTTGGCCAAACTGGCTGTTGCCAGTTTATCCCTATCACGCTCCAATCTGGACACCTATCGCCATAATGTCTCGGAATATCAAATGGAACTGCAATCTGAGCTGCAATCATTGCAGGAGAAGTTGAATCTGTTGCGTATGCAGAGTGAGCAAAGGGAACTGCAGGCCCAGGATCAGCTGGAGCAATTGCATCGCCAGCTGGAGCTGGCCGAGCAGGAAAAGCTGGCCGCAGTGGCTCAGGCACGCGAGCAGCTTATACATGAGCACAAAACCGAGCTGGAATCGTTGCGTTGCCGTTTCAAGCTGATGACCTCCATGGAACGGTCGCCCTCGGATAGCAGTTTGGAGAAACTGGAGCGTCCCACCAGTAGTGCCAGCATGGCTAGTGTCAGTGTGGATGTGGATCAGCTGCTGGCCCAGCAGCGTCACGAGTTGACGGGCCAACGGGAGCGTGCCATAGCCGAGGCTGTGGAGTCCGAGCGTTCGCTGTGGCAGTCCCGCCTGTTGCCACTCAACTCGGAGTCTGTGTTTGGCAATGTGGGCATACTCAAGGAGATGCTGGCCGATAGGGAACGCCAGTTGGATCAGTTGCGCGAGCAGAATAAACTGCTCACCCAGGAGAGCTATCAGCTGAAGACGCGGCTGGAGATGATTACCAATGAGGAGGGGAATAGTTGGCTCAAAGAGAAAATTGACTATCTGAATCGTGATAAAAGCAGACTGGAGGAGGAGCTGTGCCAGGAGAAGAGCAAGCGACTGGAAATGGAGTCTAGTGTGGCGGCCATGAGAAGGTACCGAAAGAGACTAATATTATAGGAACAATTTTAACCTATTCTGTTTTTTGTAGTTCTACCTATGATCCAGCTCCGGGTGTGGCTGGTAGCTCTCTCACCCGCTCCAGGATCACCGGTGGCAGCTCCAATCATCGCTTTATTGCCTTGGAAGGCTGCGCCAAGGGCGATTTAGTTTTTGTAGTGTGGAGCATGCGTCATGGTCAGTTTATGGTGGTTCAGGACTCGCTCACCCTTTACTTTGTGCATGCGGATAGCCTGGCTGCCCTACAGCTAACAGCTCCACCATCCAACACACTCGCCATAGTGGGTCCGCCTGTGGCGGAGCCCGCTCCCACTCTGGCGGTGACGGAGCCCAGTCAGATACCCTTACCCTACTATGCCATTGGACAGGTTATCGACAAGGAATACTGCCAGGCGCGCAAGGTAAGAAGGGAATGGCAAGGCTTGATGTTTGATAGAGTGTTAACCTTTCTTTGTTTCATTTGCAGGACGAGAATCGCTATCGCGTGAGCAAGGGATCCAAGTTCTATCGCATTAAACTGGCGCCGCTGCCCTCTCGAAACTTAATGCGGCGTGAGCGTTTGGAGTGTAAGTAAAATGAAACAAAGATAAGTTTACGGAATTGTATAAGTTTCCATTTCCTCATCTCTAGCGGGAAGCTCCAGTGTGCCTATAAGCCGCTCCATGCTGACGGCAGCTTTGGCAATGGCCTCATCCAGAGATGTTATTGATGCCTCAACCACATCATCCAGCTCCACAATTGTGGGCAGCGGCAGTGTCTATCAAAGTTTCAAGGAGCGTACGGTGAGCATAACCAGCGTCAATGAGGAAGAAGAGGAATCGGCCTCATTGTTAAGCGAACGCTGTCGCTATATTAGTGTCAGTGAGGAGGATGAATTGCTGGCTGCAGCAGCAACAACAACAGCAGCAGCCCCAGCAGCAGCAACTACATCGTCAGCAGCAACTCAAGCACAGTCTGTGATAACAGAGCAGCCAACGGCATCGAGCAAACTAAAGTTGGATCTACTGTTGGCCTCTGCTGATATAATAACCCAACCCTTAACACAACCCCAACAACAACAACAACTCGAGGAGGAAGAGGTGGAGAAGGCAACAATGTCTGAAGCAGGCATTGATGAAGCACCACCAGCATCCACATCCACTATTACCATCTTTGTGCCCCCAAATAGTACAACAACAACAGCGACGACTACAACTACTGCTAGCAGCTGTATGTCCGTCAGTCTGGATGGGGATCCCCTAATAAGCACAGCAGCCATGTTACCAATGTCCATTGGCACAGCTGCCATTGGAGAGGATTCCGATGAGTATCGCTCGCTTGAGGGCAAAGATGAGGCGGATTTCCCCATTTCGGACAATTGAGTGTTGTATAAACCTATCTACTACATGAATGTGGCTAACTTCTATACTATGAGCCAATCACCACACCAACAACAACGCGTAAAGTTATATACTTAAATAATTTAAAAGTTGAACAAATGCAGAAAATATCGGTAAAACAAAAAAAAATAGAGAAATGATAACGTTGGCCGTGCCAATGTTTATGTATACCCTGGTAGAGGTTTTGGTGCAGTTTACAGCACTGAAAAGTATCGATATGATGTAATCGAAAAACTGCTGTTTGTTGAATCCGTTATTTGATCTTACTCAAGGTGGAGTAATGCGGTGAGGCATTTCAAGAAGAAACCCAGATAGCTTAAAAGCCCATGTGTCAGGAAGCTTAGAGAGAGCAAAACCGTGAGGCAAGCTTAGAAATATGTTTAGAGCGAGAGCTCAACGTTTCTGCTGCTTTCTTAGAAAGCTTATAATAACATTTAAGAAACAGAAAAATCTGTTCAAATTCTGTAAAATCGTAAAATCACTTAAGTGAAATCGTATGTGTCACATGTGGCCTTTTTTAAGTGAACAAACCTTAAAGTAATACTTACTTTTAAAACGAAGGACTCAATATCAATCGTTTTACACTGATTAACCCAATCATTCTAACATACAACACTGTTCGGTCATAATTTGAACCAAAAATGTATCATTGATCAAGTTGTTCTGCTGAATGTATCTTGTAATTGCTTTTGATGATCTGAGCAATACCACAGAAACAGTTCTGTCCGAGTTTTCGAAACCAAATCATAAAACTTTCTGCAAGGGTATACAAAAATCACAAAAGCTAATGTTTTAACGTAGTTTTACATCTACATAATATATAATCTTACGAAAAAGAAAAACAATGGACCTTCCCCTCCCCCTCAAATACACACACACACACACACACAAAATTTCGAAAAATTTTTATTTTAAATAAAAATGATGTACTTTAAAAATAACTTACCTTATAATCAAAATATATATATATTTAAATTTACCTAATTAGCTTTTGTTTATAAACAAACAAGAATTCTCCTCCTTGTAGTTTTGTTGCTTTTTTAAGTGCCAACAAAACCGTTTTGTTTATTTTGTTCATGCCAAGTCAAATTTAAAAGAAAATAAATAATAGAATTATATTTTTTATAGAAATTTAATAAAAGATACACCCAGAAACACTCACACACACACGCCCACACAAAATTAACTGGGCGTAGCCCCGCCTATCCTAAACAGTTTTATGCTCAGCCTTTCTCTGAACCTCCCAAACCCCCCCACTCTCTTTCTCTTTAGATAAGCCTTTGATTTTTGTGTAAATAAAATTTAAAAACCCAAAACAAAAAACGACGAATAATTATGCCTTTATTAACTAACAAGGAAAACACAAGAAAAGAAATTAACAAACAAAAATATCGATACACATTTAATGATTTATGGCGTTTCCAAAAAAAAAACGCAAAACTGTACATAGAAACAACAAATAATTTTAATTTAAAAAATTTATTATTAAAAATTGAAGAAATGAATAAACAAAGTTTGTAACTGGAGCTGCGCATACAACTGTCAAGAAGCTTACAAAAAGAAAAAAAAAACAACCCGATGTAAAAGCAAAAATCAAATAAAAAAAATGGTAAACATTTTAAAATCTGTTTTTGATGACCAGCGGTTAAGTCATTTGGTTTTCTCAACAACAGTTTGACCCCCACATCGATAACTTTCACTCGCTGCAGCGGTGTGACCAGTTTTAATTTTGCTATTAAATGTTTCTGGAAGTTTCCTAAAGAATAAATTAATAATATCCTATTCACACCACAATCCAACTTATTGGAACGATGAGAAGGTGGTGAAGATGGTCGACGATGCTTTCATCCCAGATGCCCGGCAGTAGGAACTCCATTTCTGGGGTCAGCACAGTACCCGCAGACGATTTTTTCTAGCTAACAATAAACAATTGAACTCTTATTTAAAAAAAAAAAAAAAACCTACCTTTTTCTTCAACAGTCGACATTTAAAGTTTTACAATCACTTACCACGTTAACGTTTTCGTTGCGAATGTCAATTTTCTTAGTGGTGGACATGGAAATATTGCATGCACGTTAAGCGATACAGCATGAGATAGGAACATCCCCAGCTGACGGAGGAATATTTTGAGAAAATTTGGCACTGCAAGTTCTTATGTATCATCTTTAACGGTAGACGGTAAATGTGGGCTGGTGTGAATTGTCTATAAAATTGCTTGCGTTGGATCAAATGAAATAGCGGGGGACACTTGTTGACCTACCGCATGGTAGCTGAGCAAATAAGAAAGCTTTGACAACTTGATTTTTTGAATGGAAGATTTACGAGCTTGGCTCACTTATAAGTGAATTGCTCGAGAACGTATGTGTAACGACCCACGCACGCACAATAAATACACTGATAGTTCTGGTTAGCTCTCTGACTTTATTCCGGTCGTCTCGCTTGGACGCTACGATATGACTGACTCTTGTTTATACAACAGTCGACCAGATAGTCGATTGCTCTGACAACCAATGTTCCGGCTCCTACAGTATGGATTTATTTTGATCATCTTTTGAGGATACATTATTGAATACGTGCCCTTTAAGCTGATATACCGTGCAAGATATGATCAAAAATGTGTGAGGGTGAATTTTTAACTTGATTTATTTGTTACCTGCGATTCATTAATTCGGCCACAAGTTAATTTAAACGAAAGCTTATGAAATTCTAAGCTATTTTGCATTTAAAGTTGTCAAAATTGATTGCTTAATAAGGAAAGAATTGAAAAACAAAAAATTCTTTTGTGTTCCACATTCCCCCGTTCCAATTCGACGTACATTCTATTGCTGCAATTCAAAAAATACACCAAGCAGCGACCTTTTTGTCTATCGATAATATCGATAGGGTTTGAAATAGCGGTTAAAACTTGAACAGAGCTTGTGCGTGAGACAACTCAAGTAAGAATCTCATCATTGACAGTCGATTTAAAATTTTGGTTCCCAATCCCCGATCCTTTAATCCTTGATATTGATTGGCCGGGCTTTCTTCTGTAAAATAATTGATACATCAAAATTGTTCTTTTAAGTTTGGTTTAATACAGCATTGATAAGTTTATTACAATCAAATTTTATGGTTTAGATAGCTTACACGCTAAGGATTCATAAGCAAAATTATAACCTTCCCCCCTTTACAATTGACAATTAGGGATCTGGTGGAAGCCAACTCATTTGCCTACAGTCTAGGCAATTAGCTGATAATTATAATTGCACAATTTGTCCAGGCTAATTGGCGAAGATCCCAACTTGGTTAGCGTGACAAAAAGTCTTTTCGAAAGCTAAGATCTAGATACAATACGAGTATATACATATGAGAAGCAATGCTGCATCAGTCTCCGTTATAGAAAAGTGGGTAAAAATACATACATACATACATACATTGTTGCGGAGGATTCCGCTTGATTTTGAATTTATCGTTTAATTTGAAACTGCCGCCTAAGTTAAATAGGTAACCGCCTTATTTGAATATCTTGTTTCGTTCTCAAGTTCCCATTGTACTGTTAATTCAATTAATGTTAAATACGGTCACTTTAGAAATAAGTTATCGTTTGTATCGATGAATATGAGTTAGTCTTTGAAAAGCGGCGGAGAGAAACGAAGCGTATGTATCTAGTTAATATTTTGTTGCATTTTGTAATTGAAATTATTTCATAGGAAATAAAACCGACCCCCTCTTGAAGGCTTAATATTAATCACACACATCAAGAAAACTGAAGTCGTTTTATCCGCATATCTCCCCCGTTCGGACTCAACATCTTTTATTTCGCTTCTTTGAGGCGAGTACAGTGAATTTCTTGGAAACCTGCATGAAGACGGGCAGAGACTCGTGGTGCAGGCTGTACTAAAGGAGCGACGGAACCCACGAGAGGACGAGCTGAGACTTGTGTTGTGGGTGGAAAAGTGATCTGCACGACTGCAGATTACTGGAGACCAGCGTGGTGCGTGCGTTTGGTTTCTTGGAAAGACGCACAAATATTGTGGATGTGTGTGTGTGCGCGCGCTTGAGGATCGTGCACATATTGTCATCTCGCTCTAACGTAGCGGAAGTCTACGGGCAAGTGACTGAAGGTGAAGACGAAGGTGTATGTGTGTGTTGGCGACTGGCTGATGAAATTCCCACACATATTTGCACACATGACGAAATTCTTGGAATCTGGATTTGAACTATTTGGACGTGCAAAATAGTATTGACTTGTGGTAAACTATTGGTAAGTGCCTATTGATCGTTGATTTGGGGAAGGGTTTTTCTGTCTGATGGTGTTGACCAGAGCTAAAGCTGCAATGAGTGGCACTGAAGGAGAAACTGCTGATGGCGAGGCCGCTAATGTAGACGCCTCAATGGTGGCGGGCGGCGCTGAAAATGATTCCCACCGAGAAGAATCAACTGTGTCTGGGGCAATGTGGAAAATGTGGCGTCAAATGCAAGAATTTCAACAAACGAATACCAGACAAATGCAACAATTCCAGATGGAAATATTGCGAATGAATGAGATTCAAATGGATAAAACAAATCTCCTAATTGAAGTGATCTCTGGGGGTGGAAGGATAAAGAGAGCAACTGAAGAACAGCCAGCAACCAGCGTTGATGATACATTAAATGAGACTTCACCATCAAGAGAGCAGGCTGATATTTTTCAGCAAGAATCAAATCATAAAATATACGATTTGCCAGATTTTGATGGTACACCGGAGCAGTGGCCAATGTTTTATGAAGCCTTTGTAATGACCACTGCTGAATATAGGTATTCTGATCGTCAAAATTTGTTGCGGCTGCAAAAGGCTATCAAGGGCAAAGCAAAAGCGACAGTAGAGTGTTTGCTTATTCATAGTCGGAATGTTCCAAGCATTTTAGAATCCCTGAAACAGAATTTCGGTAGACCAGAGAGGCTAGTCAAGAGTCAGATTAGTCGTGTCAGAGAATTTCCAAATATCCGCGAAGGACGGTTTGATCAAATGGTTGCATTTAAAATAAAGGTACAAAACTTGGCTGCGTTCTTGGAAGCAGCGAATGCACATCCACAGCTAAAGAATCCAACCCTAATGGAGGAATTGGTGCTCAAGTTGCCAGTGCAGCAGAGACTCGAGTGGGCACGCTTTTCCAAACCCCTTGGAGAACACAAATCGATCAAGGATTTAAGTTTGTGGCTGCAGGACTTAGCGGATGATGTTCAAGATTCAGGCTTGGTAAATGACGATACAATTTACAAACCAAAGAAGGAAAAATCGAGATTTTTTCGCGCAAATGAAGCTGAGTCAGCCAATGAAAAGGGTTGTTATTCCTGTAACCTCAAACACAGCTTGGAGAAATGTAGTGCATTTGCTCAGTTGAACAATGAAAAGAAATGGCAGTTTGTAAAAGAAAAAGGGCTCTGCTTTAACTGTCTTAAAAGTGGGCATCGAAGTCAAGACTGTAAAATACGTCATCAGTGCGAAACAAATGGCTGTACCAAACGTATTCACAATCTACTGCACAAGGTCATGAAAAATTTAGAGATTGATGTATCTGGCAAAGGCCAGGCGTTTACAGGCACAGCAACGCATGCAAAGAGTTCCAAGATTCTGTTCAAAATCTTACCTGTCAAACTGCATGCGAATGGAAGAAAAGTAAAGTGTCATGCATTATTGGATGAGGGATCTTCTGTTACACTTATGAATAAAAGCTTGGCAGACCTTTTAAAGCTAAAGGGACCAAAGGAAAACTTGACACTACAATGGTTTGGAGATAAGAAGGTCACTGAGTTAGTGGGTCAGTTTGACCTTGGAATATCAGGTGAGAATGACGATAAGGTTTATGAGCTGAAGGGTGTTCGAACTATGAAGGATTTACAGCTGCCGAAGCAGACTATAAATTTGGTTGAGCTAAGTTCTAAATATCGCCATATAAAAGATATTCCACTGAAAGGGTACACAGACGCAGTACCAGAGTTGCTAATTGGACTAGATAACGTACATCTACTGGTTCCTAAGAATAGGCAGGTAGTAGGATGGAATGGGCCAGCTGTTGCGATCACCAAGTTGGGATGGATCGTTTATGGCCAATGTCAAGGAGAGTCTGGATCCAGCAAGGAACTGACGGGCGTCCATCTGGTTAATGGAAGCAACGATGAATTCATCGACCAATTGGTGCACGACTACATAGCGAATGCTGAAATGGATGTACGAGGTGTAAACAACCATGTTGAGGGTCGAGAAAAAGCCAGATCGAAACAATTACTACTAGACACGACCAAACGGGTTGGTGACCGTTTTGAGACAGGTCTTCTGTGGATCACAGATAAAGTAGTTTTACCAGACAGTAAGGAGATGGCATTTAAAAGGCAGTTGGCTTTAGAAAGAAAGTTTAAGCGAGAACCAGAATACTTTGAAAAGTACAGCAAGCTGATGACTGCGTATGAAGATAAGGGATACATCAGGCAACTCACTAGCGAAGACATGAAGGTGGAAACCGAAAGGCAATGGTTCCTTCCTCATTTTGGAGTTATAAACCCCAATAAACCAGACAAACTAAGGATTGTGTTCGACGCAGCAGCTGAAGCTGAGGGAGTGTCATTGAACTCAACGTTGATGAGTGGACCTGATGAGAATCAACCTTTAACCGAAGTGCTTATGAGATTCAGACAGAAACGTGTTGGAGTATGTGCTGACATAGCAGAAATGTTTCACCAAGTCGGGATACGGCCGGAAGATCGCTGCGCACAGCGTATACTATGGAGGAACAGTCCAAGCGAGGATATGAAGGTATACGAGATGCAGGTGATGACTTTTGGAGCAAAGTGCTCACCAGCCTCCGCCCAATACGTGAAAAATAAGAACGCGCTGGAGTTTAAGGAACAATTTCCAGATGCCGCCGATGCTATAATCAGAAACCATTATGTGGATGACCTTGTTCACTGTTTCTCATCTGAAAACGAAGCTGTGAAGGTCACGAAAGAGATTGTTGATATACATCGCCGTGGAGGATTCGAATTAAGAAGGTTTTTATCCAATTCGACAACTTTCAACAGCATATTTGCAAATGGAAATGTCAGTGACACCATAAGTCTTGATAAGGATGACTCGTCGCATTATGAGAAGGTATTGGGCATGTTCTGGTGTACACGCAGCGATGATTTTGGATTCTTGTTATCGTTTCGAAAAATTGATAAGGCTTTGTTTACAAATTCAAGGATCCCAACTAAACGAGAAGTATTAAGAGTGGTCATGTCAGTGTTCGATCCATTTGGGATTCTCGCTGAGTATTCCCTAATTGCAAAGTTGCTTCTCCAATCCATATGGCAAAATAAAACTGGTTGGGATCACCTAATTGAGAATGAAGATTATGGTCAATGGAAGTGTTGGCTCCAGAGCCTCAGTGAAGTCACCCAGATCAAAGTTCCTAGATGCTACGGAACTGAATTTTGTAAGGGAATGGTTGAGCTACACATATTCTCAGATGCGAGCGAGATGGCTTATGCAGCAGTGGGATACTGGCGCATAAGAACGGAACCTGGATGGAGATTGGCTTTTATAATGGGAAAAACCAAGTGTGCTCCTATGAAGCTATCTACTGTACCGAGGCTTGAGCTGCAAGCAGCAGTAATAGCGACTAGACTCCGCAAATCTATTTTGGATGGACATGATGTGACCCCACAACGAATCATCATGTGGTCCGACTCCAAAACGGTTTTGGCTTGGATAAAATCTGATCGTCGCAAGTACAAGCCATATGTGGGGCATAGAGTTGATGAAATATTAGACGGCTCTAATATTGACGACTGGCACTGGGTGCCTAGCAAGGAGAATCCTGCAGATTTTGGAACCAAGCTTAAAACCAAACGAGATTCATCCTGGTTGACCGGTCCAAGATTCTTACTGGAAGACATTGATGATCGTTACGGCGAAGACGGTGACATTTGTGGCACGGAGTTGGAACTGCGTCCAAAGTTCATGTTTTTTGCCAATGAGGGGACAGCATATGAGTCGGAGAAAACCATTAATGATGAAGTCAAGGCTATTTTGGAAAGGTTCTCATCATTTAAGAAACTGGTTAGGGTTCTGGCATGGATATACCGCATATGTAATCGCAGGACTACACAGCAGAGCTTCCTTGAGGTATTTGAAATTGAGGAAGCAGAGAGAATAGCCATTCGCAATGTTCAAGATATAGCCTATCACGATGAGCGGAGATTACTTTTGAGTGGAAGTACAATAGAGAAAAGTAGTAAGCTGTGGAAGTTGTCTCCCTTTTTGGATGAACACGGAATCATTCGCATGAACGGTCGCATAAATAATGCATATGATATAACAGAAGAGACTAGACGCCCGATAATATTACCGCAAAGGAATTTTGTGACCAATCTGATCGTACAGCTTCATCATGAGGAATGGAAGCATCAGAACGAGAATACGATCATGGCTGAAATTCGACGAAAGTATTATATCCCACATTCCAGGGAGGAAGTACGTCGAGTTGCCCGCCATTGCAGAATTTGTCGAGCACAAAGAGCTCGTCCAGCCGTACCGGAAATGGGACAACTACCAGAAGATAGACTGACGCCGTATGTACGTCCGTTTTCCTACGTAGGAATTGACTACATGGGACCATTTTTAATAGTTCATGGTCGGAGTTCAGAGAAGCGCTGGATTTGTCTCTTCACTTGCCTAACAGTTAGGGCAATCCACCTAGAAATAGCAAAGGATTTGACTACTGACACGTGCATCAGGGTTCTGCATAATTTCATGGCACGGCGTGGGAGACCAATTCGGATTCGTTCAGACAACGGAACTAATTTGGTTGGAGCTGAGCGCGAACTGAGAAATCAAGTACGAGAACTTGACCATAAGAGGATTGCAAGCGAACTTGCAACACGTAAAATAGAATGGCTTTTTAATTGTCCATTGAATCCACATGCTGGAGGATGTTGGGAGCGGTTGGTCCGTAGCGTTAAGCGTGCTATAGGAAATGTATTGACGAGCAGAAACTTGAAAGAAGATGTACTTTTTAGTTTAATGTGTGAAGCTGAGAACATCGTTAATGCCCGACCTCTCACACATATTGCTCTAGACGACCCGACAGATGAACCTATAACCCCTAATCACTTTCTTATAGGTTCTGCCAATTCCAGCCAAACGCCACACCCTCAAGAAGAAATGTTCCAGCCGACTAGAAAGGACTGGCGCATTGTACAGCAGCTTGCGCATTCGTTTTGGCGTAAGTGGCTTAATGAGTATCTCCCGGACTTGTGCAGACGCACAAGGTGGTACCATCCTGTACCACCACTTGCTGAAGGAGATATCGTTCTCATCTGCGACGCTGCTGTCCACCGATCCCAGTGGAAAAAGGGAATAATTGTTGCAGTTATGGCCGGACGAGACGGCCAGGTACGGTCTGCAACTGTAAAGACATCCGCTGGAGTATTTCGTCGCCCAGCATGTATGCTGGCAAAGCTGGATTTGAGTGAATCTAAGAAGGATTAGATTCACGGTGGCGGGGATGTTGCGGAGGATTCCGCTTGATTTTGAATTTATCGTTTAATTTGAAACTGCCGCCTAAGTTAAATAGGTAACCGCCTTATTTGAATATCTTGTTTCGTTCTCAAGTTCCCATTGTACTGTTAATTCAATTAATGTTAAATACGGTCACTTTAGAAATAAGTTATCGTTTGTATCGATGAATATGAGTTAGTCTTTGAAAAGCGGCGGAGAGAAACGAAGCGTATGTATCTAGTTAATATTTTGTTGCATTTTGTAATTGAAATTATTTCATAGGAAATAAAACCGACCCCCTCTTGAAGGCTTAATATTAATCACACACATCAAGAAAACTGAAGTCGTTTTATCCGCATATCTCCCCCGTTCGGACTCAACATACATGTTGCGTTATCTATTGCTAATTAGGCTACAATAAATTGGATTAGTTTTTTGAGCAGATGCATAAATTAATAAATATTATATTGGTGTGGTGAGGAGGGGGGCGGGGGCGGGGGCGGGTGGAGATACCCTGGATTTGGAATGGCTAAATTCAGTTTACAAGAGGAGGGGTGCAGGGCATCTCAACTGCTTCTCCCACTTCTGGTCTGTGTTGTCTGGGCCACATCATGCGCGGAGTTGAATCTGAGTGGTGGTTGGTTGGTGCACGACTAGTGAATGGCTCGGTGCGGTTGGCTAACCACGACAACTTCATTAGGCGTTAAATATGCTCCAGTTATTAATTGGCCAACGCCATCCTCACAATATCCCACACTTTTTGAGCACAAGTTTACGCTTTCGCGCCGCCGCACTCGATCCGCTACCCTTTTTGGCCGGACGCAGGACAATGGTGCCGCTGCTCGATTTGGTAAAGGTCGGACTGAAGGCACTAATGGTGGGTGTGCTGCCGCCACTGTTGTAGGGCGGATGGGCGGACGTTTGCTGTTGATTCCCGTTGGCTAGGTCATAGCTCTGGGTCATCAGCTGGTGACATTTGGTGGCCAAATAGCGAAACACCGACGCCACATTGATGTCCTCTTTCACCGAGGTGCGTATCAGGCGACAATTCAACAATTTGGCTAAGCTCTCCACCTCATCGGCACTCACCACCGCCTGCTCGATCAGATCGATCTTGTTCTGCACTATAACGGTGGGTATCTCATTGCATTCGTTCTCCACCTTGCGTTTCCAGTCCTTGATGGCCTCGAAGGAGGCACGATCCGTGGTGGAGAATACCAGCACAGAAGCCTGAGCTCCACGATAATAGGCCTTGGTTATGCAATCGAACTCCTCCTGTCCGGCTGTATCCCACAGCATAATGCGCACATCCTCGCCATCGATTTCAATCTGTCGCTCCAGAAAGTCCACGCCAATGGTTTTTTTATAGTCCTTGGTGAAAATGCCTTTGCAGTAGCGTTGAATCATCGATGATTTGCCCACACCACCGTTGCCCACAATCACCTGGAAATGAGAAGATGGAGAGCCATGAGATCGGTTGGTGTTGAGAGATCGGAAATTAACACATGTTCACAGATAAAAGTAGACTTAGAATACCTGATCCACCTTTATCAGCTATATCCAGCTGTAAAGAACGGCTTCTCAAAACTCTCTTTCTCTGAATCCAAAAAGCAAACAAGCAAAAAGATTGAAAAAAAGCTGCGCTTTGTCATATCTCCCATAGTTTTCTAGATAAATGATTCGTACCTTCTAGACAAATTTAGAAATCAGACTTATTTATCGATCCGTCTAAGAAATGGTAGAGAAGGGGTGATTGTTCGTCAATCTTTGGAAGGTACAGCTTATCAATATACGAAATATCATCCCTTCTTCACCATTTCTTAGTCGGGTTTGACCTACCTATGTGGGGTAATTTAAACATAATTTCTTGAATAAGTTTCCACAACTTCATTTGCCATAAAAACAAATTGAAATATGTACATTTAGAATGCTATTTTCAAGCAAAAATATAAATTTAGAGAGAGCTGAAACATGAGACCACAAATTTTAAACTAAATGTTACCCATACGCCACCTCAAAATCTCACAGAAAACCCCCCAAACAAACTTTTTATCACAGTTATTAGCAGCGGGGAGAGTATCTCACACACTAAAATACGGCAAGGCCATGGGGACGCACACACACCAAGGCGACTGTCTGTTTCTACGCTGCCTATCGATGTTTTTGCGCGCATTCTGCTTTGGAATTCCCAAACGGTTCTGCCACCGCAGGCATGGAGAGACTGTTGAGAAACGTTCAATTGGTAGACATTGATCGCTGATGATAGAGGGTGATTCCTCTTGAAACAGCTGTACGATCTACCAGCCTCCTTTGTGGTGTTGTGTCTCTGGTTTTGGTTTTGGCTGCTCCTTTGTTGATGTGTATACTAAGCTTAAGCACTTAAACCTTCAATGGCATAACAAATATTCCAAAATCGTTGACAGTATATGGTCACACTGCTGCAGTGACTAGTATTTATCATTATCGGAAAGCTGTAGTTGAGAAAAACAAATTACTTAACCGCTGGTCATCTCGAGTAACTAATTTGGCTAGCCGAAACTTTTAAGAAATTGGGCGTGGGGCTGATTTCCACATATAATTACGGTCTGAAAGCTCTAGCCCTACAAAACCCTAATAAATACCTGAAATTGCTGTCGAATGGTGGGGTCAGACTCAGAATGCGACTATTAAATTCAAGTTCAAACAATTAACAAATCATCTCACAGCTTTCCAAGTCGCATGAGATACTGACATAAATATGGGCGACCTCGTGAACAGCTCGAACGTCGTGCAGCTAGAACTGATTCTGGGCAGATAATCAAAATATATAATAAAAATTATATAAGCAAATAGATACGCCAGGTTACTAGATCATATGACAAAAGTTAGGTGAATTGAAATCGACTGTTCAAAGCCAAGAAGATTGAAATCTTCTGTTTACATTTGAAGTCACCCAAATATTTATATCCAGGTCATTCCTGGCCATATTGGGTTTTCATCATTCTCCTTAAAATAACACAATATAATTAGTCTGTTTTGTTTGGTAGTTCTTTGTTTTTAATCTTCAGTACATAGTTTACGAAGGACTTTTATCTTATACGTACACATTTTGGTTTTTCTTTTGGTTTTTGGTAAGTTCTTGGATTCAGCAAAATATTGGCAACACATCTAAATTGTTATAACGTTTCATTCTGCTCACATACCATCTGTTTATGCTAACTCTTTTCGGTTTTACCTTTATAAACATTTAAATTTAAATCATACAAATTGGCAGCTAATCAAACAACAAAACTAAATCATATTATGTTATTTGCTTCCTCCGTCTCCGGTTCGTCCTGTGATTTAGAGCAATGTGCAATTACGTTTGGACTTGGGTTGCAGCAGTGGACAGAGCACTGATCGTATAGCCTCATCGAATACAGTCTTTAATCCTTTTTGCGTTAGTGCCGAGCATTCCAAGTACTTGACAGCACCAATCTCCTTGGCCATGGCCAGGCCCTGAGGGTAGGTGATGGGCGCTAGCTTCTTGTCGCGCAGCTTCTCAATTGTGTTCTTATCATCGCGCAAATCCAGTTTGGTACCGACCAGTATAATCGGTGTACTGGGGCAATGATGCCTCACCTCTGGATACCATTTGGCACGCACATTCTCAAACGAGGCTGGATTGACCAGCGAGAAGCAAATCAGGAAGACATCTGTCTGTGGATACGACAAGGGCCGCAAGCGATCATAATCCTCCTGGCCGGCTGTATCCCAGAGACCCAAATTGATGGGCTTGGCATCAACCATGACATTGGCCGAGTAGTTATCGAAGACGGTGGGAATGTATTCGCCGGGAAAGGCATTTGTAGTATAGCTGATAAGCAGGCAGGTCTTACCCACGGCACCGTCGCCCACAACAACGCACTTGATGGCCTGCATTTTTGAGCGGTAAGGTCAGGGGAGGGGGGTGGCGGGTGGTTTTCGTTGGGGCTGTGGCTAGACTGTTGCTTTTGATTGTCGGCTGCTGCAAGTGTTTATAAGCGAACGCTTCCTCTCGCCTTTCCTGGGCCCTGGAGACAGTCGCCTCGCCTTCTGGCAGTGTTCGAAGTTTATATTTTGTGCGTGTTTATCTTTTCCCTTAAATTATTGGTCACAAAGAGCAATTCATAAAAAACTTTTTCTTGTGTACTGGCAATAGTGTGACCGTCGGCGGAAAACGGCAGAATGCCTTAGAAATGGGAGGGGTTGGAAATTTGAACTGTGTCACGAACAGCGTGAGCAACTATCGTTGGTCAAAGAGGAGCAAGGGTTAATATATATTAGTCATAAAACATTTTAAAATCGGGAACAGAGTTTTTTCGGGAGATAAGTGTAAAGTAGTGTTGCTCAAGAAAGCACTCGGTGTGAATTCCTGAGTGTAAACGGATGGTTTAAGGAAGAACAAGAGAGAGGGAAATAGAGATCTATTGAAAACAGGCATATAGTGTTGAGCTAAAATCATATACAAAATGAACTCCAGCCATAAACAGTTAAAAAAGTGGGTGCTGTTTAATTTCCTAAATACAAAATAGTATCAAAATTTAAACACAACTTTCCGTGATTCTCGTACGTAACGGATTCTCTTGTATCTCCACTAGCCTAATTATCGATATCAACCGATAAGATAAATAAACAGTGTTGAAACATAGTTATCGACACTGATAGATGAAACAAATTAAATTACGGTTAAATTTCAAAACTCAAACTAAAATCAGCAGATCCTTCGCAACATATTGGCAAGTTTAAGGTAAATAGTTTCTAGGTGGCCTAGAAGGAAGAGAGAGAAAGTTTGAAAGACTAGACCTAAGTCGGTATAGGGAGAAGGTAATAATCTCTTTAAACTATTTATAAATGATCTCAATAACTGAAAATATCAGTTATTCCGCCCCTTTTATGGAGAGGAACAATCTAAGACTCTTTACAAAGAGTTGGCAAGACAGTAGATTCAAGCCATAGATTTCAAAAGTAGGGTCCAGGGGACTATGAACTGCTCCCGTTCCGAAATCTTAGGCATAATTTTGAAGGATTGACAAATTTTGATTAACTCTGGCCCACTACACCCATTCCAATTGGTTCAGTTCCACATATCCATCATTCTAATAGCCTACATATTATATGTAAATCACACTTACCACCTTAATGGCCAGTTCGATGTCATCCTCACGCATATTGGTGTAGTTGTACTGCGACTGGGAGTGGGACTGTAGAACGGTCGCCGCAGCACCGCCCGTTGCCGTTTGAATTAGACGCATACGGTGGCCGCTTTAGGCGCGCGCTGCTCTCTGCCGGCAGGTGATGCTGATGCCAGGTGTGCCGGCAATTAAAGCGCCAGCTTCACTCCAGCACGCTAAGGCAATTAGTCGCCAAATGGGTAAAATGCTGCGTGCGAGTGCTGGTGATATTTCTCTGCTTTTTTTGGGAGCCTGTCGCTTTTCACTTTTCCCCCAACTTTTGCGTAATGCCCACGATGACAGATTCACTTTCACGCATTGATTTCACCAAATTTGTGGTACAGCGGGAACTGTGAAAAGAAAAACCAACGTCGTCAGCATCATCATACTCAAAACCCATTTGCCATAAGAAGAAAAAAAATATCAAATTATTGAAATACAACAAAAGTTTTTCTTTCATTTTCAATTGAACCGGTTTTCCGAGCCGCTTTTTGGTCTTTTTTCTTTTTGTTTGGTTTTCCTGTTTTGCTCAACGCGGCAACGGCGGCTTCTAATAACACGCATGGCGGCCAGTCGGTTACATTTTTTACAACAGGTGCTTCCACACACCTCACGCATCGCCTCGCTTGCTACGGTGGCACTGAATGGATGAAGGAAGGGGTGCGGGAGGGGGTGCCGGGGTGATTCCTTGACATGGTATTAGCTTAGCGCGTGCTTATGAATTCTCAGGAATTATGAAGCCGAACCAACGATTTACTGTTGGCTTGGCCGACTGACTCTGTGGGCGGACGTGCCGGGGGATTGGGATTGCCGGTTACTAAGAACAGACTTGAATTTATACAGAGTTCTCGGATAATAGAAAATCAGCTTTTGCTTAAAAAAAAAAAAGTATTTCTGTTGTGCAAATAACAACAATCTTCTCTTTCTTCTTAGCTCCTAAAGCAGCGCGGCTTTGGAAGATCTGGGCAAGCTCATCAGCCCAGCTAGGAATCTGAACTAATTTACCAGTTAGGAGTCTGCAGAGCTTTTGTGGAGTGTTAGGCCAACTGAACTAACAATATAATGATATTATCTTTACAAAGTTCTACCTAAAACCCACAGTTGGGTACACCTTGATCTGTAAGGTGTCTTATGGTCAACTATATCCTAACAAGATGATGAAAGCGCTGGCAAAGCTTCCACTTAAAACCTTTGATTCCAAATTCCGAACTTTTTTAAAGTGAAATAAAATAGAGGAAAGTTGACTACGGCTCAGCCGAAGTTTGTATCCCTTGCGGCACGTTTTTTCTAACTAATTTGAACGCCATTTACATTAAAAACAAACAGGTTTTCTCACTTCGACTACTTTTCTGACTCTACTTTTTTATGACAGCTATACTATATAGATGTCCCATTTCGACCAAACTTAGTGGAGTCATGGAAAAGCATAGCAAAGTAAAAAATACAAACTTTGGAGGCGTTTTCTTGGAAAACAAACAAGTTTTTCTCACAAAAATGTAATAGTCATCCGATACGGCCGGTTCCGACAAATGTTTAGCGTATTTGTACCTGAATACTTCGTGCAAAGATTGGTGGTGATAGCTTTAAGACTGACCGATTGCATTTGGTTGAATTTTAGTCTTAAGAACACAGATTGTTTTTTGGGTTTCTCTCTCTCTTAGCTACTTCTCATATAATTCGAGCTATTTCTCACAAAATTTTCACTGGAACATCCCTACTGATAAAGTGTCTAGTTTAATACCATAATTATACGTCTCTAAAAACTGTCAACTGGTTGCACTTTGTATCCAAATCAATGTATTGAAGACACGTCCATTTTACACAGGCATGTCATAGGCAAAAGACAATTGTCTCCGGCAGCAGCCATTTGCAACCAGCTTAAAAGCAATTGTCCCCTGCAGCAGCCATTTGCAACCAGATAAATACCAGTAGGCAACTCAAATTGTATGAGCTGTATTTTACAGTTAATTGTGTTTTATATCACAAGTCTTTCGCAATACATTCAGTGTCTTGAAACAAACTTTTTAAAATTCACATTGACTTTGAATTCATACACTTCGGATTGATTTCCACTTCTTATTTCTTCTGCACTCGCGTCAGTTTTAACTTATTTGGCTGCAGCTGCGCAGGTTAATAATAAACTTGAAAATTAATATCAAAAGCTTTACCGTTTGCCGCTGCGCAGTTGCCCAACTCTCCCGTATCTAGCTTTTTTGTTGCCAGTTAAATTCTAGTTGCTTAACAACTAGGTGTGGGACAAATTATTTTTGTTACTAGTTGACAGTTTATCGGCAGGGATCTAGCGAAATGTCACAAGTGGGCGTTATTGCAAGTACCATCGGTACCACGATAAAGTGGAATGCGTATTGATTCATGTGAATGTCAATGGAATTACCGGTTAAAGATCGGAAGTTGATCGGTCAGTTGAAAGTTTCTCTCAATGAATTATGCTTAATTGTGACCCCACACCAGCACTCACTCTCTCCTACTGCAGCTGGTCACACCGCATTCGCAAGTGCCGTTATTCATTTGCACCTTTGGCAGCTAAGCTTTAACCCACTGTGCAACCTTTGCCGCCTGCCTACCTTTCGCTCGTTCTAATTATATTGTGACTTTTTCGCTTCTTCTGCTAATGCTGCTGCTCCAGCTTCAGCTGGAGGTTATTACTATTTATGCTTTTTTGTTTGCGTTGTGTGTGTGTGTGTATTGTTATGATAATTAAGGCCAGCGGTGTTATAGATTTAGTTCAATAAGCATATGTGTGTGTGTGTGAGTGTGTATGTGTGGGCCAGCCAAGCTTGACACCAAACCCAACAACAGTAAGCAGCAGTCGTGTTAGTGTAGAACTTAAAACTGCACGCATGTGGACTTGGACTGCAGTTTGTGGACCACAAATTACACATAATGCGCCTCAATTGCGATTTTCCACTGCTTAAATCTTCATGTCTGGAATGTGCAATTATTTTGAGATTTGCTCACAAACTAATAGATAAGTTGCCGTTTTGCTGTCTTGACCAGGCCATTTCCTTCTTAGCGAAGCCATGGCCATTTGCCATTGTTGTGTGGAATGTGGATTCTAACTTGTCCATTTAAGTGCACACATACACACACATACGCACATATATGTATGTATGTACCACTTGTTGCAAGCAAAGTGCAACGAATTTTCTGGCGGTGTGGAAAATTATGCAAATGCAGAGACTGATGCGGCTGTTGCTGATGCTGCTGTCTGTTGCGCTACTTAAATCAATTATGAGCGCAAATTCCTCATTATTTAAATTATGTTTAAATAGTCACTCGCGCACTAACGGTACTTTTCACCAAGTCGCGACAAAAGTAGCTTTTTTTCTCTTTCTTATTTTTTGCCATGGTTTTATGGCTTGGCGTATTGTGTTGTCTTTGGGTGAGAAATTAACGTATGGTAGAAGTGGAAATATTAAAACAAAAAAAACAGAGCCGAAAAGACGCCAACGACAACAACGCGTGCGAAGCGCATTAATTAAAACTTGTGGCTCGAAGGGAGATGGGAGCCACGAATTTGACCCGTAGTGAAAGTCTCTGCTTCTTTTTTTTTTGCCCTGGCACGCACAAAACACAACAAGCAACTACCTTGAGACGACAGCAAAACACCTGTTGCTTAGCGCGATTCAGCACAAACTAAATAGCTAACTTGGCTAACAGGCTAGACTGAAGACCAGTTGGTATTAACAATTCACGGAGTGTGCAGCACTGGAAAAGGCAACGATGTATATCGATATATGGCGCGGCCAGCCAGTTAAAAGTATCGGAGAGAAAAACATTAAGTGTAATAATTTCGACAAGAGTTCTTTTGGAAACAGTGAGATCGGCATAGGGCTTTATTTTCCAGGACTATTCAGTAGAATCGTCCGTTTCTGCATTATTCAAATTTAAAGAACAATCGGTTGAATCTACGCATTTTTTGTAAAAAATTACTTTTTAAGTATTCGACAAATTGAATTTTTCTTATATTTAATTATTATATTCTTTAAATAAAAAAAATTTGTAAGGTGAAATGACATTCATTTTGTAGTTCAACATACTTTTTTCTTCTCTAACAGTTTTTTATTTAAAAAAATGTAAATTACTGTCTCTTGGCGCTTTGCTTGCACGCTTTACAGCACTGAATTTCTAGCGCTTATCGATACGCCATTTGTGCCACTGATAAAAAATATAGTAAGCCACAGATATTCTAGCCCAATTTTACTTATTGCGATTAAGCATATTTACAAATAATGCTCTACCTTTGTATTTTGATATAATTATTTATTGATTCAAAAACTATCGTTTTGCTGTGAATTTGTCTTTTCCAAGTGCGGTCACTCTAAGCCGCTCAGCTGTTTCTCTAATTGAACGACGCGCATTTTGCTACACGGAAATTGTTTGTGTTATTAAGTGATTGATTAAAACAATTTCCTACTCGTGTGCTCGGTGGCAAAAGTATCAATAAAGAGTCATTCAGAAAATAGTGCGTTGTGTTTGTTTAATGGCGGTTTTCGGTATTTATAAAAGCCGGCTGCGAAAATTGTACAGCGCCAGTCCGGGCTAGTGACGAAAGCCAGCACAAAGGCAGGTGCACACTGTGCACTGCACAGTGAAACGAAGTGAAATATTGTGACCGCGAAGCGACTCTAAGCAATCGGTTCGAAGTTTTAAACCAATAATTATAAAAATAATAATAATAAATAATAAAGTGAAGATTTAATTGCTGAATTCTAAAATCGACTTAGAATTTGTTTAGGAAAATGATTTTCGGTAGGTTTTGGAGAATGTTAAATCTATATTTACCGCATAAGATATTGTTTTCAAGAAAAAATATATGAAAAATATATATTAGTTCTTGAAATGCTATAAAAACGCCTTGGAAAAATTTTAAAAAATGACAAAAACTTACAAAAAGAAATAAATGAAAGATAATTTAATGTTTTGTTTATTTTTTGTTTTCTGTTTGTTGCTGAGACCAAACACAATTCTATTTGATGCCTGACAAGTTTGGAAAAAATCCCATATTGCTAATCTTATTTATTTATGTTGTATATTGTTAACTTGATTTTTATGGAGATGCATTTTTATTGAGCGTAATCATTCGTGACGTCTCCCTAAATCGTGCATGAGTCGTACCTTACCCGAAACGCTCTAAAAATAATGTGCATGTATCGTGCGTAAAGATATTTTTAATTTCGAAAAGGGTTTCATATGCGCCCTTTCCCTTCATATCTTTGTATGGCCAATTCCATCAATGGTTTGAAACTTGCCGCCCTCGCCATTGTGTGCTGTAAACTAACAGCTCGATAGCATATTTATCGATATCAATACGAGGCGCGCAAAGCAATGACAGGACATTAGCAGGACGCAGATGCATAGAGAAATGTGTTACCGAGTTAGTCTGAAGCTTTGGAGCCTTAGAACCGATACGATTCAGTGCTTTGCGGAATTTTGTGGTATTTTCACGTATTTGGTGGCAGTTAAGAAAAATACAGAACAGTTTACTTTTAATTGTGGCAAAACTTACGCGTGTCTGTGTGCGTGTGTCTTCGCATAAATAACATACATACAAACGTATTTATGTACGTTGAACACATGTGGAAACCATAGAAAAGTAAAATGTTTTTGCAAAAGTAAATTCCAGCATTGATTCTGCTTTTCTGCTTTTTTTTTTGGGGTGACTCTCCCTTCTGCCCTCAGGCTCAGGTGGTTGGCGGCGGTTGTTAGTTCCATGGGGTGGTTCGTCCTTCTCCTCGCCTTCCGCATTCCCAAGCAGGCGCTTGCAAAAAAAAACCCCATGTTCTTGCCGTGCCTTGGCTTTGCCAATGCGAATGAATGAAGTAATATAAAGACAGAAGGGAGGCAGAAAAAAAATCAATATTGATAGTAAATTTCACTGGCGGGTTCTCTAAGGTTGTCTCTGGTACCTAACTAGGACCAACACTCAACCAACTTCCAACCCATTTGGGGTGACTCATGCAGCACACGAACTCCCAACTTTCTCGGCGGCTTTGGGCCCTCTCGCCGCATGCTCATTAAATATTGATTTCCATTTTGCAGTCCGCCAATCCAAAAAAACAAACTGTAAAACGATTAAAAGGCAATTAACAAACGGCAAATAAAATGCTACAACTTTAACTCTGACAAACTCAAATAAAATTTAATCGGTTGCCAGAAAGTTTATAGAAAAGTGTTGCAACATGAAAACGCGTTTGGTTTCGCTAACTTATCGCGGCAGTGCGTCCGTCGATCCACGTTATTCCGCATCCATGCTGCCCTGGACCATCAATGATATACGCTCAACGGAGAGTTATACTAAGGTAAGCTTATTTACGTAATTTTAGTCTATAAAAAAAAGGTTCAGAATCAATTTGAACCGGTTGGTAGGTGCTCTCAAACCATTTGCTTTATTGACGGAAGAGCAGAAAGTTGCATTTGATCTTGTTTACTTAATTGATTTCATAAAATCGGTTCATAATCCTTTATAACAGTTTTCGATAGGGGTTGGTTAGTTCTCTCAAACCATTTTCTTTATTAAAGGAAGAGACAAAAGGTGTTTCTGAATAAAAAACTCGAATGCTTAAAGGTCAAAAATCAGGAAAATATTTAAAAACTAAATTTTATATATATTCTTGATCAGCATGACAACCTGAGTTGATTAAGTACCGATTTCTGAATGTACGGTTAGTCAACTTGACGGGCGAGTTAGCCGAAATGCAGTGCTTCATGATATGGAATGGACTAAATTGACAGAAAATTTAGTTGTAATGCAATCATTACTTCCCGTTTTTAACTACTTTTCATTATAAAAATCTCGATTATTTGAATAATGGAAAAATCCATTCCTGAAAACGATTTTTTTTAGTAATCGTAATTGTTACTTGGAATTTCGCTTATTCACTTATTATTTAAAATTTTAATTACTTGTACAATTACTTAAATAATTGTACCTCTAAAGGGAGAATTATTGAGTAATTGTGCTTGAAAAGTTGAATTACTTATGTAATTGTAGGTAACAACGATGGTTTGTTGCCAATCAAGTTTGGAATCAGTGAAATGAGTTATATCAATAAAATGGTCTCAAGAGAACACATCATCCCAAAACATGATTTATAGGATTTTGTTGAAAAATAATTTTAGTTTACACCTAGAAAACCACTAAAAAATTCATAATTTCAAGCACAAATATTCAATAATCCCCCTTTACAGGTACAATTATTCAAGTAATTGGAAAAGTAATTACATTTTTCATTCATTATTAATAATTCATTATAATTCTCTAAGAATATTGTAATGGTAATGGTGACTGTAATTTAAGCCTCTGCTTTTTAGTATTGCTTCCATAGAAAAGTAAGGGTTGAAAAATAGTCTTAGAACCGATTTCTTATCTTCCAAATAGTTGATATGTGCCAGATAAACTTACAATTTGCTCTGTTATTTGTTAGTTTATGTGTATATAGAGATATAGAAGACAAGAAATCGGCACTTAGTCTCTGGCATTATCTTTACTTTTTGTTGTCCAATAAAGATTATAAACCTTGAACATTTGAGATGTTTTCGGAAGCTTCAGTATCCCGTCAGAGAATCCACTCACATACGGCGATCTAAGCCAGGGAGAACTCACTGATCGTAAAGCGAATACGTTATACATCGACATATCTAACACCTTTAACACCTCTAACCGCTTCTTAGTGGTTCGGCTCAGGACCAATTTGCAGCCCAGTTGTATACACTATTTCAGGGGTGCCCGCGCTGTATAAGCTTCAGGCGCATGTGTTGGGCTTACGCATAATGAAATTACAGCAACAACTTCATAAGTGTGTGTCTCCTCCCATTCTTTTCCATGACTCTTGCGAAATTAAAGGCAACAACAATACGTATGCGTGCTGTTCGCAGCTTTGATTTTGTTATTGTCGTGTGCCTCAAAGAGCCACTACTGTTTTTTTACTTGTGTTAGTGACTGCGCGAGTATTAGGTGCTGTTGGGCACCCCTACTGTATTTTATACCAACAATCAACTAAGCTATTTGTTAGTTTAGATAGTAGATGAAATGTTACAGCCCGAACAAAATGTTGTACACCTCCTTTCGTTATCCTGTTTAAGCTTTAAGCTGAATTGATTGCCAAGGTCCTCAAATAGTCTTGCTCAACTCTCACTCTCAATTTCGATTTCAATGAGCATCTCAACCACAAACGCCAGAGGCAGATTGTGTAATTCCCCGAAGATACTGTCAGCCTGGTCACAGACACGTAAAAAGGATTCAGTTTAATGCCACAGAAGCCACCTGAGGCGACCGAGGCATCAAAAACGAAACCGAAAATGAACAAAAACAAACAAATGCTCGAAGGGTCGTCTTAAGGCTAAAAGGGTTGCCAAAGACTTGCTGATAACTTTTGAGGGAAAATGGGGAAAATCTCGAGCACACATGGCTGATGGGAGTCTAATTGCGGACTTTAGCTAAAATTAATTTTCAGCTTCAAATTAATATCAGCCCAGGGACTGTCAACATGTTGCCGCACGTGCCCAATGGCCCAGGGCGTATGCGTAATGTGTATACACCTCGTATATGTGTGTGTGTGTGTGTGTGCGTTCCAATTAGTTTTTCCCCTTACCGTAACTGTGATTTTCTTTAGCGTTCTATTTGTAGGCCTGCTTATGTTTCACTAATCGGCATAATTATCCTTTATGGATCGGAAATTATTAATATAAAATTGCATTTGCTTTATTTGCTGCTCATTAAGCTTCACTTGGCGCACAGACACAGTTAATTGATTTATTGAGCCGTAATAATTGCAAATTGGTTTTAATTGTTTTTACCAAAGGCTGACAAATAGGAATGAAAACATGCTTAAGCCGGCATATCCATTGTTTGAGCCAATGGAATTTGATATCTGAGATAGGAAAATAGTCAATGCCGTAACGGAATTTGTTAATTCAATTAGTTTCGGTGTGCGGCTTAGGATTAGTAGACTTTAATGGCCAAATTTGACTTAATACATCAGCTGTACCAGCAAACAGCCTTTCAGGGGGAATTTTTAACTTAAGTTGGAAAGGGAAAATACATTCGGAGTACAAAATCAAGAACTTGGTACTTGAATTAAGTACCAACGGTGTGAATGGTAATTTAAATAAGAAAATTCTTAATTGAAGTACAAAATTCTTATATTAGGATTTACTTTTTTAATTCAGAAGTACTTCATACAAATCTGTTTGGGGATTATTAAGTACTTTTAACATATAAAAATAATAATCGATCGAAATATCGAAAATAATTCATGCACTTGCTTAAAACGGGATTTATTGCAATTCGACTCGAAAGGCACTCGAAAATGACTCGTAAATAAGTCCCAACTTATCAGCACTGGTCGGAAATGTTTTATGCCTTTGCTCAAAATATGATTTATTGAAATACGACTCCAAAAAGCCTCGCAAATGACTCAAAAATGAGTCGAAACTAATCAGAACAGAAGGAAAATGACTCATTCATAGGCTCAAAATGTGATTTAATGAAATACGACTCGGAAAAGACTCGCAACTGACTTGAAAATGAGGCGAAATCTATCATAACTAATGGAAAGTAACACATGCCTATGCTCAAAATAAGATTTATTGAAATACGACTCGAAAAAGACTCGCAAACGACATGCAAATTAGTCGAAACTGATCAGAAAATAGGGTTAAAAACCAAGCTTAAAAAAAAGGGGTATGTTTTTGAAACAACATAAGTATCATTTATGATCACGATACGAGCATATTTGACTGATATCACGAAAAAGAGTCGAATGTGATCCAAATTTATAATTTTGCTGGGTCCCAAATTGTTCTTGAAATGACCTTTGTTATATTATATATTTGAATCAAAAATCACCTTGATGATTTTTTTCCGGCCCTTTTGATGTTTAGAAAACAGATTACTATCATGAGCGATTCAAACAAGACTCGAAAATAAGTCACACATAGGCTTAAATTGTGATTTATTGAAATACAACACAAAAATGACTCGCAAGTGAGTCGAAATTTATCAGGAGAGTGGGTATAAACGAAATTTCATTGGGAGTCGAGGTTAAGGTACCATTTTCTTCCGACTTTTGCCTATTTTAATCAGACTGAGGACTCGAAAAAGACTTGAATGTGCTGAAATGCATCATAAAACATTTTATGTAATTCTTTATTACACTAGACCCTTTATTGGGTCCTAGAATTGATTAAAATAGTCATAGATGCCCTCATTTTCTGATCATTAATGATGATTTCGTAAGAAAATGCTACCCTAGTGGTGATTCTTCTTGAAGAGTCGTTTCTAACCCGTGCTTTTGATCAATTTATGATCAGCTTCGTCTCATTTTCGTCTCATTTGAGAATCTTCACATTTTGACTATATTAAAGAGTAATTTTCGTCATTACAAATCTTTTTATAATCTTCGAAAGGTCTCCAAAAAGACTCATCAAATTGATTTTTGTTAAAATAATCTTCTAAATGCTATGTGGGGTATTGAACCACTGAAAGATAGAAAGGACTAAGGGTCATAATAACACCAAAGACCAAGATGGTATAACTGTAGGTCACGTATCCAACAGCACTCCATGCGAATCGTGTTAGTACCAGTTGGGAATTTCAAGAACAGACTTCACATTTTCCATTGCGCACTTTTTGAAGCTAGCAGCTCTAATCTAACAGTAGTCCATGAGAATCGTGTTAGAACCAGTTGGGAATATTAAGAACAAATTCGCACAAAAATATTTCACAATTTGTATGTTTTGTAATTTATCACAGATATTCTATACTTGAACTAGGCGCGTCCCTTTTTTTGAAACTTAAATTAAGAAATTTTAAAATAAAAGTAAAAAATATTTTGGTATCAAGAACGTTTGTTCTCAATCGATTACTACAAACGATTGCTTATAGCAGAGATCGTAACTTAGGACTACAATTTACTTACATATTCCAAATATCACATCAAAAGGAACCAATCGCATGCATTTCTATCTGAACACCAACTCAAGTTTATAAGAATATCAAAATCTTTGCACAATTGCAACAACAATTTAACTGTCCAAGTACTTAACTGCCAAAAGTGTACCACTAAAAAGCAACATACTCCAGGCAACTTGATGGGAGTCCTTATGACTATATTCATACACAGTGTAACCATGTCAAGTGTGCGAGCATACGTCAAACATAAATCCCAAAATCAGCAGACCACAAAACTGAGTCTTAGTCAAATGCAAAGCGTCAGCCAAAAGGAATTGAGTGGTCGGTCGCCCAGCCGGAGGGGTAAATGTAACGCATACGCCGGGTAAGCTCAAGCAACGCACACTTGAGAGCCAGTTGGCGGGGATGATGATGAAGTGTGAAACCATTTAGGCCAACTGGGATGTAGCAGGGAACTCACAAGTGACTCGGGCCAGAAGCGGATTACCAACCAACGGGACCTGAGTGAGTTTCCCAGTTCCCAGTACAGTACGAGTCGCCGCAAAACCAGCAAAAAAGAAAGCGAAACAAACGGCCTATTGATTTTTCCTTTCCATTCTTTCTTCTTTCCCACTCAACTTCCTGACTGACTGAGGGACGAGGCTGTGACGTCAATGGGAGGAACACACGCTCTTTAAGTGTAAATCAAAAATGTGCTCCAAAATGTATGCTAAGGTTCAATGCCAATGCCCATCCATCTTCTGGCCATCTTAATGGCTTATCAATATGGCATAATTGTAAATAAATTTAATCACTGGCACTCATCTGGCGGGTCTGTTTGCCCGTTTATTGAAGCGTCACCAAAGTTGACATAAAACTTTTGCTTGGCTGGTGTGGAGGCGCTTTTGTAGTTGTCCATCCCAGAGGCAGCCAGGCAGCTTGTCATAATTTTTCATGCGCTATTTAACATAATAATGTAATAAGCTGCCACCGCACTCAACGAATGAAGAGCTTGGGCAAACATTTTTATTCTCTTTCGAGTTCATTGTCGTTCCCTCTCCCTCTCCCTCGCCCATCTCCCTCTCGCTCTGTCGTGTTCGGGGTGCGTGTTTGTTTTGTGTCAATTTACATGCAACGAGAGCAACAAAACAGAGTGGGAAAAGCCAACAACTATAAACAATAGTTAGTACGGGTGTAATAAACAAGTGTGCAGGCTTAAGTAAATGTTTTAATAAGAATATGGAAAACAAATTATGGTCTAGCCGGGTCGATGCAAGTGCAGGGTTAAGCATTTGGAGAAGATCAGATAGAAATCTGAAAACTACTCAACACTTAGAAAAAAAGACGTTAGGCAGAGTTCTGGATTAGGCGGCATAGAATTCCTATAGTTCAAAACTTTTGAATATTTCCAGTCTTCTTTGGTTTAATACAAAACAAATTGTATAGCTTTACAATTTGTGATTATTAGAAGAAGAACTTTTCCTACTTGATTAATGTTCTCTTCTTTTGAATCAAGTAAGCATTGGGATTGAATTTCGAGTGAAAAAGACTTCAAGAAAGAATATTTGTACATATTTTAGACGTTTACAACTTGAATCAAGAAAACCGGAATTAAAATTTCATACTTGGATTAAGAATTTCGCTCTTGGATACAGAATTTTCATTCTTATCGAACTTCTGACCTCGAATATTTATGATCCAAGTTTGAAATTCTCTATTTTTTCTCTGAGTGTGTGTCCATTTTTCAAGCTTCCGTGTAGAAATGGATGCTTAGAGTTTGGTCACACGTCTAGTTTCAGTCGTCAGGACCAATGTTTGTTGTTAAATTGTAGGTGTTCCCTAAACTTAGCTGTGCCCATAACCTAGATGTGCCCTCAACCTAGCTGTAGGCCACTGTAGGAACACCACTGACGGTGCATAAGTGAGTGTTCCATAAAATACTAAGCTCTTATCTTTTCCTTTTTCATTGGCTTTCCATGGAATGGATGGACGATTGTGATTGCTCTAAGATTAAAACCTTCATTCCCTAGATTCATTGTTTAAGGTACTAGTTTTACCTCGGTTCCAGTTTGATTTGGTTGTCCCTTCCTGCAAAGTTTTTCATCTTTCATCCATAAACTATTCAGTACCACGGTACAAAAACGTATGTTTCGAGTAGTCAAAGATGTCAGAATTGAAAATTTCTTTGTTGAAACAGAATTCACATATTCTACATAATATTCTCCCCCCTTTGAGAGTTCATTAAAATAAGTACACTAGAGAAATGAGTAGCCGAGACCAAGAGCTTGCCCAAGTGATCAAGTTTTTTTCCCAAAGGAATTTCGGAGCCGTGGCACGAGTCCGCAAAGATTCGGACATAGAGAACTGGCAAAATTCGGTGGCCTTTTATGATCTGATCGAGTATATCAATAATGTGAGCACCGCCATACAGGGAATAAGCATTCTCGATGACTATCCAATCTGTCAAACGATGATGCGATTAGTGTCAATTTTTGACACATTGGAGGCCATGGTCAATGCCAATTCGGCGGTGAGTCAGGAGCATGGCTCAGTAGCAGTCTCACGCCAGCATAGCACGGATATGATCTTTGGGAATACCGGCTTCCGCAAATGGTCGCGCAGCATGTTGAAGGCCATTTTCCCGCTCTTGGAGCGGGCTTTGCCCGCCGACAAATGTGGATATGTGAATGAGCTGGGTCAGTATTTGACCGGATCATTTGGCAACTTCACCAAAATGGACTATGGCACGGGACACGAACTGAACTTTCTATTCTTTCTGTGTGCCCTCTTTAATTCCGAGATATTTACCCAAGAGGATTTGGTTGCCTCGGCCCTGTTGCTTTTTGCACGCTACTTGAAGTTTGTGAGGCGTCTGCAGATACAGTACAACCTGGAGGCTGCCGGCAGCCAGGGTGCCTACGGTCTGGATGACTATCAGTTTATACCCTACCTCTGGGGTGTGGCCCAGTTGTGTCATGAGGCTCCTTTCCAGCCCCGTCAAATGCTCGATGAGAGTGTGCTGGCCATGCATAGGAGCGAGTATCTAATGAGTCATTGCTTAAACCACTTGGCCACCACCAAGATTGGTAAGTTCGCCATGCACTCACCTCAGCTGTGGAGCATGGGAGCGCTGACATCGTGGACCAAGGCTTATGCCAACCTGATGAGCCTCTACTCCAAGACATTACTCGGACAATTTCATATGATGCAACACTTAAGATTTGGTCATCTCATGTCCTTCGATGAAGTTGAGCCAGCCCGGCAGCTGGTACCTGCCTACCTGGGTGTGTTGTCTTCGCTGCGACGTCTCCAGCAGGCGGAGGGGCAAGGATCGGAGGAAGATTCGGAAAACTTGTCGGTCCAGAAGTCAAACAGGAAGCTCTTCGTGCAGACTACACCCATATTATTGGCATCCCGTTATAGCAACGATATTGGCCACGTGCAAAGTGTCCTCAGCGCTGGTATTAGAAGCACCTCCCGGAGTCACATCAGCGTTTATATGAACTCCTTGGCCCAACAGGGATCAATGTGTCGCAATGAACCGCATGACGAGTCGGATCATGAACATCGAGGGATGGAAGCTGAGGTCACCACGCCGTTCACAGATATGATATTGAAATTCCGTACCAAACCCTTGGTGGAGGCAGGGGATGAGAAAATGGATTAACATCTTGGTCTCGATCAAATTTCGCATAGCTACAACATTTCTAACCGAATACTTCTTACCAAAATTCATATAAGTACTTTTTCTATAGCTGTTTTATGTAAGATGACCATTAAAAATGAACCGAATATATTAATTGAAAATATATCTCGAATTGTCTGTCTGTCCGGTTGTCTGTCTGTTTCTACGCCCACTAGGTCTATAAGTTTTGAAGCTATCGAGCTGAAATTTCGGACAGAGTCTTCTTTTAGCTGCACAATACTAATATGCCGGAACCGACCGAATCGGATGACTAAATCTCATAAAAACAATCGTTCGAAAAACTAGTTTTAGTATGACAAATTGTTGTCTTTTCAATGGAAACGTCTCCAAACTTTGAATTCATAGGTTCTCTATGCTTTTTTATGATTCTGCCAAGTTTGATGAAAATCGAACAACTATATGGTATGGCTGTCAAACAAACTATAGGACTACACACCCGGTCACCTTCACTAACTGTTGGCGCCAGCTGTGAAGTAACTAGCCATGATACAGCTTCTCATACTTTATCGTTTGGACTCGTCGTTAAACTCTAAATCCCTTTCTCTTGCGTGAAAATACAAAGCATACAAGCCAAGAGATTGAGAGAAGATCGTTTTGGTCCTTTGGGCTGTGTAAAGCCAAGTTATGGAGTTGTGAATATTATGAAAACAGTTAAATAGAAGGATGGCTTACATCGAATATTCCAAAACATGAGATGTCCTAGAAATCTCTAGACATTTTGCCCTCGGTTGCAAAGCGATCGAGAAATCTTTCGGCGTCATACACAGACATTATGTTTTGACGAAAATTTGACCACGCGTTTTCAACGTTTTAAGGCATTAGTGTTTTCAGTGGGCTACAGTGCTTGTTGCTTGATAAGTTTCTCGTGCTCAGTGCATATTTACTATGATTTGGTCGCCATCTGTCGCGAGTGTGTGATAGTCGCTTGAGCTAAGATGCAGACTTTAGTGTATTCCGTCTTTGGAGCTCTTAAGTTCCCTTATACCAGACAGGTTGTAGTAGTAGTTGAAGTTTTTCTCACTAATATTGTTTTTCTGACTCAACTTTTCTATGACAGCTATACTATATGTATGTCCGATTTCGACGAAACTTAGTGGAATCATGGGGAAGCATAGTAAACAAAGAAGTACAACGTTTGAAGGCGTTTTTTTTTTTAAACAAACAAGTTTTTCTCACTAAAACTAGTTTCTCGATGGATCATTCCTAGGGCAGCTATAACCTATAGTCAACCGATTTGGACAAAACTTTAAAGAATTGTGTGAAAGCTTTAAAAATAAATATGTGCCAATTTTAAAAAGGTTTACATTGAAAACAAACAAGTTTTTCCTACTAAGACTAATTTTCTAACCTTACTTTTCTATGGCAGCTATACTATATAGATGTCCGAATTTGACCAAACTTGGCACAATCAAGGAGAAACATAGAAAACTAGTAAATACGGAGTTTGGAGACGTTTGCAGTGAAAACAAAAAAGTTTATTTAACTAGAACTAGATTTTTTACCCATCGTTCCTATGGCAGCTATATGTTAGAGTCAACCGATCCGACCGGTTCCGACATGTGTGCAGCGTACTTGTTTTAGAAGACTTCGTGCAAGGTTTGTAAGCGATAGCTCTAAAATTGACGGAGGAGATAGCATAAAAACAGACGGACAAGGCGAAATCAACTCAGCTCGTCATGCTGATCAAGAATATATATATATTTTATGTGGTCGGAAATGCTACCTTATATGCGTTACAAACATCTGGACAATTTCAATATACAAGGGTATAAAAATATAAGTAAAACATGCATAATTTCGTATTCTCGATTTATGGACGATTCCACATCTTCTAGATAGCCCCATCTGTTACATAAACTTACTATTATGTGTCGTATGGCAGCTATTTAGAAGATGTCGCATCAGTCCTTAGTTGTATTCAGTCTATGATCAACTTTGACGCATTTTCCTTTTCATTTCCGCCCTTTGTTAACTTTTATACATATGAGAAAACAAACACACTGCGTATACTTACCATTTTCTTGACTACTTGACCCATTTTGAAAAGCCTTGTTTTTTTTTGCCCTCCACCTCGCTAAACCTTCTCCGTTTCTATTGCTCACACGAAACTGCATTTAGCGCCAATTCAAAACAGATGTTGTTACTTTTGTTGTCGTTGTTTGGAATCAACGCTCAGCGTTAAAGTCAACGACGTCGCGTGCTATTGCCCAGTGATTTATATATTTGAACCGATATATATATATTTCTTAACGTAGCATGCAGCCAGCTGCCCTGCCCTGCCCTGCCCTGCCCTTTGTAGTTGCTTTTGCTGTTGTTGCCGAATAAATTGTCTACAACTGCTCATTAAATTGTTGTTACTTTTGTAGTCATATAATTTGCATTTACTTCATTTTGGTTGCACTGTAGACGTCGGACGTCTAAATAACAAATTGTTAACTTGATAAATGTAACCAAAGGGCTGAAAAAAGTTCACAGTGCAGTTGCCGGTGGCCATAAATTGTTGTTAATAATTACCAGAAACGATAGTTTTTGCATTTTTCAAGCAGGCTTTTATAGTAAACTTACTTTTAAACTAAGGTTGTGTTTAGAGTTTAGAGCAACGTTTTTATAGTATTAATAAGGAGATAGCGTAGTTCCTTTACGATGGTTCCTGGTTATAATGTAAAAACGAAGGGACTAAAATTTATGAAATCAAATATCTCATTGGTTTGCAGATTGTAGTTTACATCAGAAAATTTTGGGCACTAATCCAAGATTTCATTCCAAAAACTTCTTGTAAAACCAGAATTTACCACTTTTTTCTAATGCTAGTGTTTTTTTTTTGTTGTTGCTCGGCCGCTGCCGACGAGGCCATTCCAGGCAGAGTCGAGAGAACTCGTTGCTAAAATTTGCATTGAAATGTTTAGCTCAGTTTAGCTGAGTTCGGGTAGGCAGGCGTGTGAGCTTGCCTAGCTGAGTGATCAGTTTAGCTGAGTAATCGCTTAGTTGAGCGGTTACAGGGTTGCCAGTTGTAATTGTGATAGCGTTGCCACTTCCTGGCTTGTCTTACCATCGATACACGATTGTAATCGATTGTTAATTATCGGTTTTCTGGTTTTTATTATATATTGTACATTATTTTTGTCAGGTCTGACGAAAACTAAACTGACAGATCAGGTCGTAGAGCTTAACCGATTCGTGCACCTAACAATCTGCTCCGATCCGAGAGATGGACGCTTGACGAACATTTTCAACACGAATGGCGTAGTTAATACAAGCATTTTCCAACATTTTCTATATCTATATAGCTCCCATAGAAAAGTAAGGTCTGAAAAGTAGTCTTAGTTTGAAAATCGTGCTGCAAAGTTATACAAACTTCGGCCGAGCCTAAGTTAACTTTCATCTATTTTTAAGATCTGACATAATTTATAACTTAGGCCGAGCCTAAGTTAACTTTCATCTATTTTTAAGATCTGACATAATGCCTAATGATGTAATATCTGGTTGGTATTGCAATACAGATTCTCAGAATCTGTAGAAAAGTATCATAAGAGTCTCTCGATGGCTTGAAGTTTGCTTTATTGTGTAAATTTCGATCTAAAATTTTCACAATTTGTCAAACTCTCAAAAAAATCTGTAAGATCTATCGATCAACCCGACTATATCATACTATGTGCCAACAAAAGTGTATGCACATTATGATCGAAGTTTCTACTGCTTATTAATTGACAATCGTTTATCAGTTGTGTGCACGAATTCTACGGCAAATCGATAAATAATGTTGATTATTATAAATGCGTTACTTCTAGACAACAAACTGTGGGAAATAAGAAGGTTTTCCAAATTGCTGGGGCGTGACAAAAATGAAAAATAAACTAAATCAGTTCCCATATATGTCAAACCTTCATCTCTTACCATATCAGAGCTCAGTTTGTTCATGCTGATTAAGAGCATATATAGTACACTTTATAGGGTCGGAAATGCTTCCTTTTGGCTCTTGCACAAACTGAACATAGCACAGAGTATCAAAAGAAAGACCCAGCAAGTTCTGTTATCACTTCCTGGCATAGAGTTAACTCATTAATTAAATTTCCTTTTTCCAATGTCTGCACACAAAAGTTAAATCAATTGAATCGAGGGGGTCCTTTTTGCAATTTGTCCCTTACCTGATGGTCCACACAAAAGCCTGCGACAAACAAAAGACACAAAGCTGCATCAGAGGCTGTGTGGGTGGACTTTGACGTAGGAACAAAATGTCAATGGAAAATTAATTAAAATTTAATTGACATTCAAAGGAATTGGTCAAATTGGAGCTCTGACTAAAGGAATCTTGAATTAAATTACAAATGGGGATCTCCAGCAACGTTTCCCAGTTGGATGCGCACTCAAGTGTATGTAATCTTTGCCAAACCCTTCCATTTTTTGCAGTAAAAAGTTGAGTGTTTTTCTTACTATTCAGTTTTCATGCCAACGCCCACTTCCGCCTAGCACTTTTCTTTGATTTTAATTTAATTTGCGCAAAAACTTTTCACTCTCTACAGCCATAAGAAAGTTTTGGATTTGTTGGAGCTTCAATTAGTGACTTAACACTTAAGTAAACTCTTCACTTTGCAAATTAATCAATATTTTATACAGACTTAGTGCAATGCTTTAACCACACCCAAGGATACAACACACACACACAACACACAATACATTTCATTCTGTTGTTGTTTTCTATTTTTAAAAACCAAACTAAAACGACAACGACCTGTTTTGCTGACAACTACAGCCACAACAACAATGACGACACACACACACGCACACACACACACACACACACATACATAGCCAACCCTTATCCTCTAGCAGCTGCTAGGCAAAACAAAAACCAACCAAGAACAAAAACATATATACATACATAGAAAAAGGAAATGGAAAGCAATGAGCAATGGTACAACATGGCCGGAAATGGAACAGCCGCCATGTTGTCATTGTTGTTGTTATCGCCATCCTGCTCTAAGCGAAGGGGGGGAGGGGGGGACGCTTTTGTACTCGTCCAGGCAAGCATGTAAACTGATTAAAATGAATTTAATATTGTTAATCTGCTTCGCTTAGTGGAAATTCAGGCAAATGACATGCAAATGCAACGAATGTCACATGCTTTTGGCTAAGTGACAGCAAACATGACACAAGTACATACATACATACATACGTACATACAAATACAAGTATCAACTTGTCGTGCCGTGGTCCTTCAAAGCTTAGGCCTTTTCTTGTTTATGTGACAATGACTTATTCGGTTAAAGCAACTCAGCTTATTTACATTTAGATATTTCCGTAAGTAAGTTTAGAATTCTCATTTAAAGAACTACCCCCATGTTATTTAAGAGGTTTCAAAAAAATCCACTCAGAAAAAAAAGGGCTACCGGCGTTCTAGACCAAACGGGATAGAATTTAAGCCGTTTTGTGCTTAAAATTTCAAGTATGATTCGTTCTTGGGCATACTTTAATTAAATACGAAACATTCTAAACTTGAAATATGACTGGTAATATTATTGAAATGAGTAGAAACCTTTTTGACTCAATTTAGTACTCAAAGTAAGATGAAAGTTCTTAGCTCTTAGTTGAAGTACAAAATATTATATATTAGATTGAGTACCAAATAGACTCATTATCCTAGCTCCAGAAAGTGCGCAACAGAAAATAAAGGTTTTTTTTAAGCTATTTTTAAAATTCCCAACTGGCTTTAACACTTTTGTAATCGAGTGTTGGTAAATTTCTGAGCTACAGTAGCTCTAATTTACTCTTTGGTTATGGGTCTTGGATATTAATTTGGCTTAATACAGAGACCTTGTTCAAGAACAAAGTGGGAATAGCTACTTGTTTGAAATACTCTTATATTCTTCCTAGAATGTTTTTGGGCTGGCAATAGAAATTACTCACTTTAAGAACGAAAGTTTTGTACTTATTTTGAGACATAATCGGGCTTGACTTAAGACCATTATAAGCTAAATGTATGATTTAAAATATTTTAATAGTTCAAAACTTACTTCATATATCCCAAATCAGTCTAATATCAAGTATTTTGGGATTGAAAAAATCGTACTTGATATAAGAATTTTGTACTTAAATCAAGTACTTTCGTACTTACCGTACTATTGACTCCGATTTTTCTTTATTCAAGCACAAAGTTCTTGGTTTTTTTTCTGAGAACATTTTGCACTCTTTTATCAGCTCAACTGTTTCGCTTATAACTCCGGTGTTTTATGTCCAATCTGATTGTACTTTTCAGAATAGATGTGGATTTGACGGTTTTTTTAGGTCTAGGATGGCTAGAGGAGGTCTTGGTTTTTTAGGGATAAAACGGGGACGGAGTGGAATTTTCCAATCTGAAACAAACTTGATCTGCGTACATCATAAGTCTACCTTAATGCAAAAATTTGTGGCTCTATCTCTTATAGTCTCTGAGATCGACGCGTTCCCCTTTTCAATGGGAACAGGGTATAAAAAGGGTATACTAAAGTCATGCAAATGTATGTAACAGGCAGTAGGAAGCATCCCCATAAAGTATATATATTCTTGATCAGCATTAAGAGCCGAGTCGATATAGCCATAGCCGTTTGTATGACTTCGAATCTTCGAAAATTTTGCATGAAGGTAGGTGTATACCATACGCAGATTAAGCTTTTTTCAAAAAACCGCCAGTGTCACAGTTTTCAAGTTAGAGCTTAGTGGTTTAATATGCATCAGGTGAGGCCCAATATCTATCGTCAGTTAGAGCGTATATGTGTGTGTATGTATGAGTGTGTATACATTCAGGAAACATAAAACTTTCTTTCTCTTTCTCCTTAACGCTCTGCATAAACTGCTGTTGAAGTCGACTTAAAAAAGCAACACAAAATGCTACTTTTATATAGCCTAATCAAAATTCATCCTTATCTCTGATTCTTTCTTTCCCATTTCAGTTATCCGTTGGCATTGAGCATGGCAAATTGGAGTCATATAACTCAGACTTTGAGCTACAATTTAGCCATCCACTGAAGCATATCGTTGGCATGTGCCGCATCATCCACAAACCGCAGAGCAAGAGCATTGGCAACGGATTTCTTCAACTCAAATCAAATGTTGCCCCGGCAACCGTCAACTCGGCCTCCTTCTCATCATCGTCCGCATCCTCGACAGTTGGTGGCGGCAACACTAGCACCAGTACGTTAACCGCAAACGGACTGCGTCACACATTGACCACATCCACATCATATGGCTCGCTTTCATCGAGTGCAGCGGCTGCTTATCAACAACAGCAGCAGCAGCAGCAAGCTGCTGACGAGCAGCCGCAAAACTTTATGGAATTTCAAGGACCCATCACAGGATTGGTGTATTTGTTGAAAGATCCAAAGGATCCCTTGCTGCACATTTATCTATTTGAGTGCGAGGCCGTGGAGGAGGTAAGTTGGTTGACAGTTTTGGGGGGAGGGGAAAAGTTGTTGGAATGCATGTGGACAGTTTGTGACCTTTTCAAATGCATTCATATGGAAATGCTGCAAGTGTATGGAAAAGTTGCCACAATGGTTTTTGTTTGATGGAAACTATTTGAATTAAATTCAAGTGAAAGCCAGCCAGCCTGGCAGGATGTTGGCATTCGTAAAGAATTAATGACAAAAAGTTTTGCATAATATATCAAAAGCTCTATTCAATGAAATGGGGATACTCTCTGTTTAGATGTAGCAGCAATTTCCTGTTTAGTCTTTGGTTCAAAAAATAACATTTCCAAAGAATTTGTTGTGATTCTAAGTTTTAGGTTTTGATGTAGTTTGATAAGTTGCAAGGCTTCCTTTTGAATCAGCTGGCAGTACAACCAAGGGAGACCGGAACCGACAAGCATACAAAAGCTACAGCAACAAAGCGCTTAGTTTTTTGCCTTCTAGTTTATCATGATTGTTTACTCCAATTGATATATATTTTTACATAACCCAACCCAAAGCGGGTCAATAACTTACGCGAACTCCTCCCCTGGACTTATGAGTATATACTCACATATACCCGTCCCTTCCTTGCTGTCCGGCCTTATCACCAGCCAAACGGTCATATAGGGTTTCGCCCCCAAATCAACTCCCAGCACGCCATAAAACAACTTCCGTTTGCATTTCTAATTAAAACCTTTTTGAGCGCAAAGGCAAAATGAACTAGATTGTAGCTCCGGCCATGTTGACCTTCCTCTGGATAGCCACAAAAAGCAAAATGTTAGTTTCACCAGTTTTGGGGTCAGTTCCCACACACACACACACACACCTCCCACGAACTTTATTTGGAACAATCGACTGGGCGCCACATGAAATACTAAAACTTAATTTTTTTTAGAAACAGAAACTTGGTTTGGTTTTCGCTTCATTTCTGGCAAATTGTGTTTTGTTTATTGCATTATATTTGTGCAGTTTCCCATAGAGTTTTTCCCATTGAACGCTTTTTCACTTAATTTGAACGTAATTGCGAAACATTGCCCCAGCATGTTCATTGCATGTCAAAAGCATTTTAAGCTGGCAGCAACCCCCATTTTAGCCTGCGTTTTGGCATTGATGTTGATAGGGTCCTGTGTTGTGTGCTGCAGGCTTTATATTGAAGTTTTAACACAGTTTTATGTCATGCATAGAGCTCCGTACCAATCTGGGTCAGTAAGGGGGGCGCCTATGCATATGCTGCATTAAGTTCTGATGTCGTTTGAATTTCCCCAAAAAATTGATTAAAGAGCTCGTCACATGGTGGTGGTTCAAATGGGTCAAGGGAGACCCATTCAATACCAAAAATTAGGGCAATTTATGGATATTTTCTTTATTCGAATTGAGTGATAATTGGCCCAAAAAAAGCTTATTAGAGAACATTTTTAGCTATTATTGGATCTGTTTTGGGAAGTTATACGCTCAAAACTTTAGCACTGTGAACTTGTAAAATTTTAATTACTTCAAAAACGTTTTAAAATAGATTTTCCAAAGGCCTTAAGAATATTTTTTGAAAAATATTTTTTTCAAACAAATTTTTGAAAAATATTTTTTTCAAACAAATTTTTGAAAAATATTTTTTTCAAACAAATTTTTGAAAAAAAAAAATTGAAATTTTTTCGTCAAAAATTTTTCTAGCAACACAAAATTATCCTTCAATAAATTTCTAAAAAGCATATGTAAGAGACGCATCATTTTTTGAGCATCGTGCATTTTTAACATTTTCATAAAATAGTAAACGGCTTAAGATAGAGTATCAAAAGCCATTTTTTGAAAATTTTTGTTTTCAAATATATTTTTGAAAAAAAAGATTTGAACAATTTTGGAAAAAAAATGTCCTTTAATTATTTTATAAGCTTCTTTGGGGAAGTTATATGCTCAAAATGGTAGCATCGTGATTTTGTAACATATTAATAAACTCAAAAACCCTTTAAGATAGAGTTTTTGAAAACAAAAATAGAAAAATTTTGAAATAAAATTTCTTCAACAAGAAAAAATGTTCCTCCAATAATTTTATAAAAATCATATTTGAAAGCCGTATTAATTACAAACTCTTTTACAAACACAATTACAACACATGTCGGTAACTGGAAAATTGAAGAAGTTCTAGCCTTGTTTGTCATTTAATCTCAAAAATATCAATATGAAAAATATGACAAAAACAATTAATAACGGCTAATTCCGAACTGAAAATGTTTTGCAGCCTCTCCTCCCAATCATTTCCACAGACAACGCAATTGAATTCAAACGAGTTCAATTCGGATTGGCATTCGCAGTGACAATCAATGAGTCATAAACCAAATATTCATTCAAATTCTACTAGATATTGTACGAAAATCAAGTAAAATCTATCTTTTACAACAATTGATAGAACAGAGGCTAGAATTTCCTCAAGTTTTGAAAAATAATATTCGAAAATTCGATAACCAAAATAAGTCTGAATTTACGGATGAACTGAACCGAAAACATTTTATGAACTTTGCGTTCCTTTTCTGCCAAGAACAGTAGAAAATTGTTCGGTCAAGCTGGACACAGTGCACAGATTTTAGATTTTGTGTTCAGTTTTCTTTAGGATTGGCATTCGCAATGACAATCAATAAGTCACAAGCAAAATATTCACTAAATATCAACTAGATATGGTACGAAAATCAAGTAAAGTCTTTATTTAGGGTATACAGAGTTCGACCAAACAAAAGCTGGGATTTCCTCAAGTCTTGCAAAATAATTTTGGTAAATTTGATAACCAAACTAAGTCTGAATTTACCACTAAACTGAACAGAAAACCATTTCATGAACTGTTCGCTTTTTTATTGCCAAGAAAAGTAAGTTTTTGGGTCAAGTGGGTATTCAGCTGGACACAGTTAGACACAGAATTCAGATTTTGAGTTCAGTTTCCTTTAGGATTGGCATTCGCAATGACAATCAATGAGTCTCAAACAAAATATTAATTTAAAATCTACTAGATAAAATACGAAAATCAAGTAAAACCTTTATTAAGGGTATAAAAAGTTTGGCCAAACGGAAGCTACGACTGGTTCAAGTTTTTGAAAATAATTCTCATTAATTCGATAACCAAACTAAGTCTGAATTTACCACTAAACTGAACCGAAAACCTATATCTTGAATTATCCATTTCTTTTTTTCCCAAGAACAGTCGGTTTTTTCTGTCAAGTGGATATTCAGCTGGCTCTACAGATTTCAGATTTTCGGTTCAGTTTCCTATAGGATTGGCATTCGCAATGACAATCAAAAAGTCACAAACTAAATATTCATTATAAATCAACTAGATATAGTATGAAAATCAAGTAAAACTTTAGGTTCGGCAGAACAGCAGCTAAGATTCCCCAAGTTTTTAAAAATAAGCCTAAATTTAATTTATGAGTAAACCACTGAGCTGACCCGAAAATATAACCATGAACTGTCCCCTTTTTACCCAAGAGCAGTCACTTTTTTTCGGTCAAGCTGAACACAGTCCACAGATTTCCTCACTAATTATGGCCATTAGGTGTTGAGAGCTTCCATACAAATGTACTTATGCTCTCCTCCAAGGAGGAAAGGGAAACCATTAGAAAGAGAACCTAATTGCCTGGTATGAGATAAGCCCTGGGCGCACAGCTGTGTGTGCACCTTAACCAGCATCATAAGCTCATAAATGTTTAAGGCCCTGACCTTAAGCAGATCCTGCTTGGTCGGAACATTAGCCCGAAACTGCTTTGGTTAAATGGGGCCTGCCTGACGCAATGCTGCCATTTGCCTGGTCACAAAAGCTGTTTAGCAGTTTTGGGTTTATTGTGTTGTCGCGTCAAGTGCCCCCCCCCCGTCCCCATACGCAAAACGAGAATTTTAAAAGCCATCATCAACAGGCTAATCGAGTGTCGAATGTTATTTTCAAAATGTTGACTTTGACTGTTCCTGACCCTGCACCGCCGTCTGTTTTAAAAGTTTTGAAATTGATATTGAGAACGTTAGAATGCATCCATACACCTAACTCGGTATCTCTCTCCCTTGGTCTTTTGATTTGCCTTTGATAATTGGCTTTCAGGTTTGTTTGCTGTTGCCGCTGTACAGTGGCGTAGGCAGAGGGTAATGGGGAATGGGGATTATTACCCAAGATTTTTGTCTAAACTCCCCCCTTGGAAAAATATGCCGCTGCTTGTAAAATACTTGTACAAGCTCTCCACCCACCCCACGTGTCGGCCATCCAAATTGAATTTGTCGCACATTTAGGCAGGAAGAAGCATTTTATGCTATTTATGATTAGATTGAACTTGGTCCTTTCCGTTGAAGACTTTGACTTTGCTTTTAAATCAATTTTAAAGTCAAATTGCATGTGCTTTGCGAAAGATATTGATCATTTCTGAATAAACCACAATTTCAATCCCAAAAGTACAATATTGGAATACATAAACAGAAAACTAATAGACAGCTTTCTAAAACTTATACGTTTTATTTGGTTTTTTCTTATGAGAAAGAACTTAAATCTCGCTTTTTTTTGCTCAACATTTAAAGAGGAAACCAATTACTGGCACAAATTAAACTTCATCCGACTAACTGCCCTGACTTGCCCTCTTGTTGTTCAAGAATTTAATTGTAAGTTAATCGTTAAGTAGTTCAAAAGGTTGCTTTTAGTTAAAAGCAGCTTAGATTGAGTGCCCCGACTACAAACTGACCTGTACCCTTGATTTTGTCTGATATACGAGCATTCTCTGTGGCTATTACTACTCCACCTTCCCATGTTAAAAAGAGCTTGTTATGCCACAGATTCAGATGTTTTAGTCTGATCTTATGGGGACTTTTAGAACACAGAGGAAACAAAGAATATTATATAGTGTCCATTGGATGATTTCGGTATCCATTTGATAAAGACATTTTATGAAAATCCATTTTTGTATATTGAAATATCCATTTAATGTTAAATGGATCTTACATTTTTATCCAATGGAGCTGAAAATCATCCAAAAGATATGAAAAATTAATAATAGAATAATAAAAAAACTAGAAATTCTCCTAGAGAATAAGTTCGGAAACTTTGAAAGTTTTCCATAAAAAAGAAAATATTTTTCTTAATTTTAGGGTGAATCGCCTTAGGACGGATTTCATAGGAGAATTTCTAATTTTCAGAGCGAATGTTTTATGAGTGTCCCAATTAGATCGACTGGCAGAGTCTTATAGGCTATTCACACTGAGCGCAACTAACATCCAACATCATGAGTCATTAAACTTTGCCGAAATTTGTCATATTTGGAGCATGTTTCTATAAGACACTACGCCACTTAATAATTTGACAAAATACATGCTTAATATTGTTGGCATGGCAAAAAGTTATTAAGCATTTAAACTCAAGATGTGGAAAGTTAGATGAATGTACTTTATATCGTTTAGATCTTAAAATCTACAAGATGGACCCTAAATAAGTATGAATCGTTCTTACAACCAATTCTTTCTTTTCCTTCTCCTACCTAAGACTAAAATATCCTCTAAAACTCTTTTGTAATTCAACTACAACATTTTTTTTAGATTGGGTACGAAATGGACCTATTTTACCAGGAATCTGTACTTGAAATTCTCAACCTTTTCTAGCACTTGACTTATGAAATGAAATGAATTGCACATATACAGTTAGGGTAATCAGTGTGCAATTGTGGAACTTTGTGCTTAAAATCTTGCTGAATTCTTTCTCACTGTGCAAGTTTTGTCAGGATAAGAAATAGAGCAGAGAGCAGGGAGTACTTAAAGTTGGTCGAAAATTCTAACTAAGATAAAGATTTTTATACCCGTTACTCGTAGAGTAAAAAGGGTATACTAAAGTCGTGCAAATGTATGTAACAGGCAGAAGGAAGCATCTCCGATATCATAAAGAATATATATTCTTCATCAGCATCAATAGCCAAGTCGATATAGCCATGTCCGTCTGTCCGTTCGTCCGTCCGTCTGTATGAACACCTAGATCTCAGAGACTAGAAGAGCTAGAGCAATCAAATTTTTGATGTAAGCTAGTATTGTCTGTAGGCAGATCAAGTTTGTTATACTTACTCTGTACCAAAGGTACATAGAGTATAATAAGTTTGTGCAAAAGTATGTAACATCCAGAAGAAAGCATCTCCGACCCCATAAAGTATATATTTTCTTGATCAGCATCAACAGCCGAGTCGATATAGCCATGTCCGTCTGTCCGTCCGTCCGTCTGTCTGTCCGTATGAACGCACAGATCTCAGAGATGGTAAGAGATAGAGGTTTGACATGTATGGGACATATGCTTCTTATGTCTGCAGGCAGATCAAGTTTATTTTCAATTTTGGCCACGCCCCCTTCCGCCCCCGCAATAAAAAATGTTGAAAATCTGCTACTATTTTTAAGCTATCGAGCTCAGAGTATGTATGTAGCTTTTGCAGTATGTACTATGTGGCCAATATGTACAATCTCACAAATTTTCATAAATATCGGATAATAAATGGCAGAGTTGAGAAAACGTTGCATACTTATCTGAGCCGCATCAGGTTATTAAACACTAATTGCATTGAGTAACGGGTATTTCGAAGCCGGACAGGGCCGACTTTAACTTACGCTCTCGTTTTTTTTGGTCAAAGTATAACATTTTTTGTATTTGGTCTTCTCTCGATTCCGAGAAACCTTTGTCCCACGACCCGTTTCATTAAAGGCCGCACTTGTTCATAGGATCTTTCATACATGGATGCTATATCAAAGTTTGTTTTCGATTACACTCACAAATCGAAAACTTTTATTACTTAAACTTCCCCCCCACAATTCATTTCGTTTAACATATGTTTGGTTTGTCCAAGTGTTTTAATTTATGATCCCTGTATATTAAGCATACGCAATGTGGTCTATTCCGACATCGCGCGAGAGAGACTCTCTCTCTCTCTCTTTCACGTCAACTCGTTAACTGTATTTGCTAGCGTCTTCTTTAAAATCGCATGCGCAGGTCGCTAAACTATTGTTGTTGTTCGTGTTGTTGCTGTTGCTGCTGCTGCTGCTGTCGCCACGCTCAGTCGCTGCTCACTCACCCAACTGAGCCGGGGGCGATGGGACCTGCTGTCAGTTGTCTGGCGGCAATTGAATCGCGTGCGCGTTTCGCTTAAAGGCAGCGAGAGCTACCCAAAACAAACACACTTTGCACATATGTGCATAACTCGTCCGTTATAAAAAATACTCATTATAAACAATAATAAATAAATGAATAAAACGCCGGGTGCACAAGCAGCAGCAACAACAACAACAACAACAACAACAACAAATTAGCCAAATTAGCAAAAAACAAGACTTGTTTACTGTGTGAACAGAAATAAATGAACAAAAAGTAAACCAAAAATAAATCAGTTAGTTAAACGAACAAAACAAAATAGACAATTATATAGATATATTTACATACACATATATGTATATACATACACACGTGTTTGCTTGTGCATACATATATATATAAATGTATATGTTTATTTTTGCCTGCCTTGACAGTTCTTTGCCTAATGGAAAGACTGAGGCGTACACAAAACAATCAAACCAATTGAGAAATTGAAAGAGATTTTTACAATATGTTTATTGAATTGAAATTCCAACGAAGTTTGTAATGCTACTAATGGAGCAATTAGTAAAGTTAAATATATATATATACTTACACATGTTGACGTACTTACCCCCCAGGCTCGCAGATACATATTGATTCAAGTCAATTTGAAAATCAAGTTTACTGATCGTTAGCTTTTAAACACAGACCTGTCAGTCCAACCAACAACCATAGTTTGTTCAATTTATATGTATGACGTTGGGGTTTCAGGTCAAGAGGTAAGCATGGAGCTTGATGCACTTGCTTTTGTTGGGGCTTCATGGGTTCTTCTCGTTCTTTACTCTAGCAAAGAGCAAGCATTTAAGCTATTCCAAAGGGTTTTTGGGCAGACTTTGGTAACACTTTGTTGTTCCGTGACCAAAAACTCATTTGCCTCAATTTGAAAATGATAAATTTGCCTCCTTCAACTTTTGCTTGTATGTACTAAAGTTAACCTGCAGAGTTATAAGTAAAGTTTGTTTTGGGAACTACATAGAAGAAAATAATTCAAGATATCCGGGATTAAATGAATCCCAAACGTTGTCAGAAGTCGGTCAATCCCGGACATTCTCATTCCAAGTACGAGTTGGATTAACTTGATCTCGTATATCTCGGATTTAGAGCGACTTTTGCTTGAAATTTCAATCTGAAGGTCGAGATATAATCAGTTTTGCAAAGGGTATTATAATTTTCCGCAGAAGTTTGCAACGCATAGACATATTCATTTCCGACCCCATAAACTTTATATATTCTTGATCAGGGTGACGAGCTGAGTCGATTGAGCTCCGTCCGTCCGTCCGTCCGTCTGTCTGTCTGTTTCTACGCGAACTTGTCTCCCAGTTCTACAGCTATCGAGCTGAAATTTTGCACAGAGTCTTCTTTTTGCTGCACACCACTACTATGTCGGAACCGACCATATCGGATGACTATATCTCTTAGCTCCCATAGGAACAATCGGTCGGAAAACTAGTTTTAGTATGAAAAACTTTTTTCTTTTCAATGGAAACGTCTCCAAACTTTGTAATCGTAGGTTTACTATGTTTTTTTATAATTCTACCAAGTTTGATTAAAATCGGAAAACTATATGGTAAAGCTGCCATACAAAAGATAGGTCTGAAAAACAGTCTTAGTTAGAAAAACTTTTTTGTTTTTGATGGTAGCATCCTGCAACTTTGTTTTTGATTGTTTTACATGCTTTCACATAATTTTAAAATTTTTTGGCCAAATCGGATGACAATATCATATGGCTTCCATACGAACGATCGGTCGGAAAATTGGGAAAAAGAGGGTATAAAAATTCGGCACAGACGAAGTTAGCTTAGCTTTCTAGTTTTTCCTCTTTTTCATACGAAAAATTAGATTGATTCATCTTAAAGTCGAATATAACCAATTAAGCTTTGAATTGAGATTGAAAACTTGGCTTTTTATTTACCGTTTCTTCTTACTTTCAAGACTATTATCTTGGGTTTAGACTGATTTTTTTCCTCAATATGAATAAAAGTTTTAAAATTTATTTATCTGTCAAGCCTAAGGCGATTAGAATCCCGAAAGGGCTAAAACCAAACCTGACAGAGCTCAAAGTTTTCGCCTAATCGAACTGAAAATAGTCCCTTTAATCGAACTCAACTTTTTAAAGAGTTATACCAAAATTTGTAGAGGGAGGAACCTAAGCTTTGAGAAATCAGATATATGTAATATTTTGTATACTCTAGTTGGTGTTTGAACTTAGTACTTTGAAAACTAAATACACGGAAGTCTGCATCTTAGCGCACACGACTATCAAGCGCTCGCGGCAGACAGCGACAAAATCATCACGTAAAGAATGTAGCCAAAGTCACTTATCATTGAGACACTAATTGAGAGCTTCGAGGCTATTTTTTTTGTCGGTGTACTCAAACACTAATGGGTATAGGAAATAACTTTTGCCTGTTTTCCTAAAAGTGAATGCAATATTCCATAGTATTCAAGTACTTGCTTTGTGTCTTCCCGTTTTTAGCCACATCCCCCACCTCAATCTAAACATATTGTAATACTTTCTCTCAATCTGCAATTATTTGAATTAATTAGCCCACAACAACAAAAAGTACTTTGACCCGCATATATATCCTACATTACCGAGAGCCACAGCTGATCATTAAAGATAATGCTTTGGTGTGGTTGCTTAGGAAAAACAAAAAAAAAAAAATACTTTCGTTGATTGCGAGAATTGTTGGCACTTTGCCTCTCTACAGATTTGTTGTAATGGACTTAGCGGTCATTGCAAATGAAATTTGCCTCGCAAATCGTCGGAAACGTTTAAACGAGTCGCTTGTGTGTGTTTCTGAATTGTGGTTTTTATGTCCAAGCGGAAAACTTTTGAAATAACAAATACAAAAAAAAAAAAAAACGTAAAATATTTTTAAATATAAAGTTAATGAAAAAAAACTAAATCAAATTGTGATCAACAAATGCCAAAAATAAATATGGAAAACTTGTGATAGTTCTTGAATTTGGTACCTTTGCCCTGTGATATTTTTAACCCAAATACAACTTCTTGCCAAAGTAAGTTTGAAGTGAGAAACCAGCGACAAAAACCGTCAACATGTTTACGGTGCCATTTCATCGGGACACCATTCTGACGGCATCGGTCAGCGATGCATCTGTACTCAATAAAAGTCGCGCCGTATGTACCTCGAGAGAAAACGAAAAGAGACACACAAAAATTATTAAATTGATTTCAATTTTTGTTTATATAATTCTGTTTTCTTTGTATCTATTTACTTTGCTTGCCCACCCGCCCCCCTCTTAACTCTGTTTTCTGTTGTTGCTTATGTAATCTGTTGTGTTATGCATGCGCATTGCTTTGTTCTTTTGTTTTTCCATCTACTAATTGCAGCATTTAGGCTAAGTTCAACAGTGAAACTCACTGTCCCGGCCCCGACTTCCATTTTAATTGATCCGCCCTTGAAACACTTGTCTTTCAATTCCCCTCCCCCCACTACTGACATTCGTCTCATATATTTGATTATTAAAATAAAATTGTGAAAGCTCACAGTTTTTATGCAAATGCCCGGAGCACAAGAATGAAATTCTAGCTGCCTGGCATTATCATATAAATTGTTTTTATTTTGCTTTTCTCCTTGTTTTTCTTTTTTTGCTTTTCCTTAAATTACATTACTTGCGCGTGCCAAAAGCTGATGCGACAGCTTCTTCCCTGTTGATGTTATTTTTTCTTTGGCTGCTATAAAGTTGCTTGGACTGTTTGCCATTTGTTTACTTAAACTTGACCCTGGCAAACATTTTTCTTCTCTTTTTTTTTTGAGTTGGTGGGCTTAGAAAAGATGGGATGATGGGAAAAGTTTTCAAAGTGGCAAAGGTGTGCGGGAAACCATGAACTTACCCTTGAAGAAACCACAATTATGCGGAATAAATGGTTTTAGTGTTGTTTAAGTCTCAAAACAGTGTTGTCAAGGGCTATAAGAAGTGTTAAAATGTTAAGCTTCTACTTATTTTCAATAACCAATTATGTGATTTAAACCTTTATCTTCCAATATTCATTTATTTTCATTTAAATTGTCTTGAATACTGAAGTCTTCAACAGAATTCTCAAATCTATCACTTACCACCTCCCAACGATCGATAACAGCTCCAAAAACGAGCGTTTTCCAAGACTAAAAATACAATTCTTAAAAGCTTTTGCAAAACTGTTTTTACTAAAGACACAAACAGGTCCAAAATTGAACTTCAGGAGCGGCTCAGGTTTTTTGTTTCCTTGAACCGAATCTAATCATGATTTTATCCATTTCCAAGAAACGTTCGTATCGCAGAATTGCCATTAATTGATATATTAAGAATATAAATAGTTTTCCAAAAATATTTGAACTTAAATATAAATGTAAGGCAAAAGGATTACTGCATCATGCAGTATAGGTATTTTAATAAGTTTTGATTTTTCAATTTGAGAAAGCATAAATAGGTATATAGATTCAAATCAAGGTTCTTAAGTTATATTTTCCATCCACAAACCCTACATTTTCATTAAGCTTGGAAAAGCATATCAGTTTACTTACAATAATGTTGATTTAACGAGAATGGAGAATCGTAGAACAGCTACAAAATCAAACTTATATAAAATTAATCTAAAAATTGTATTGAAACTGTTCAAACTATGTCATAATACCCTCAGGGTTTGATGCTTTGACTAACCGGTCGATTATTTGCAGTGCTTTAACTATTTCAAATAATTTTTTTGTGACTGACGAATCATTAAATAGTGAAAACAGAATGAAGAGAATTAAAAATTGCAATACAGTCAAATTTCTTTATATCGAATCTCAACGAGACAAAAATAAAATTCTGAAAAAATAAGGGAAACTGCATTGTACAGAAGTTAATTATGGAGTAGTTTGAAAAATCTAAACTGCCACTTGATTAAGTGGTGAATTATACCAAATCTAGTGCACAAATTTTCTGCTTATGACTAGACAGCGGATTTTGCATATTTTTAAACCGATTTTAATCCTAGTAGACTGGGAAAAAAGAAAATTTGACAAATTTTTTCACATTATTGTGTCTTTTGCTGATATAATTCGATTTAAAATTTGGTTTATGTGGTATTTTTTGACTACACTAGGCAACAAGGTCCAGAATTGTGAGAGTTGATCGCAATTTGAGATGATTTTCGTGTGCTTAACACTAGTCTGTTTTCCAAAATGGTCACATCACATCTTCACTTTTGATTGGATTATTTATCTTTTTCCAAAGAAACGGAACGTCATTCTAATGCTGTTTTGAACTTCTGTAATAATTTTCAATATAAATTTTAAGGTTGCGTCCTTACCTGGGTTTTTCATACCCTTTAAATTGTCCAGATGTTTGTAACGCTGAGAAGGAAGCATATCCGACCACATAAAGTATATATATATTCTTGATCAGCATAACGAGCTGAGTCGCCTCCATACTTTGTATTTCTTAGTTGGCGATGCTTTGCCACGATTCCACTAATTTATGTCGAAATCGGTCATCTATATAGTATAGCTGTCATAGTAAAGTAGAGTCAGAAAAGTAGTCTGTGAGAAAAACTTAATTGCTTTCATTAAAAAATGTAATTTTGGAACCAAAACTTTCGTGTCAAAGTAGGCATTTTAACGATTTTAAGCTCACATTACTTTACATCTAGACGCGAAAACAGAACATGATCAACTAGAATCACCACCAAGTCTTCAATATTCTTTTTAACTTCGATTATATACTTAAGAAAATAATTAATTAGGTTTACTATAGCTCTTTAGTAATTGATCTATAGTATGACTAACTTTTTGGTTAAAAAATGTTTATAGTTATTATTTTCCACAAGACTTTTTGATGTGCAACAAAAACACTGTGGAAAAACAATAAAGACAAGAGCATAAAGAATGTTATATATCATTTAACCGTGACTGACGAATCATCAAATGGCTTAAAATATGCAAAAGTTGACCCAAACAAATGAAAAACTGACAACAGGTTCAACATTTTCTGTTGTAACTAAGTACAAAATGCAATTCATACACGTTGCATATTTTTATCCGAACTAAAATCATTTTTCACTCTGCGTCCCTAGAAATAGGACAGACATGGTTGATCGCAAACGAAAAGTTCCACACACAAAAACAAAAGAACAGTCAAACCGCAAGACAACGCACGAACTTCAAGGCCTTTTCTACTTTGATAATTTGTGGGGATGGTGTAATCAGCTGTTGGAATTTTGTTTTGATGCGAAAAAACTAATTCATATAAATTATTTTTATAAAAATGACAAAAAAAAAAGGGATTTAGATGTGAATATCATTAAAAATGTACAAAAATTGCACAAAATAAAATGTGATTAGTTAGACATTTTGATTACCAAGTTATGCAGTTTATGACCATGACTATAAATAATACCTATATGTGGGCGGAACTAATCATGTATGTAATGTAGGTACTTACAAATAGATATATTATATATATATATGCTATATATGCATTTGGTCACCAAAGTAAACTAACATGAGTAGACAACGTGTCGCGTCTGCCTTTCGATCAGTTTTTTTTCCCTCTTTTTTTTTTTTTTTTTTTGAGAAAATTGATGTCTCATTCAGAGATGCATCAGCTGTGCCAGGCAGCGATGACGATGACATTGCTCTGTTTTGGTCATCAGCGTGAGAGCGAAAGAGTGAATGCGGCATTGAAATGCTGCCAAATTGTGGTGCCAACAGGTTGAAAGTCCAATGTCATCTTTCACCCTCTCTCCCCTGGCTGGCTGTATCTTTCAGATGCATTACTATAACCACAATTAATTACCATTTATCAGCACATTAAGGCAAAAAGTTTACTAAATTGAGTTCTCTGTCTTGGCCACATCTTGATCAGTCGCTGTCTGAGTGATTGTGACGTCATGTGCAGAACATGTTGAGCAATGGCACAGACATTATATATCCCCATATTATTATTATATTTGTTTACGCAAACAAACATACATAAATAATGCAAAATTTTGCTCGCAGGAATTCAATTCAACGTCACGTTCGCCTCGCGTTTCTTTTAATGCCTTTTGTCTTTTTCCTTCATTTACGTGCTTTCTTTTTATAGTTGTTGTTGCATTACTCTTTTTATAACCGATATAGAATATGCATATTTTATGCAAAATCAACTGTATTTAAAAAAGCATCCAAACGAGGGTGACGATTTACAAGCAATTTTCACGCGCTTTTTATATGAATATTCTGACGATTTAATTTTTTTTTTTATTTTGTTTGCTTTTCCCGTCGCCAAATTGTCTGGTTGATGTCCTTCAACTAGTTTGCATTGCAAATGCAAATTGATTTACATCAAAGTGACTTTTATTATTTATTAAATTGTTTATCTGCCAGGAACAAAATTGTAAACAAACTGAGGAAGTAAGGGAAGTGTGGACCCTGTCATACTCTCTATGAGTTTATTTCTAACAATTTATGTTGTTGCTTTCAACTCTCTCAAAAGCACAACTCAGAGAGTGACTTTTAGCCATTTACAAACATGAAAACAGAATGTAGGGACGATTTCAAACTGATTTTCTATCCAACTAAAAAAATATATATTGACTTTTTCCTAGTAATAAAAAGAAGTATGAACGATTAAGCTAAGCAAGCATCGTCTGTGCCTAAGTTTTTAAACCCTTGCAAGTGTTCGCAAGGTTCGTTTTCCCACAACGACGCATTTTCCGACCGATCGTTCGAATGGCAGCTATATGATATAGTCATCCGACTTGGACAAAAATTTGTAGAATTGGGTAAAGGCATGTAAAACAAACAAAAACAAAATTCCACGATGCTACCATTAAAAACAAAAAAGTTTTTCTTGCCAAGACTGTTTAGCAGACCTATGTTTTGTATGGCAGCTATACCATATAGTGGTCCGACTTTCGTCAAACTTGGCAAAATTATAAAAAAGCATAAAAAACCTATGAATACAAAATTTACAGACGTTTCCATTGAAAAGAAAAAAGTTTTTCTTACTAAAACTAGTTTTCCGACCAATGGTTTCTATGGGAGCTATGGAATATAGTCATCCGATCCTGTCGGTTCCTACATTTTAGTGGCGTGCATCAAAAAGAATACTCTGTGCAAAAATTCAGCTTGACAGCTTCTAAACTGAGTCTCTTGTTTGCTTAGAAACAGACAGACAGGCGGACGGACAAACCTCAACCGACTCAGCTCGTCATCCTGATCAAGAATATATATATTGTTTATTGGGTTGGAACTTGCCAACTGCTGGGCAACATTATACAACATTGTGAAAAGTCCGACTGAGGAGGCTTCCAACTGAAGTTGGTTGCAACAATGTTCGATTCGATACTAGTATACGAATACTAGTAACGCCCCCTTGAAAAATAACTTAAAATTTAGTTTTTTCAGGCCATGTGTGCTTCATGGATGCCAAGAATCGTTATCATAATGGATTAAATTAGACAGGGACTATTTTGAAACGTACTTAATAGATATTAATGGCTAAATATGCACAAATATCAAGTTTCTAAGAGAAGCATGACTGGTTCGCTACTTTCATTCCAAAGGTATCATAGAATTGGAGGTTCTAAGAAGTAAGCATTGAAAGCAGGGCTGATAACCGGTTCGGAGTCGAACCTCTCCGGAGTCGAGTTGTTTTGGGGAGGTTGGAACCGAAAGCATAAATAATGTCTGAACCCCGGCTCGAACCTGATCCAGGGTTCACGACCTTCTGAATCCGATCCGAAAATTTTTCGCCTCCAAATTTTTGAGGTTGCATCCCTCATTGAAAGTGTATGCCCATAACAAATGTATCGTTTTTGTTGAGATTTGGGAACATATGTGAATTCCAGAAAACGGTAAATATGTTTTAAGTTTTATTCAAAATAGAGTGATTTGTTTGTTCTCCTGGCTAGAGTAGTTGACGGAAAAGTTATTCCATTAAGATAATGGAATGAAAGTAAATGAAACTTTGTAGTTAAAGCAGGGCTGCAAACCGGTTTTGGACCGAACCGGTTCGAACCCGGAATTCCGACTTTTTTTTTTACTATGAACCGAACCTTGAACCGAACTTCTTTAGAAATTAAAGCTGAACCCGAACCTGTTCCGAACCCAAAATTTCGGTTCGGTTCTACAAAACTGACACAAAAACTTGACGTTCTGTCTACCGGATGAAGTTTTTCGTGCGACTGACTCCTAAAATGGGCAGAAGAGTGTACAAAAAATCTGGCAAAAGGATTAGATTTCCTTATAAAATCCCTACCCATAACAGTCTCTGTTTTTAAACCTCCTCGACTCTAAAGCTTCTTGAATAATTCTCAAAAGCAAGAGTCCAACATTATTTTGGTGATATTTTTCTATGAAAACCACGAAATGGAATTTCACTAAACTGTAAATTAAATTTTGAATATTTCCATGAATTCTACTAACCAATTCCGACCCAAATACCACTCGGTTCCCATACAATTTGGGGAGTTTTTAGGTCGAATGCTGTTTTTAAAACACATAGAAGACAAAAATAAGTAATGTTGTATAAAGCATGGACTGAACCAAGGTTCGAACCAAAACCTTCTCCCAAAAACCTCGAACCTTAAATTTCCGAACCTTAACCATTCGTTAATTTGGGTTCGAACCAGTGTACCGGAGATCCGAAAATTTAGTATGGTTTACAGCTCTGAGTTAAAGTACAAATATCTCAATGGGATTTCGGAAACAACAATATTTAACAACTCGTAGCTGTTAGATGTGATCGACATCGAAAATGGGAACATACATATATAGTAAAATAACAGATTTCGCACATATATCAATTTTACTGCACCCCCACTAAACATGCCATCTGAACCACTTTAAATCCCCCCTGGCAAATATTAGCAATTGCCTGTCACATATCTGAACTACAAAATTTCAATGTTCAGTTTTGTTTCAGCAGCACTATGGTACTTTAATAGCTTTTTCAGCTGAAATTGTTGTTGTTTTTATTATTTTTGTAGCTGCGGTTGCAGCTCGTTTGCTGTTTTATGGATTTTGATGCCATTCGAAATGTGTCCGCTGCATGTTGAATACCAAAAAAAAAGTGACAATCGTCGCCTGCATTTTAAAGAATGTTGGCTGGCGGCTGTTGAACTTCTCTCCCCCCCCCTCCCTGACACCAAACTGTACAGTTTAACAAGCCATTAAAAATATTTGTAAAGAAATATTGCAAAATGCTTTGTGTGTTTTTCTTTCGGTTTTAACTTAAATATGCACTTAGTTGAAGGTCAAGCTTAAATACAACGCATTTTTTCTGTCCAATTCGTTCCGGGCAATTTAAGCGCAAAATACAGTTTTCTACCCTGCGGAAAATTGTGGTGTTTGTTTACTTAACGCTAATTTGAAATTATAACACAAACATGTAGGAATATATATCGTCCATCGGCCAACCGTATCTCATTTTATATAAACTCGCATGCAAAAATATTTAGTTGAAAATCTGTTCTGTTGTACAATTAGCTTTCGCATGCAGCTTAAACTGTAATTTTTTTTTTTTTTTATAAATTTAATGTACGTTTGTCTTGCTATCTCTTTCGCACCAAGCGAATTTTATGCTCTTTAACAATCGTTAATAATATTTTATTAGCTGAGAGTAATTTGTGACTGGTTTTGTTGCAAAAAAAAAAAACCAAGTTAAGGTTAGCTGTGGGTTAACAATAACTGTGTTGTCTATTAAAGGGGGATTTACAGCCTGGATTTATGGCATTAATCAGCTTATTTTGATTACCTTTGATTTGATTATAGAGTTCGCAGCACTCAGTCCGACCTCAGTCTAAGAATAAGCCAGATTGTTATATGTGGATTGGAAAGGTTCCACTTTGATCTTAATTCGACTTCGTGATTTACCAGTTCTTTTGAGAACAAATTGAGATTCTTTGTAGGAAACTATGGGCTTTTACTTACCCATACAGAACAAGGACACTAGTTAAAGGCTCTCTTGCTCAGATGTAGTTGGTATTACAGGCATATTAAACCAATTCTATTCGAGCTCAGACTCCAAATAAGGTTCGTTCCAAGGCAGAGACTTAAGGAATTTAGCTTATAGTAGCTTTAGGAAAGTGTTGGGAACTAAAAGTGTAGCAATTTATCATTATTTAGAAGAATTGACAAAAGTTTTGTTTCCAAAGTATACCTAAATAATTCCTGACCATTTCTTTACCCATTTTCAATGGTCCTAGACAGAAGCGGTTCTACAAAGTAAAAATATTCTTAATCAGCATCAACAGATAAGACTGGATTCACACTATGCAGCAAATTTCATAAAGTTCTTGAAAGGGCTTTCGTTTGTAGAAAAGAGGTGTAGAGGGGCAAGCGACACCTCTCTCCTACAAGAATGAGCTTTTTAAAACCCGTCTAAGTCGATATAGCCGTGGGTGTCAGTCTTTCTGTCTGTCTAAACGCATTGATCCCAGAGACTAAAAGATATGCCTCTCAATAGAGCCTTTCTGAGATTCTTCAGATTCCTCCAAGAGGTTGAATAGAAAAGGGATGACCAAGTGTTTTAAGCAGGGATGCAAACCGGTTCTGAGCTGAACCGGTTTTGAACCGAACCGAACCGCTTATTCCCGCTGGTGAACCGAACCGCAAACCGAACCGGCTTCCTTTCAGAATTTCTGAACCGAACCGAAAACCACAAATAAAAACGGTTCGGTTCGGTTCAGTTCTCTGACGAGTTTTAGCGAGAATTGCTTTCCTCTAGCCAATGATTTTGATTAATTAGGAAATTTGAATGGTTTTCCGAAGATAATTTTCAAACATTTCGTTCGACCCTCTACATATTTAGCGTTGTCGCATCGATATGACTTTTAAGGATCGATATAACTTCTGCAATTTCCCGCCGATCTCTTAATTTACCTGTCATCAATCTAAATTTGTTTTTTCATTCGACAATATTTTAAATTTTCTGTGGTACTTCTTAACCTTAATTCAATCTTAATCTGCCAATAAATAAGGGCATTCCTCCAGGAACTAATAGACGAGTCCTGGGAATCCGACATAATAATCTTTGCAGATTGCTCTTAGGATTTAAAAGATATTCGAATGGATTATAGGAATAAAATTTCAAAAATGATCGAATAGCCACTTCACCGAAATCAAATTTTATTTGCCTTTGTGAACCACTGAACCGAACCGAAACCGCGGTTCATTTACCTCCGAAAACCATGTTATGAACCGAACCTGCGGTTTAGAAACTGTGCGAACCACTGAACCGAACCAGTACTTATTTTCGAGTGGTTTGCATCCCTGGTTTTAAGTCTTCATCTACTAAGTGCTGGGCAGTGACAAAAAAAGATGTAGTATTGAGCCACATGACCCTAGATCCAGTGCAAACTGGAAGGTACGAATCGTCTATCTATATAAATGTGGCAGATATGAGATATGAAAGTGGAAAATTAACTGAATCTGCCTGCTTACATATCGAAACAATATCTGCTACCATCTCCGTGATCTAAGTTTAAAATTGGTGTTTTTTGCACAGAGTAGTTCCGTTTTTTCCGCATTTTTCTCCCAGGCCGAAACTAGCCTTAAATGTCGCCATTTCGGCTCACATTTTTCAGCAATTTTTAAGCATTCATCGAGCTGGTAAAATTTTCTTTCAAAACAAGCCACAAAATCGTGACCAGACTTTTCCAAAAATAGCGCCAAAAATGTAAGTTTTTGATGTATCCAAGTAAACTGAAGGCTGGCCACACTTACTAAACAGCAGTGTTTTGTTTTGAACAAAATTTCCAACTTACCTCTGTTTCTTCTTCCCTCAATTTAATGTTTGAAACGTCACGTTACTTCCCAAGTCCGTCCAGGGCGTTTAGAGAAGGGAAAACGTACGTAGTGGGAAGAGATAGAGGTTTGTAGGGGACAAATGCTTCTTATGTCTGGAGGCAGATTAAGTTATTTTTAATTTTGGCCACGCCCAGAAGGAAGCATCTCCGACCCCATAAAGTATATATATTCTTGATCAGCATCAACAGCCGAGTCGATATAGCCATGTCCGTCTGTCCGTCTGTCTGTCCGTATGAACGCACAGATCTCAGAGATGGTAAGAGATAGAGGCTTGACATGTATGGGACATATGCTTCTTATGTCTGCAGGCAGATCAAGTTTATTTTCAATTTTGGCCACGCCCCCTCCAGCCCCCGCAATTTAGAAACGTCATATCTCCCACAGTTTTGAAGATAGGTGGGTTGTTCCTTCTAGATATATTTAGTAATAAGGATAACTTATCGATCAGCCAAAGGAATGGAGAAGATCGGATGAACGGTTTTCGAGTTATGATAAAAAAACTCTTGGTACAGAGTATGCTATAGTCGGGCTTGACCGACTTTCTTTTTTGTTTTTCTATTCGATTTTTCACCTGAGAAATCTAAGTTTACTGGTCCAACTAGCTGTCAAAAGAAACTCTTTTAAGACTTTAGATAGCCTTCTTCTCAAGCAACTTCTCATAAAATTTTGACTACACTGTCTGCAAGTCTCTAATATTCTACTGAAAGTTCCTTTTTAATGGTACAACATATCTAAGCTAAGATAGAATAGATCGAACCTTAGTTTATCACACATGAATCTGCGAAACCAGCTTTGATTTCCCTGATCTATCATTTACTATCTTAAACTTTATTGACTGTAATTTGTAAAGCCAAACCTTTTCATAAATACAGAAGGTCTACTTTGGGTTTTGGAGCTGATGCCCCAACTTCAGGTTGCCAGTCGGTTCGGCAGCGTTTCTAGGAACAAAACCTAAGAAGCTTGAATTGATTTAAAGCAGCCATCACCAACTGTATTAAGCATTATGTTTTACAGTCTAGTGCACTTTTTTCGGTCAGAGCCATCAACTTGATGGCAAAATTATGAGCTTAAATTCAACAGTTCTACCCCCAACCCCCTACCACCTTCCCTTAAGTGACAGACGCATAAAAGTGGCCATAAACCAGGCGACAAAAAAAAGAAGAAAAGCCATAAATGTTGTGGCCAATGGACTTAACTTTTCTTAGTTGAACTCACGGCATGCTTTTGTCGTCGTCGTTACCTTTTGCAAAACCATCTGCTGGGGACGTCTACTTAACTTTGTATCTCTTACTTGCAGATGGCCGAGCTGATGCATCAGATGCGAGATCCGGCTCACACCCTGGGCGGTTCGGTGGGCAGCATACCACAGACCCTAATTGGTAATGGCTCTGGTGGCCTACACAGCTCCTCCCAGGGCGGCTTAAATGGCATACACGCCACGCCGGCCAACAATCTCAAGATGAGCGAGGCCATGCGCAATGCCCAACACGATGCCAGTCCCAATCCGATCAGCTCCAAAATGAAGGCTTCCAAGTCGTACACACACGGCTTGAGCAGCTCATCGGGTACGGTGAACATTCCCACCTCCAGTTCGGCACAGAGTAATCTCTCGCTGCTGGCGGACATCTCGCCCAATCACACACACTTCTTTGAGGTCATGTATGTGGGCAAGATACGTGTGTCCCAGAAGCGGGTGCCCAACACATTCATTGACGATGCCCTGCCCAAGTTTAAGGCGTATGATGCACAACGTCTGCGGCTCTTACAGAATCGCAAAATGTCCCTGAGCAGTGAGGGTGGAGTGGGCATAGAGGCTAAAATGTCCAGTGGCAGCAGCAGTCTATCCAAAGGTCATGAGCTCAAGGAAGAGGATGAGGAACAGGAGCAGGAGGCTCATGTGCAACCGCCAGTGGAACTACAGTTGACCAGTGCCGAGGAGGGGGCAGCTCCGCGACCGCTGGAAGAGAATAAGGAGAACAAATCGCCAGATAAACGCAAGCTGCTGTTGCGCGGACAAAGCCAGATTGAGCTGGGAAATGTGGAAACGTAAGTACAAAAAGTTGGATAAGTTCACCCATTGAAATTGAAATCAAAACAATTCTCTTTAACTTTTGGCAACTTGCAAAGCGCGGGCACTGAGAATAGCCCACAGGAGTTGACCAATGTCATTGTAAACAAACAGCCCACACCACCCCGGGAAGAGGGTGTGATGGGGTCGTCAGCTGCAGCTGGTTCCACTCAGCTGCATCCCAATTATGTGCTGGAGAAGTAAGTGGCCACTGTCCGCACCCCAAAGTTCTGAAGCATGTTTTGTAGTTTTGCTTTTAGTTACTTTGTTTTGTTATTTTTGTTATTTTTTGGCATGCCCTTTCTACCCTTTCATTTACTTACCCCAGCAATCTGAACCGAAATCTAAACGTACACCCTAGCTGTTAAATTTCGATTACGATTAGTAATCGGTTCGATTATTATTAAAAAGAATTGTAATGATTAGCCACCTGTACAAAAATTTCTTATAACCAATTGAAAACTTTTACAAATAGTCAAAAAATAATCGGTACCATTTGCGATTTCCAAAAAGTATTCCAAAATATTTTGAAAGAATACTTTGGATTATAATAAAATAATAATTTTTTATAATTTTCAATATTTTCAATTTGAAAATCGAGGAAAGTTAGCTTCGGCTCCACCGGAGTTTGTTTATCCTTACTTTTCTATGGAAACTATACTATATAGATTTTCAATATCGACCAAACTTAGTGGAATCATGCAAAAGCCTAACAAAAGAACATATTAGAAATTTGTAGTCGATTCTATTTAAAACAAAAAAGGTGTTTCTCAGTAGAACTTCTTTTTCGACCGATCATTCGTACTGCAGCTGTATGCTATAGTCATGCGATGTGGACAAAACTTCGTAGAGTTGTGTGAAAGCATAATAAGACGGATCTCATGACTATAGCATATAGCTGCCATAGGTACGATCGGTCGAAAAACTAGTTCTTGTGAGAAAAACTTTTTCGTTTTCAATGCAAACGTGTTCAAACTCCGTATTTACTAGTTTGCTTCTTCTTATGCTTATTCATGATTCTGCCATGTTTGGTCAAAATCGGACATATATTTAGTATAGCTGCCATAGAAAAGTAAGGTTACAAAAATAGTCTTAGTGAGAAAAACATTTTTGATTTCAATGTAAACCTCTTTAAAATTGGCATATATTTATTTTATAACCTTTCACACAATTCTTAAAAGTTTTGTTAAAATCGGACGACTATAAGATATCGCTGCCATAGGAATGATCGGTCTAAAAACTAGTTTTAGTGAGAAAAACTTTTTTGTTTTCAAAGAAAACACCTCCAAACTCCGTATTTACTAGTTTTCTATGCTTCTCCATGATTCTACAAAGTTTGGTCAAATTCGGACATCTATATAGTATAGCTGCCATAGAAAAGTAAGCTTAGAAAAATAGTCTTAGTGAGAAAAACTTTTTTTTGTTTTCAATGTAAACCTCTTTAAAACTGGCATATATTTATTTTATAAGCTTTCACACAATTCTTAAAAGTATTGTGCAAATCGGATGACTATAGCTTATAGCTGCCATGGAAATAATCGGTCGAGAAACTAGTTTTAGTTAGAAAAACTTTTTGGTTTTCAAAGAAAACGCCTTCAAACTTTGTATTTCTTAGTTTGCAATGCTTTACCATGATTCCACTTAGTTTGGTTGAAATCGGACATCTATATAGTATAGCTGTCATACAAAAGTAGACGCAGAAAATAGTCTTATTGAGAAAAACTTGTTTGCTTTCAGTGAAAATATCCTTCAAATTAGTTGGAAAAACGTGCTGCATGGTTATTTCCCAATTTTTTGATTAATTTTGTCAAATTTTCTAAAAATCGCCAATGATTCAGATTTTTCTTCGATTATATGATATCGAAGTCAATTAGAAATCGAGTAAAACTGAAAAAAATCGTAATCCAATGATTGTTTTCATTTTAAATAAAAGTAGTTAACTATCTTATAATTACGATAAGTAATCATTATTTAACAGCTATAACCTACATAGAAAATAACACCAGATCCATTTACAACAACCCTCAAAAAACCATATCATGGTTCGAGTAATGTTTTGGCTTAAAGTTTTTTAGGTTTTGTCGACTCAATTATAGTTTAGTTCCCTGAAACACTCGCCCCGAAAACTAGAAATTCTCCTATGAAATCCGTCCTAAGGCGATTCACCCTAAAATTAAGAAAAATATTTTCTCATTATTGGAAATTTTTCTAAGTTTCAGAAAATTGCCTTAAAAGTAAATTTTAGGTCATAAAACCAGATGCCTGAAATTCTAGAATTCACTTTTTTCTGAGTCTATAATCTTTTGATTTTGTTGTTGTTAGTTTTCCAAGTTTTTGTTAGTTTTCCCAGCTAAAAATATTACAAATAATTTTTTTTTTTGTTAGTTTTGCAAGTTCAAAATTTTAAAATCAGTTTTTTTGATTGGTTTTTCCAAGTTAAAAATGTAAATATTATTTTCGTTCTGTTTTCCAACTTCAACATCGAAAATATTTTTCTTAAATTGCATCCCCAACTTAACTTCATTTCACCACTTGCAGCATACCCAAACAGCGAGATCGGTCTGCCTCACAGGGTTGCATACCACCGTATGCGGAACAGAACCGCACCATGGTCTTCCTGGTGGGACGTTGTGATCTGCGTCTTATCTCACCAGATCGCAAACAAGTTTTGCTCTACAAAGATTTCAAGGATGTGGCCAGCTGTGTGCATGGACAGAAATCTTTGGATCACTTTGGCATCATCTGTCGCGAGCTGAACAATGAGGGATACATTGGCTATGTGTTTAAGTGCCAGTCGGAGAATGTCTGCGATGACATTGTGGCGGCGATTGCACAGGCCTTTGACACTTGCGCCGAACAGAAGAAGAAACAGGAGACACAAATCTTTAGCTGCGAACATTGTCCCATGCTGTGGTATCACAAACTCTGCACCGATGTGGAGGGTCTGTCCGAGAAGAAGATACAGGCCATGATATTGCGACGCATCGAGACGCTGAGCGATGATGAGCAGGATATTGTGTGGGCCAAATTCTGTGGGTCAGAGAAAACCAATTCACCCGTTTCGGAACAAAATCAGTTCCTTATGATGCTACTGCGTGCCCACTGCGAGTCGCGGCAACAGCGACATGTCCACGATACGGCCGAGAATCGTTCGGAGTTCCTTAATCAATATCTGGGTGGTAGTACCATTTTCATGAAGGCCAAACGTTCGTTGACCAACTCATTTGATAATCTGCTCAAGCGGAAACCCTCCAAGGATGATATTGGTATAACACCACACAATTTGCGTGACATACGCGAGGGTTCGGCTGAACGGATGGGTACTGAGTCACCGCCCGAGGGTTTTCGGTCACGCTCGAATACCGTGGGTGCTAGTCCTAGCAATAAGCCCACTGTGGAGCAACTTAAGAGCCCCATGATGGATATGTGAGTACAGCTGAAGTAATTAGTTAATGGTTGGATAACAACTTTCCTATCTTCGTTTTAGCTTCATGAAGGTGGGAAATAATCCCAAAGAGGCGGAAACACATCAAGGCTCCTGGCGTCAGGCCATACTCAACAGTGTGGTGACACCCTCCAAAGGATTGGATAGTGAGGCACCAACCGAGTTTCTATCACCCATGCGAAAACGTAAGTTAAGATTTCAAATACCAAAATGTGCATTTTCGAATTGATTTCTGAAAAATATACTCAATTTTTTAAGAGAATCTTTTAAGCCCAGTTTCCTAGTGTCCAATCAGTCAGAATAACCTGAGTTTAGGCTAGTTTGAGGTTCTCATACTGCATTTAGAGAGTTGATTGCATGGTAGAGTAATTTGTAGAGTACATTTTTAGGATCCCCAACATTAGGCAGTCGTTTTGTAAGTAAAACCATTCGATAAGACCAGAAATGTTACCTAAAGATTTTTTACCAGAGCCGATTTCGAGCGAGAAATATGGAAATAATATCTATAATCTAAAATATCTATGCAATATCGATACTTTTGTCCGAAAACACTATATATCGTTGTCGAATATTATGTCGAGGCAATATATCGGATATCGAATATTTCTTTTCGACATTTTGTGTGACATTTTAGAACGTTTTACATCGGAATATGCTAAAACTAAAAAGGAAACCCATGTTTATGTTCGAATAGTGAAGCAACAATCAAGAAAAGTTCATTTTGTGAGCTACATCCAAATATGAAGACTATTAAGGTGCTTCAAATCACAAATACTTTCAAAAAATTTCATTCCAAATTCTCAATCCAACCAAGTTTTCGTCAATATAAATTCAAGAAATTGTAGTCTATATTTTGCAAGGGTTTTTGGGACCATCAAAGCGGACTCTGGACCGGGCATTCTAAAATGCTAACATCCCAAAACGTACCCAAGACAAAGAACTATTTTAGCCAGTTTTTTTTTCAGAACTTCAAAAACAATCACAATTCATTTATTGAATGCACAAAAATATAATTTTATAGTGCTGAATCAGAAAATTATCATATCAAAACCATATCCAAGCAAGGAATTATTCGATTTTGAAAAGAGGAGAAATATAAGTTAAGTTGAGGCAAAACTAAAGACCGGATTTAAGAGTAGGTAAATTTTCTAAATAAAATTCTTCAGCTGGAAGCTTTCTGTATATTGTTTTTAACCAAAAACGCCTCAACGATCTAAGATTCCGTGAACAAAGCCCTACGGGTTCGAACCTCGGGTCGAACATTCTTTAAAATTTCAGAGGTTTTGTTGGTGGAAAAGAAAAACAAAATATTAAGAAGTATCCACATGGACTGGATTAAATAAACTTTGAACCCTTTTAAACTAATCATCATAATCAAAATTTGAATGATTTCTGCAAGGTTAAATGATTAGAAATATATTAAAAACATATCCAGTCCATCGGATCATTTTTTTCTTCTGTGTACTGTTTTGGAGCTTTGATCCTTAGATTATGAACTCACTTAGAATGTAGTTTTTTAAAAACTTGTCAAATGGCATCTAAATTACCATAGTGATCCAATTATTTTAAGGAAATTGCTAATTATTTAAAATATGGAAAATATCGATATTATCGATATATCAAAAACTACATATTTTCAATAACAATAAATAATATCGATATAAATATTTTTGAAATATGCGGCAACCCTACTGTAAGCGATGTACCTTTGAAGATCACGACCAAAAAATTCAAACTATTTCTTAAAACTGATCATTTTCTACTGAAATCAAACCCTTTCGTTGACCAAAGTAGAGCTATGGCGCCTTTTCCTTTTAAAACTATATTTTTATGCCTCTCTTTTGTAAGATTTCGTTTTTTTTACAAAGAAGTCGGCATCTTAGCGCAGACGACTGTCTACCGCAAGGTTTTGCGCTATGTCACAGGAAAGATTGTAGTGAAAAGGCTAAGGAAAAAGTTTTCCGTGAGCGATATGCTTGTTTTCTAATCAACAAATAACGTTTGGTCGTTTTTACCCATTTTTTCAAATTATATTTTATCCCTTCCTTCCCTGGGAATTCGTTCTTAACATGCAAGTCGACATCTTAGCGCAGACGACTGTCAACCGCTGATGATTTTTTGATTGCTTCGATTGCTAGGTCCACCGATGTAATATGTTTTAACCGAAGATTTGAATCTTCAAAGATGTTCCACTTCTGATATCATTTTATCCCTTTACAGCTGTCAAGCGTGGCAAGCGAGATGCAGCCGAATTGCGTGAACTGTGGCGCACGGCCATTCGTCAGACCATTATGCTGAATCGCATGGAAACGGAGAATGCCATGCTGCAGGCACGCCAGAACGAGAACGAGCTGAAACGCATCAAGCTGGACTACGAGGAGATAGTGCCCTGTGACAAGCAGCTCATCGAACGCTGGGAGCAGATAATCGAACGCAATTCCACACAGATTGGTAACAAAAAGGATCCCAAGGTCTTGGGCCATGCCATACGCACCGGTGTGCCCCGCTCGAAACGTGGCGATGTATGGACCTTTCTGGCCGATCAGCATTCCATGAACACGGCTCCGGTGGACAAGAATCGTTTCCCCCAATTCAATACGCCATATCATACACTGCTCAAGCATCTAACCGAGCATCAGCATGCCATCTTTATAGATCTGGGCCGCACGTTTCCCAATCATCAGTTCTACAAGGATCCCTTGGGTTTGGGACAATTGTCGCTGTTTAATTTGCTGAAGGCCTATTCGATACTTGATCCAGAATTGGGTTATTGTCAGGGTTTGGGATTCATCTGCGGTGTGCTGCTGTTGCATGTAAGTGGTGGTTGGAATGGTGAATGGAGGATTATGAGTACCTATTGATCTTTTTCTGTTGCAGTGCGATGAGGCCAATGCGTTTCAGCTGCTGAAACATCTGATGTTCCGTCGTAATATGCGCACCAAATATCTACCCGACATGAAAAAGTTCCAACTGCAGCTCTATCAGCTCTCCCGTTTGGTCAAGGATCACTTACCCGATCTGTATGTCTGGCTGGATCAGAATGATGTCTCACCCACTTTATATGCAGCCCCTTGGATACTCACCGTGTTCAGTTCACAGTTCCCCCTGGGTTTTGTGGCCCGTGTATTTGATTTGCTATTCCTAGAGTCCTCCGATGTTATCTTTAAGTTTGCCATTGCTCTGCTGTCCGTGCACAAGGAACAGCTGTTGGCCAAGGATAACTTTGAGGAGATTATGGATTATCTGAAGACGGTAGTGCCCAAGATGGAATCACCATGTATGGAGCATATCATGAAATTGGTGTTTACCATGGACATAGGCAAACAGCTGGCTGAATATAATGTGGAGTATAATGTGCTGCAGGAGGAGATTACCACCACGAATCATCATTTGGAAATGTTGAATAGAGAAAAGTCACAGAATCAACATCTGGAACAGCAGCTACAGGTGAGAGCAGCAACTTTGGCGTATTCTCAATTGATTTACCTTTCGTTTTACTCTCTCCCTTAGTTTGCTCAATCCTCCATTGCTCAACTGGAGACCACACGTTCCTCACAGCAGACACAAATCTCTACACTGCAATCACAGGTGCAATCACTGGAGCTAACCATACAAACACTGGGTCGCTACATCGGTCAACTGGTGGAGCATAATCCCGATTTGGATTTACCCAGCGAAGTGAGACGCATGCTGCAGCAGCTGGACGATTTGGAGCGACAGCGACGTAAACCCATCTTTGCCGAACGTAAAATAGGCAAATCCATTTCTGTCAACAGTCACTTGGGGTTTCCACTCAAGGTGCTCGAAGAGCTGACCGAAAGAGACGAACATGGTTCGCCACAAAAGCAGAAGAAGGAGAAGACACCTTTTTTTGAGCAGTTACGTCAACAGCAACAACAACAGCAGCAGCAGCGACTCAATGGGCATGCCGTCGACACCATGCCCGTTCCAGCACCAACACCAGCTCCGGCTCCCATCCGGCCCAATCGTCTGCTGGACAATGCCAGTGCTCACAGTGTGATGCAAACCAAACTGGATGAGCTCAAATTGCCCGAGCATGTGGACAAATATGTGGCCAGTATCAAGAGTCCACTGGAAGTGGACTCCGGTGTGGGCACACCGCTCAGTCCGCCCAGCACGGCGAGTAATAGCAGCGGTGGCAGCATTTTTAGTCGCATGGGCTATAGGACTACACCACCGGCGCTATCACCACTGGCCACACGTCAAAGTTATGTGGCCATTACCACAGCACCAGCTGTCACCGCACTGGAACCCTTGCCACTCACCATGACGCTAGCCGCCATGCCGGCCAGGGACAAACTCGAGCAGGAGCATCCTCTAAGCATGGTTGGTGGTGATGTGAATGTCAGCTTTAAGGGTACCACACAGCTCAAATCTCTGTCCTCGCGCCCGGTGCATCAAATGCGTGCCATTTCTTTGGGCGTTGTCTCACAGCAGAGCACGGATATGGCAGTAGCTGTGGCTCCCGTACCCATGGAGCTGGCCCCACCAACGGCAGCGGGAGCGGCAACAGCCACCACCGGTCGCAGCTAGCGGTTCTGATTCTTTACCAAATTGCTGCGTAACCTATATCCCGGCTAAAGCTACTTACTAATACTTAACTCTAGTGTGGGGTATGTCCATGAGTAAGTGAACAATGATGTGTTGCTCACTGAACCCTACCTACAACCCAATACCTATGTTGCGCGCACAAAAAAACAAAACTGTTGCCATATAATCGTTATAAACCTCTCAGACCTTGGCTAAGAATTGGATAAATGCTTTTGCTAACGTTTTATAAAATTTTTGGCTACCGTTGAAACTCGAAATCGAAGCTTATATACCCTTAGATAAACCACAACCAAAACCTGAAACTATATATACACACACACACAGAACACCAACACACAACACACGCGACTTTAGTTTTCTGCTTAAAAGATTGACTTAATTTTTAAAGAATTTACTTACTTAATTATTGTAATTGTACTTACCTGTAGGTGTCTTCTCCAACTTGTTGAGTTTTTATGTTTCTTTAGTTTTAGTGCCTTTAGTTGTAATCAAATTTGTACATTTCTACTTATTTTGCGGACACAAATCCAAATATTGTTCATTCTAATTCTGGTACCTTGGTTAACATTGATTGAATGTTTTAAAGAAAATATATAAATAAATATATAGTATATATCGTATATACAAATACATACAAATATGCTAAATAAGAGTAAAGAAATGCTTCTGTGTTAAGTAAATTTCGCTTAGCTGGACTGTCCTCACAGGGGCGGAGGACTGTTCACAGTTTGTGTAGCTGATTTGTGTTTAAAAAAAAAAAAATGAATATACAAAACAAAACAAAAACCAACAAAATTATATGAAACCCAGTAATAAAGTCAATAACAATTATTATGCAATCGGTACTTTTTGGAGTTGTTTTCTATAACCCTTGAATGGCAGTTTAATTACATAAATTAAACTGAGAATGAAACCATTGAGTTTCCCCAGGAAGTAGTGTAAGTATGCGGCGGAATAGTATGTTTTTAGACTAATGAAACATATTTTTACTTAATTTTTCACAACTTCTAAAACTAAGAAGTAACTTTGATAGAAAGAAACTTTAAAATTCTTTTCCCTCAAAATATTAATTAGCTGTTTGCTCTCTCAATTATTTTTAGACAATGTCCGTCTCCCTCTAACTACCGTGACTAACTATGTTGCCATAACTTTAAGTAAAGTATTGACAAGACAGAATGCAGTTAACATCACTCAAAATAGAGAGGCGTTTCCAATTGTACTTCTTTGTCACAGTTTCTTTATTTGTTTTTTTGTAAGCAAAATGTGAGAGCAAAATGATTTTAGAATGTGAAAAAAATAATTAACCAAAAGAGGGCAACTCTTTTCCAATATATTGGAAAACCCTTCGGGATTCGAGGGAAAAAGCACTGCGTCCGCTTGATGAGAACTGAGAACTGATCTATATCGACAAACTTAATATACTCTACCGAGTATATAGAGTATTATAGTATTATAAGTTTGTGCAAAAGTATGTAACATCCAGAAGGAAGCATATCCGACCCCATAAAGTATATATATTCTTGATCAGCATCAATAGCCGAGTCGATATAGCCATGTCCGTCTGTCTGTCCGTATGAACGCACAGATCTCAGAGATGGTAAGAGAAAGAGGTTTGACATGTATGGGACATATGCTTCTTATGTCTGCAGGCAGATCAAGTTTATTTTCAATTTTGGCCACGCCCCCTGCCGCCCCCGCAATTTAGAAAAAACGTCATATCTCCCACAGTTTTGAAGATAGATGGCTTGTTCCTTTTGGACATATTTAGTTATTAGGATAACTTATCGATCTGCCAAAGGAATGAAGAAGATCGGATGAACGGTTTTCGAGTTATGATCAAAAGACAAATTTTCTTGGTACAGAGTATGTTATAGTCGGGCTTGACCGACTTTCTTTCTTGTTTATGACATGTCTGTGCAAACTGGACGACTTCAAACATTGATTTGGAAGCGTAGAGCAACCAGTTGCAAGTTCTTAAAGACCGGTTTACTTCTGGTTTTCCACTTGACACCTTCTCTGTAGAATAGTAGTAGTGATAAAGTTAGTACTGATAAGTTAGTGAATGAACATTTCTAGAATGAGTCCAATTAGCGTAATCATTATCTGAACTATTTGAGTGAGTTAAGCAAAATTGTGGTAGACTTAGTCATAACCTTTCCTAGATGTCTCTAAATATACTTTACCTTCTTATTCTGGTCGTTCATTTTGGCTTAAGCTAAAACCAAAAGAAATCCGTCTCCGTATGGCAAATCAAAAATGCATTCCCAATTGTTGATAAATATTTAAAAAATCATATCATAATCATATTGCCATTTATTTACATAAACTAAAACTTATAACCAAAATTGAGTTGAAACAAAATGCCAGTTTTATTCATATATCACATCAAATTTAACAGAATTCTCTCCTGACTTCTCCTAAGTTTCTCACAAAAAAAAAAGCATTTTAAACAGTCATTTAGGCGCGCTCTAACGAAAACATCACAGCATTTAGTTAAACTAAAAATTCGAGACTTCAATTTTGTGTTTTGTTTGTTTCTATATCTTCGTTTTATTATGGAAAGCTGAAAATTGTAAAAATCCAAACGGCACACTAAAGAAAAAACAAAGCAAACATAAATAATTTTAATTTTGAAAAGCTAATTCAGCAACATTTTGAACTAAAATGCAAAATGTGGCTGAGTTGGCTTTTGTGCGGGGTGAGGGTAAGGATGCTAAACAACTCCCTGTAAACCTTGGCCTGGCCAATGTCCAACGTCAGTCAGTCAACTATGGTGCTATGAAACTAACTTGCTAACTTACAAACTAAATGCTAGGCAGACAGAACGTTACTAGTTTACTCCTTAAACTCGGGCTTAAAGCTAAACTCTCCCTTGGGCGGTGGTACAACTGCTGTGCCAGCTACCGTTCCCGCTGCCGCTGCGGCTGCTGCACTGAAGGCAGCCAGATTACCCAACACGGAGGCATTCTGTGGCAGTCCAGTGTAGAGATTTTGATAGAAGAGTGGATTTTGCAATTGGAAGAGGGCCATCAGATGGGTAAGTTGGAAATTTGGAGCTGTGTTGGCATCTGTGCCAGCTGCAGCAGCAGCGGCAGCGGCGGCATTGAAATGGGGCAACAGGCTGTTGAACATGTGGGAAGCGGGTTGACTGGTTTCATCCTCCACCTTGAGACGTTTAACCTCAGGCTGCTGGACATCAGCGGGTGGAAGTTGCTGTAAGTAGGAAAATAATGTAAATAGCTGCCCCATCTCACTGATGTCAGCTCATACTCACAATTTTCTTGGGCGGTCGGCCACGTTTGCGTGCCAAAAAATGCTCAGCCGAGAGAGAGGAGAGTGGAGTGGAGGTTTGACTACTACTTTGGCTCTGTACAGCAGCTCCTGTGGTCTGTGGCTGTGGCGCTGGTGCAGCATCTAGTGAAGTCTCCTCCGTTTCTGGCTTAAGCTTAAATTGCTGATACGCCTGCTCACCATCCTGACGATCATGTTTACGCTTATGACTGATCATCTGACTACTGGAGTGTAGTATATAGTTACAACTCTCGCGTACGCAATGTATATGATTGCAAACCGTCGAGAATTTGCACTCATCAAAGGGACAAATTTCAGTTTTTAATATTTTCTTAAAACCATCCATTTTCAGTTGATGATCCTTCAGGTGATATGTTTTGTGTTTGTCTGGAAAAAGAACAAATTTAATTAATTCCCATTTTTCATAATATTTTTCTTTAATAATTTGATATATTTAAAAAAACATGCTTTTCGTTCTAGGGAATGCATAAAAATCTTATATAAAGTTCATTCAAAAGTTTTCCAGAGTGAACTAGAGAAATATTAGATTATTTCTCGAGCAAAAAACTAATTTTATACAAAATTCATGGTTCTGGGGAGTCCCAAAACATTCAAAAGCAATTCCTTTAAGCAGGAAATCAAAACGAAACCACAACTGGAACAGTATCGATACCGAAAAGAAACGATTAAAGCACAGAAACACAACCGGAAACGGTGTGTTTACTCAAGAATCCATATAATTGTAACCGAAAGTACAGAAAGGAACCTTAGGTGTATAGATTCGATTAAGAGTGCCATAACTTGACTGCACAGAGAGCACTTAATGTGGTTTTTTAACTTCAAAAAAGTATCATATTCTGGCTTAGTAAGTGTATTGTATATTCAAAATTGTAGAAAATACCGATACAGTCTGAAAATAGTTGGAAAATAATGCTTTGTGGCATGCTCTTAGGCCGTCATCCAACTTATTCAGAAAATTTTTTGTTAACAATGTGCATTCTTTTGTGTTTAAATCAATGCATTAAACTTCTGAAGCAGCTATGTTCAAGAAGAGAGGCTCTCTGTAGCTCTCTGTCTCTCTCTGACACTCACTTAAGCATTACTTCGGCAAGCAATCGGCATGAATTGCCTAAGGTGTTCGGCCCCTGGGGGCTATGGTTGAACAACGCTGTTCTAAAGTGTTGATAAAGGTTAGGTCCGTTGGTTGAAATGCTGTTTTAAAGTGTACGGTTCGGTTCCTGTACTTATGGAACCTACGGTTTTTGTTATAGATTCTTAGATAATTAAATAATTTTTGTCTCTATTTTCGGTCAATATTCAAACATATTTTTCTTCAGCTTGCCAAGCTATATACATTGGTAATCAGTACACAGAAAAAAACATGTAAAATCAATCCGAAACGGGATTGAAAACAGGGTATAACTATGAGAACTTCATGAAGTTTGTTTCACCGTGTAAATCCAGTATAAGAATTTGTCTGAAATAATTGTTTGAAACGAACATTTTTTTTGTATTTGGGATTTGGGTTCGGAAGACTATTTACTTGAATGATATAAAATGGTTCTAAACCTCCAAAGAACCCAAAGGGTTCGAACCGAAAGGATTCTTAGGGGTTTGGTTCTCTACCGGTTTGCTGTCTTGGTTCAAGGATGGGCTGAACTTTAAACTTTTACCAAACAAAGAAGATGAACTTAAGAAAATTCGACAAAGTTTTAAGAATTTTGGGAAATATCATATATGTTTTCTGGCTATTCCAGTTGTTAGGCGTAGAACTTTTTTTTTCTGAGAAAGGCTTATTAATTTCGGACAGAAACCAAAACAATGGACTCTGCTTCTTTTAAAGTTAACAGTACATACCGAAATAAAGATATTGGGTATGGCGAAATAAAAATCCAGGTAGCAATACGGAACCGTATATAGAATTGAACTAGAACCAAGACACAACCGAATCCGGAACTGAAATACAATTCCTTTTGATTCACTGGCTTTAAGTATATAAGGTTGACCACAGCAAGTATATTTTGTATTTGGTGGTATCCCACAAATCTACTTCTCAAATCTCTACTTGTCAGATCTATTCATTGTATATTCTTTGGTATAACTTTTTGAACTTTGAATTGAACTAGCTGAACTTTATATGTAAATTATTATAAATCCTTTTCTTACTCACCCATATCGGCCTTGTTCTTAAATGTATGATTGCATCCCTCGCGACAGCAATGATAATGTGAAATCTTTTTGCCAAAGAACGGACACTCCTCGATGCGACAATTCTCATGCGCCCGAAACCGTCGGAAACCCTCATTCACTATCTCCGAATCTTTGCGATGGAAATTCGCATGCATCTGGACATCACTGGTGCTCACATACACCTTGGGACAATGCTCGTACACACAATGATAGTGCGTCTGTTTCCAATTGTAGGCACAACCCTCGCCATATGTGGGCGCACAGTCATCCGAGGAGGAGAAACGAGCAAAGCCCAATTTAAGGCTTTCCTTGCGCTTCTTATGCCACTTCAAGTGTCTAATGATGTCATCCTTTTTGCTTAGAATCTTACCCTGGCAGGGCTCATCATGGCAATGGAAATGCTCTCGCAAATTCTCCTGTCTACACAACACATTCTCACACTCCAGATACGAGGAGACTTTGCGCAGATTCTTCAGATTCTCCTCGTTTTGTAGAAATGCATCCAAGCTGCTGGCCGTGGACAGACTGACAACACTTTTGCACTGATCACTGGAGGAGGGTGGGGTTAGCAGGGAATTTGTCTGGTTGTGGGGGGTATTTGGTGTTTGCTCTGATTCAAGGGGCATGATGTTATACGAAGAGTCGGCCGGCTGCTTGATGGGTGTGTACTGTGTGGAAGAGAGGGAGAGAAAGAGAGAAGGGAGATGGGATATATTAACAAATCGGCACAGACTGCTTGGTGCCCACAGCTGGGGCAACCCACGCATTGCCGACACAGCTGTTTATTGTTTTCTGACGAATTTTGTTATTTTTTTTTTTTTTTTTATTGTTTTGTTTACTTTAAAAACGGCGACAAACTTTACAAATCACGAATCATTTCATGTACAGAGAATACTCAAATTACAGAGTTTCCCCGCTGGACAGATTGAGCGTGGGAAGGGGCATTTGAAAGGCCACAGACATATAATCAAAACTACACAAAAATGGTCAAAATTATAAAAGATTTTATAAAAATCTAAAACGAGAAAGCTAAGCTAACTTCGTCTGTGCCCAAGTATTTATAGCTCACTTAAATATTTTCAAAAAAATACTCTTTTTCCCATTTTCCGACCGATCGTTCGTATGGGAGCTATATGATATAGTCATCCGATTTGGCCAAAAATATGTAAAATTATGTAAATGCATGTGAAACAAACAAATACAAATGCTACCATTAAAAACAAAAAAGTTTTTCTAACTAAGACTGTTTTTCAGACCTATCTTTTGTATGGCAGCTATACCAAATGGTTGTCCGATTTTAAATAAAACTTGATAGAATTATAAAAAAACATAGAAAACCTACGATTACAAAGTTTGGAGACGTTTCCATTGAAAAGAAAAAAGTTTTTCTCACTAAAACTAGTTTTTCGACCGATTGTTCCTATGTGAGCTATGGGATATAGTCATGCGATCCGGTAGGGTCCAACATATTAGTAGTGTGCAGCAAAAAGAAGACCCTGTGCAAAATTTCCGCTTGAACTGAGAGACTAGTTTGCGTAGAAACAGACAGTTAGACGGACGAACAAAGCTCAATCGACTCAGCTCGTCACCCTGATCAAGAATATATATAGTTTATGGGGTCGGAAATGAATATTTCTATGCGTTGCAAACTTCTGGTCAAAATTATAATACCCTTTGCGGCCTTGGGTATACAAATTGTCCACTAGGGAACAACAAATCAGTTATGAAGTTTCAAGAAAAGTATGCAGATTCATGACAGGTATTTTTATAGATCGGCGAGCAATTGCAAAAGACTTACAGGATAACATCCCTGCAGTTCTACGTCTCAGTACTGACTTTTGCAGGGCTGAGCAGTAGGAATAACTGAATTTCATGCCTGAATTCAGACATGTATCAGTACTTCCCATGAAACACACCCATGAGTTCAGCCATGAAATGTTGCCCAAAGATGAGGTCAAGACGTAGTAGGATATGCCTGTGTTAAATTCATGGCTAGAAGTCATCTAAGGGATGCCATAAATCCAGTACCAGCCGTTCAATTTGAACTGAGCTGAAGGGATGTACAAGGTTATATCGATGCGGGTTCGGTTCGGTTCAGAACCGGCTTGCATTCCTGGTAAAGGCAGCTTCACAATCAGTCTTATTTTCTTTATATTTCCTTTTCCAGCTTCATTTTGTTCTGTTTATTAAAAAATTGCCTACTATGATACCTTTTTTATTGGATT